>CM053595.1:293615096-293643907 GCA_028646575.1 Pseudocheirus occidentalis
CCCCCCCCCCAAATTTCCAGATAAACCCAAAACTCCCTCCCACCAAAAAACCCCTAATGCTGGATCATTACTCCATTGGTGGGGTAACAAGACCTCACAATCTACAAAAGGACTTGGGAAAGCCCCTCTTGCCCAATCCAAAGACATATAGCTATGATCAGCCATATGTAGCCAACGTGGGCCATTACAAAAAGCCGTATACAGGAAGAAGGGAGGGGGAGTAGGGGCACACCATCTGATTTCCCCAAAATCAGGTGATTTACAGGAACATGAAACTTAGGCCTAAAAATATCTAGGACCTAGCACAAGTTTGGTGACTGGCTCCTTTATTTTATGAGAATGCTTTCACTTATCTCATTCAGGGGGGCCCAGAAGGAAGCCCGAATTTTTCAGGGAGGCCTACAGAAGGAAACACTCATTTCTCTCCTGGCCGGCACAGACGGAAACGCTCATTTCTGTGGGCTGGGGGCACAAGGAAACTCTCCTTTCTCCTGCGGGGGGGTTGAGGGGAGGAAAACGCCTGTGGTCTTTCGGCCAATCTCTCTTTAAAGACAAAATAGCACAGCTGGGGACCCTCTCAGCAGGCCAAGCACGGACCCCCAGCAGCTGCAGAGAGTCCTCTACTCCACGGGAGTCCTGCAGGGAGAGATCGGCCTCAGGACCTGCTTCCCTAAGGCTCTGCTCGAGGGGGAAGGACCGAAACCCGGGCCGTCAGGGGCGGCTCTGTCTCCAGCACCCAGCAAGCCCTGGGTACAGAGGGCAGAGCCTGCAGGCAGGAAGGCGCCTCCTCCCAGACAGAATGCCCACACTCGCTAGCTGGGTGACCCTGCCCAAGTCCCTTCACCCTGCGGGCCTCAGTCTCCCTGGCTGTAAAATGGCCCGAAGCAGAAGCCGGGTACCTCCAGCATCTCCTCCGGGAGATGGGAAAGCACTAGGCGACTCTTCCCGCGCCACGTACCACTGACAATCCACGACCACCACCACCCCACTGCCAAAGCCCCTGGGACCACAGAAGCCCCCTCCAGGTCCCACCCACCCCGTGCACTCCCCAACCACAATCAGGAGCTCCCGCCCCGCCCCAACCCTGCATCCCGCCTCCGGCCAGGCCCGCCCCGCTTCCTCAGGACCACTCACCCGGCTTCCGGTCAACCCGGGAGAGAATAAGGCCACAATCGGAAGCCAGAATAGGTGAGGGGCGGAACAGACGTGACGTCAAAGGGACAGCCCACCCTTATTTCCTCAAAATTGCCCACTACCCCTCTAGTGCGCCAAGCCTTTTGGGAATCGTAGTCTAAAACCCGCTGAGATTTCTGCGCATGCTCGAGTGTCGGCCCCAACGCCCGCCACCAAAATGTCCCTCCGTGTTCCACCTGAAAGAAGTCCCCCTGACCTGGGCAGTGCGTCACACCCCGGAGGGCCGAAGTCTGCCAAGGCCCGTCTGACCGCCTGCCGTGTCGGGGGAGGCAGGAAAAGACGCAGAGGCCCATGCGGGGGCTTCCGTCGCCAGGGGCCACCGTGGCTGCTCCGCAGGGCGGCCCAGAAGGCCTGTCGCGGGACACCGGAGCCGGGGGCCTTGGGGCCGCGGCTTGGCCCGGGCGGGGCACGTGGGGAAGTCAGAAGTTCCGGACTTCTTAAATGAACTTCTTAAACTTAAAAGAACTTCTTAAATGAATGTATAACTACAATAAGATAGAAGTAGTGTTAAAGTGTCCATTGAAATTGTATATCCAGTGCAGGAAATTGGGGACACTAATTCATTGTTGGTGGAACTATGAGCTGATCCAACAATTCTGGAAAGCAATTTGGAACTATGCCCAAAGGGCATAAAAATGTACATACTCTTTGACCTGCTATACCACTGCTAGGGCTGTATCCCAAAGAGATCACAAAAATGGGAAAAGGACCCACATGTACAAAAATGTTTATAGCAGCTCTTTTGGCGGGGATGCCCATCAATTAGGGAATGGCTAAACAAGTTGTGGTATATGAATGTAATGGAATATTGTGCTATAAGAAATGATAAACAGGCAGACTTCAAAGAAACCTGGAAAGACTTATATGAACTGATGCTGAGTGAGGGGAGTGTATACAGTAACAGCCACAGTGTGGCAGGACTGCTTTTGATAGACTTAGCCCTTCTTAGCAATGCAAGGACCTAAAACAATTCCTGATAAAACCAACATTTCATCAAGGGTCTGGGGACTTATAATGGGTGACAATGTGGGGGACTGGAGGGAGAAATTGATAGACATACTGACAAAACTAAAAGTGGCAGTCCCTTTGGGTAAGTTGACTGTTGTATCAGCAAGCACCCTAGCATACCCAGGATGGCTGCTAGCACAGGTTCTTTGGTCTGCTTTTATAGGAAAAACAACTCAAAAACAGTTAACAATCTTACTTTAATCAAACATACATCATTTACCTACTTGATGGGGAAAAGTCAGCACCCTGAATTTCAGAGGATACAAACAGAAGTTACAAGCAGACAAAAAATGCAGAGAGAAAATAACACAATTCAACAGACAGGGCTTCTAGCAGTCTGACCACTACATACTTACATAGTTACCAGAGAGAGAAGGACCAACATCTGGGTTTTCAAAGCCAGGGGGCTCAATGGCTGCCCAGAGTCTCATCTGGCCAAATCACACAATTCTTCCCAAAGCGGGCCTCAAAGGGAAATCTTGGCTCAGAGGTATATATAGCCTTCTCCAGGGTCAGAGAACATCAAAACCCTCATCACCCACAATCAGGGAAGGTCTTCAAATTCCCTAAGCCAGTTAAGGGGCAGGGAAGATCTTCACATTCCTATTGCTATTACATTCAGCCCCAAGATTTTTCATGCCCATTGCATATGCAATTTATATCTAAATTACCATTAACATCCCTTAAATACAACATAATACCCACAAAATAAAGACATCACATTTGCAAAATACATAACATAACTCATTACCAGAGTGGCCATACAGACTTAAATCATACACAATCTCAAACTAATCTGTGCAAATCAATCTTAGTGCTTCATTACCATAGTTATTCATGAATTAGTATCCTATCAGTGGACTATGTTTTCCAATCCCTCATTATGCACCAAATTTGGAGACAGCCAATGAGTTACAGTTGACAATCTTTTATTATCATAATTATTCATTTGACCCTTCTGCTACATTAGAAGGAAACACCCTTCAATCCCTTACTTGTGCATATCCATGCAGGAAATTTGGGGAGCACAAACAATGAGAAGGCTAGGGCTGTTTCCTTACCTCCTGCCAGGGCCTGTGGAAACTTAACCCTTTGCTGTCTCTCACACTGTTATTGCAGATATTACCCATCTTCTGTGGAAATATAAGTTCAGTTTATCTCTTATACAGCCGTCCAGTTCTTGGGCTATCTTCTGATGAAGTTCTCTATTCTGGGTGTGTGCTAAGCAGTTTCCAGCTGACTATTTTCTTAGACTCCTTATAGAGATCTTTTTCCTTTGTGAAAAATCTCTTGGGGTGGACAGGCAGTGAACAGAGCACAGGTCCTGGAGTCAGGAGGACCTGAGTTCAAATCCAGCCTCAGACACTTAACACTTACTAGGCATGTGACTTGGGGCAAGTCACTAAACCCCAATTTCCCTACCTTCCCCTTGTGTGGGACAAAGATGACCCTTGCCCAAAATAAAATAAGCAGAGATATCCCCAAGTAGAGACACTAAGGACTTATTTAACTAGTTCTTCTTGCAAGAAGGGCAGTCTCACTACTAGAGACAGTCTAGTAGGAGAGGCAAAATACAAAATGCAAAACTTGATTAAGATTGAGCACCTCAGTTCCTAATTAAGAGGAACAGGACAGAACAAGGGAGGGGAAAAGGGGGTAGTCACCGGGCTCCCCGGACACTCTGGAGACGGTCAGGCGAGCCTTCGGCAAACCGGGAATTCCTGCCCCCTGGGGTGTGACCGACTGCCCAGGTCAGAGGACACCCTGGAGGGGGGGGACACCAAGGATGGTGTGGGTGACAGGACCGAAGGGGAGCCCCGAGCACGCGCAGAAACCGCAGCGGCTTTTAGACTACGATTCCCAGAAGGCGTCGCGCACTGGAGATACATTTTCCAATTTCCAGGGAGTGAG
Source organism: Pseudocheirus occidentalis (assembly GCA_028646575.1). Taxonomy (NCBI): domain Eukaryota; kingdom Metazoa; phylum Chordata; class Mammalia; order Diprotodontia; family Pseudocheiridae; genus Pseudocheirus; species Pseudocheirus occidentalis. The sequence goes on from CM053595.1 coordinate 293,619,210, forward strand.
GGTGGGCAGTCCCTTTGACGTCGCGTCCGCCCCGCCCCTCACCTATTCCTCTCCTTTGGGTGATGAGCTTACTGTCCCGGTTTACCTGAAGCGGGGTGAGCGGGCCCCCGAAAGCGGGGCCGGGCCTGGCCGGAGGAGGGCTGCAGGGTTAGGGCGGGGAGTGCACAGGGCGGGCCTGTGGCGCGGGCAGCGGGCGGTGGAGGTTGCAGGGCGGTGTGGCCGAAGGCGCGCGCAGCGTGAGAGGGGTAGCCGAGGGGTTTCCCACTCCCGGGACTCATTTGGGATTCTCTTGGCGGAGATGCTGGAGAGGTCTGGCTTCTGCTTCGGGCCATTTTACAGCCGAGGAGACTGAGGCCCGCAGGGTGAAGGGACTTGGGCTGGGTCACCCCGCTAGCTAGTGTGAGGATTCTATCTGGGGAGGAGGAGCCTTCCTGCCTGCAGGTCCTGCCCTGTGTACCGGGGGCTTGGCTGGGTGCTGGAGACAGAGCCGCCCCTGACAGCCCCGGTTTCAGTCCTTCCCCCCTGGAGCAGAGCCTTAGGGAAGCAGGTACTGAGGCCGATCTCTTCCTGCAGGACTCCAGTGGAGTAGAGGACCCCCAGGGGGGGTCTGTGCCCTGGCCTGCTGAGAGGGACCCCCGTGCTGAAGAGGTGTGAGGAGTGGGGTGTCATATAACCCCTCCTGGGTTCTTTGTCTGGAACAGAATTTCAATAGGACCCAAGCCGTCTTTTGACAAAGTTATAAAGTTTATTCATATGCTGGCTTGAGTAGCAGGAAGGAGAAAGGGGGACCTACAAAGTGCAGGGATATAAGGTAGAGTTATACAGTTTTACACTCTGCAGCGGGCAGGAAAAGGTTAAGGAGAGAGCCTGCAAAGAGCTGGGGCTTGAGGGGCAGTTCTTATAACCTTAAAACAGTCAGTCAAAGGCTAATTATGCTAATTATAGGTGGGCAAAGGTGGACTTAGGGAGGAGTTGGGGAGTGGTTTAGGCGTGGTCAGTGCTTAAAGGGACATGCACTTTTTTTAAAAAATCAACTGGGCATGCGGATTGCCCATGATTCACAGATAAATTCCTGAGGGGTGGGCTAGAGGGAGGTGAGGTGTTTAGTGTGACATGTCGCTAGGTCACTTGGTTGGTCAAGGATGAATGACATATAGCAATATGGCTTTGGGAGAATAGGTTTCAAGTCTGGGAACTAGACGGCTGAGGGATTCAGGAGGTTACCATACTCAGACAGTTATCTTGTCTGATCATGTTTAAGGCTTTGGGGTGCAGCTGGGCACTTGGAACAAAGGGGCTATGCATTTCTCTAAGGGTTTGTTTATAGCACACCACTGAAACTTTGCCAGGTGCTTGTCTCTAGGCAGGCTTTCTAGCTAAGGGTAAAGACTTTCAGGCTGGGGGAAGGGAAGAAGCAGGGTTTATGCCTTTATGGCAGGGTTTATGCCTTTATGACTTTTACAACTTAATTGCACAAGCTTGTTACAAACTGATGTTACATACATAGGTATCCGAACACAAGGGATATTTTTACAAATTGGGATTACAGACGAAAGCATCCCATACTGCATCAGGGCTACTGGGGGTCCATGCCCCAGCCTGCTGAGAGGGTTCCCCGCTGTGCGGTTTTGTCTCTCAAGAGAGATTGGCTAAAAGACAGTTGGGAAATGAGGATTTCCTTCTAAACACCCCTCTCTCAGAGAAGCGACTGTTTCCTTGTGGCCCCCTTTCCCTCCCACCCCCACCGCTACCCCATCAAGACGGTTCCCTGTTCCACACCACAGGGGAGAAGAGGGAATTCTTAGTCTCTGAGCAGAGGAGGCCCACAGCATGGCCCCCGATTCTCATGGTCCTCCTTTCTTCCCCAGTTCTGCCTTCTGTGGCCTCTGTCCTGCCCCCTTACGTGGGAGCCTCGAGGGGAAGAGGGAATGGCTCCTGTGCTGACAGCCAGGCCAGGAAAGGTGAGTGCCAGTTGCTTGTTTCCTAAAGTTCCATCTCAATCTTAAGACCATGGGATACATTTTTCTCATGTGCCATAACCCTAGAAATTGTGGCCATCAGAGCATCCTATATTTTGAACTAAAAGATACCGTAGAGATAATTTATTTATACAGTGCCACCTATACTAGAATTAATATTCATTTTAAAATTTTGGAATCCAGGTTCTTTCTCTTCCTCCAGCCCCTTCCCTACCCATCCACAAGGCAAGCAATGAAATGACAAGTTGTAACAGAGTGACCACACAGTCCAAATAAAAGTTTTAAGGAGCTTTAATGTACCAGCTGGGACTGAATCGTGAGGAGAGCAGCAGAGAGCACAGAAATGCCGGATCTTATATACAGTTCACCTTGATTGTCCAACTAACATAATTTGTTACTAAGCAGGTGTAAACAGAAGGTGTTACTAAGGCAAAGGGAGGAAGGGGGGAAGAATGGTGGTGGTCTTGAGGATAGAAGGAGGGGCTCGGGCATGATGACCTGGGCCCCTAGCAGAAGAAAAACAAAGAAAAAGACAAATGACCCAGTTTGGTTCCCAAACCCCCTGACTTCTAGCTCGAGTTCATCTTGAGTTCATAAGGCTTTTTTACTTGGATTTCTAATTTCACAAAGTGTCACTTAACTGTTTCTTGCCCAGTTTCTTGACTCTTATCTTGAGTCTGTTTCTTAACTAGTTCCTGGCTATTTCAGCAACAAGATACACTTTATGCATGTGAAGATGTGAAAAAGGTTTCTGTATTAGCCACATTGTCAAAACAAAACAAAACAAAACTTCAGAAGCATTAAAATAAAAGAAAGTTAAAAAAAATATTTCATCTGATGCCATCAGAGTTCTTCACTTCTCTTCATTTTTCGTCATGAACCCTTTGGAATTCTCCTGTATCGTACTGAACAAAATAGGGAAGTCTTTCACAGTTGCTCATTGTTAGGATATTTGCATGGCTCGTTTCACTTTGCCTCTGTTCCTATAAATCTTCTCAGGGTTTGTTTTTTTTAACCTCTCTCCACCTCTTGTCATATCTTATTACACAATAGTATTCCCTCACGATCATATCTAAGACCTTGTTCAGCCATTGCCCAACAAATGGCCATCTGTGTTAGGTGAAAGATGAAATCACCAAGAAAACCCTGGTTTCTTCTGAGCATAGCAATTTATTGAGCAGTGTATGTCAGTTTTTCTTTTTCTTTATTTTAAAATTTTTTGCTTTTTACTTTTTTGGAGGGCAATTGGGGTTGTCACTTGCCCGAGGTCACGCAGCTAGTTTTTTGTGGTAAGTGTCTGAGGTCGGATTTGAACTCAGGTCCTCCTGACTCCAGGGCTGGTGCTCTATTCACTGCACCACCTAGCCACCTACATGTCAGTTTGTCAAGAAACAAGGACCAGACCTCCTGACTTTAAGCTTTCATCCCAAATATAAGAGGGAGACAGCCTTTTAAAAATAGTTAATCAAATAACATCAGTTAATGAAAAGGAAAATTGTACCATGAGGCAATCTGACTTCTAATGAGATGAAAGATTAGGAACTTTCCTCCCCTTCCAATTAGAAAATTAGAAAAATTAGAAAAAGAGGTGTCCTGTTCCCTCTAGGTTTTTATGAGCAATTAAAGGAACATGGATACAATAACTGACCGATCAGCATGGGGCCAGTTTTCAGATGAGACATATGAATTGCTGGAGAAGTACAACTGTGAGAAACTCCTTACATCACTTTTTGGAAGTGATTGGGATTCTGATCAGGTTAATGTAAGTCCTCAGTGAAGGGAACCTAAACAGCAGGAAGAGGTTGTCTAGATTTCCAATCGTGAAAACCTAGAGTCAAATAGTGCAATCATTTTTTCCGCTTGCCACTGATGAATGAAGTTTTCTCACAAGACAGCGGTTGGAATAGAGAAACTAAAAACTGAATGGAAATTAAGCTAACCCCAGCATTAAATCACAAGATGGGGTCAATGTGGCTCACTCACTTCCCACAATGATGGATTTGCTGTCCTAATCCCCTAAAGTCCCTCAGATTTCAGTCACTCTTTCAGGGTGAGTTCCTGGCATGAACTATGATCCTAGGAGTTGTCCCATACAATCTTAAAATGATTCCCTCACGTCTCCTCCATTTCTCATTCTTTGCTACTGCCCATAAAGCTGCTCTAAATCCTGTGCATTTAAGTGCTTTCCTTTTTCCTTTGATCTCTTTGAGATCCAGATCCAGTAGAAGGATTGCTGGGTCAAAGGGTATTCACAGTTTTGTAGCATTTGGGGCATGGTTCCACATGATTCTGTGTTAGGCTATCTGATAGTTGTGAAGTAGTGTCTCTGAGTTGTTTTAATTTGCATGATTGCTTCAACTTCTGAAAACTGCCTCTTCATTTCTGTTGTCTGTTTTTCAGTTGGTAAACAGATATTAATTGTATATAATCCTTCATCAGAAGAACTTTGCTGTAGAAACTTTTTCCATTTTCCTGATTGCCTTCTTATTTTGGCTGCATTGGTTTTGTTTTGGCAAAAACTATTAAATGCTATACAGTCAAAGTTATGCATGTTACCTCCTATGATCCCTCTCTATCTCTTCTTTGATCACACATTCTTCTCTTTTCCATAGATCTAACGGGAACATTTCCAATGCTGGCCTTCTTTGCTTATGATACTACCCTTTATGTCTGCATCATGTTCCTCATTTTGACTTTAGCTTGATATGTGACTTGAGGTATTGGTCCATTGGTCCAATTTTTACCCGACTGCTTTGTAGTTTTGCCAGTAATTTGTGTGAAATGGGGAGTTCTTACCTGACAGGCTTAGATCTTTGGGTTTATAAAAAACTAAATTATTATGTTTTTTACTTCCCTGTCTTGTTTACCTCATTTATTCTATTGATCGACCATTGAATTTTTCAGCCCTTCCCAGATTGTTTTAACATAGTTTGAAATCTTTTATGCTAACGTACCTTCTTTCACATTTTTTGACGGATTGCTTGATGTTCTTGACTTTTTGTTTATCTTGATAATGTTTATTATTTTTTTCTACCCCAATGAAAAAAATTCTTTGGTAGTTTGATTGGTGTGGCAAGGAATAAGTGCATTAATTTAGGTAGAATTGTAATTTTCCTTTTACTGACTCAGCTTACCCCATAGCAATTAATAATAATTGTTTAGGTCTGTCTTTATTTGTGTGAAAAGTGGTTTATACTGATGTCTATATACTTCCTGGTTGGGTATGGTGAGGTAGACTCCCATGTATTTTAAAATGTCTGTGGTTTTTTGAAAAGGAATTTGCAAATACATAATAATACTAAAGGTTTATGTCAGTTTATTTTCTGTCTTGTAACTCTGGTAAAGTTCTTCATTACTTCAGTTAGTTTTTAGTTGCTTATTTGGGGTTCCCTTAAGTACACCATCATATCATTTGCAAAGTAGAATGGTTTTGTATTGATTTTTGCCGTATTCTTTGAATGTCTTTTTTCTTGTCTTATTACTACAGTTAGGGTGTCTAGTGCATTGAATAATTGTGTTGACAATGGCCACACTTGCTTCATGCCTGGTCTTTTAGGGAAGACTTCTAATTCATTCCCATTAGAGATTATTTTTGCTCTTGGTTTTTGAGAGATAGTTCTTATTAGAAAAAAGCTCCATTTATTTTTCTGTTGTCCAGTATTTTTAATAGCAATGGCAGTTGTATTTTGTCAACGGCTTTTTCTTCAGCTGTTGATATAAACACATGATTTCTGTTGTTTTTGTTACTGACCTGCCAACGTATGATATCCTCATCTTTTCCTGTATGAATTTTATGTGGTAAGACATTTAGAACATAACCATTTAGTATTGATAGGAGTTTGTCATCAGTAGTTCCTTTCAGTATAATATGCTTTCCTTGTTTTCATTGTGAATGCTTATTTAAAATGATCCTCGAGGTGGTATAAAATTATGCGTGCCCTTTGTTCCAGCCATACCACTACCAGGTTTATATTCTAGAGAGATAAAACCAACAAGGAAAAGGACCTACATGTGCACGGTTATTTAATTGCAGCTCTTCCTTGGCAAAGAATTGGACGTTTAGAGAACGCTTATCAGTTGGGGAATAGGTGAACAAGTTGTGATTGTAAGATTGTAGTGGAGTGCTGTTTTGCAGGGAAAGATTTACTCAAAGCGATGCAAGGGAAATGAGCAAAACTAGAAGAACATCACAAACAGTACCAGCAATCTGATACAATGCAATCTGATACAATGATCTGCTGTGAACGACTTAGCTGTTCTTAGCAATTAGTGATGCAGTAAAATTCCAAAGGACTTAGGGTGTCAAAAATGTGCCTTACAATTGGAGAAGGAAGTGTTGAGGAAGCAGTGTTCAAAGGGAATTTAGAACTGAAAATTTTTTAAAAATGAATATTTAAAGTGTTTAATGTATAATAATGGAAAAAAAATTAAAGGGTGAAGAAAGAAACGAATCTGAAATATTTAAGTACTCAGTGTCTGTGTTCATTATGTGGATTTTGTTCATTTTTTTTCTTCCTGGTGGGGTGGGAGCAGTAGGAGTGCTAGAAGATGTATTTTTGTTAAGGGTATCCCTGCTTCCTGAAACTTTGGGAGGATGGTTGAGAAGAATCCCTTTTGTTGTAACTGGTTCTCTTTGCTACTACTCTAATGGGTTATACCTTTTTATCTTACATATACTAGATACTTAAGACTGAAGTCCTTGAGTCAGACCTGCGTTTTGGGGAAGTGTTACATTAAAGTGAATTGAATTAAAGAGTAAGTGGATGAAGAGAAGAACCCCAGACTGCGTTTCGGAAAGCTTTTCAGTGAGATTCTTCTGTAATTGTTATTAGGTGATTGACTTGAAGCCTGTTGTGGTTTCATGATGTGTTGTGGTGGAACCGTCTCAAAGATTTTGGAGTCAGACCACCTCTAATCTAAGTATATGCATTTATTGAGATTGACGCCTCTCACAAAGTGGGCTAAATTCCAACAGGAACCAGCAACTTCAAAGAAAATAGGACGGATTTTTATACAGTAAGGATGCTGTTCCATAACAGAAATTACAAATATCAAAAAGGTAGGAGGAGTTTGTTAAGGGATTAGGTAATGGGAGGAGGGTGTCCCAGCTACAGTGGAACTACACATGTGATTACCCACAATGCATACAGAAAAACCCATTAGGGGGTTATGTTTGTATGTTAATGATATTAGAATAAGCCTCTCTATGTCATAAGTTCACTAGTAGAGACAGTTTTTGCTGTTACTGCACAAGTGCCTCCTTAAGGAAAGTTCCATCTATTGTTTTGTGGTCCATATCTGGCTTGGGCATCCTGGTGGTGCTGCTTTCTGATTGGCTGGCTATTCTGGTCCTGTCCGAGATTACATGGATGTTGTTATGGTTGAATGCATAGATACACTTGCTGTTTCTGTTGGAAATAGGAGGAATGGGTCTGGGGGCAGTGGCTAGCTAGAGACAGTGGTTGGCATCCCATCCCATGGACTTGCCTGCTCTTCTGTGAGAAATATGAGTCCATCAATACACTTGTTCCAGTGAGCAGTGAGACATATATGAAGAAGTTAGAATATTGAGTCAGGGTGGGGTAAGAGTCCAGGTAGGGGCATGTAAAGCCAAATATGAGCAGCTTTCCAGAAGACTGCTGCTGTGAACAGCTCTAAGGTTCTGATAACGTAGTTCACTGAATATTCATAGAAACCAAAGTATGGCATTCATGATGTTATAGCATAGCAAGTTATCACTGAAATGGCCACATAGGCTTGTTTCCCCTTTTATCACTGCCCTCATTCTCTCTGCTTTTTTTAAATTAATTTTATTTTTTAATTAACTTTTGTTTATTTTTAGTTTACATCATTCATTTCTACGAGATTTTGAGTTACAAATTTTCTCCCCATCCTTTCCTTACCTCCCCCCAAAAACAGCGATCCCACTGAATACCCGCTACCCCAGTCTGTTCTCTCCTATGTCCTCGCCCATCAGTGGTAGGGTAAGATGGATCTCCCTACCCCAGTGCCTGCATATCTGTTTTCCCAGTTGCATGTTAATAATAATAACAATAATAATTATACACACACACACATACATATTTTAACATTTTATTTTAGAACTTTAAACTCCAGATTCTATCCCTTCCTCCCTAGTCACCCACCCCCACTGGAAAGAGAAGCAATTCAATACAGGCTGCACATGTGTAGCTATGCAGAACATCTCCACAACGGACATATTGTGAAAAACTGACTATATTTCCCTGCCTCCTCTCCTGCCCTCCACTTGTTCCATTCTCCACTTTTTCCCTGTCTCTTTATGGAAGTGTGCGCTTTTAACAACCCTCCCCCCCAACCTGCCCTCCCCTCCATCTTGCCCCCTCTCAACTCCTTCCCCCCTACTCTCCTGCAGGGCAAGAAACCTGATTTAGAGTGTATGTCATTCCTTCCCTAAGCCAAATTGAATGAGAGTAAGGTTGCCCCATTCCTGTTTGCCTTCCTGTTCTTCCCCTCCATTGAAATAGTTATCCCTGGCCTCTTGTATAGGAGATGATGAACCCCATTCTGTCTCCCTGTCTCCTCTCATTCTATTCCTCTCCCACCTCTCAATTGCACCTTTTAAAATATCATCCCTTCCTTGTCTACATTCAGAGAAAGATCCAGAAAGATCAGAGTTTAAAAGGGAACTGAAGCAATGCATGCTATCATTCTTTTCGATGTTTGGCTTTTGTTTCTCTTTTCTCATTGTTCACTCCGTTTGCTGTAACACCTATACAGCCAGACTATTTTACAATGTGAAGGAGTTTGCAGATCCTATACATGATTGTATGCCACCATGGCAGGGGTGGGGGGTGGGGAGGAAGGGGAGAAAAATCTGAAACTCAAATGACTCTGGAACTGAATCTTGTAACCTAAAAGTAAACAAACAAGTCAATAAAATTAAAAAAAATATATCATCCCTTCCTCATCAATTGATCCTGTGCCCTCTGTGTAAGTATACTTGTCCACACATATGCATACTCACACATCTATTCATATGCGTATATACCCTTGTATATAGACATATGAGTATATATACATTTATATTCCCTTCACCTATCCTCATAATGAGAAAAGTTTCATAAGTTACAATTATCGTTTTTTCCCTATTGGCATGTAAATAGTTCAACTTTGATAAATTCCTTATGATTTCTTTTCCATGTTTACCTTTTCATGCTTCTTGTTTGAATGTCAAATTTTCTATTCAGTTCAGGTTTTTTCATCAAGAATGCTTAAAAGTTCTCCACCTCATTGAATGACCATATTTACCCCTGAAACATTATACTCAGTTTTGCTGGGTAGGTGATTCTTGGTTTTAATCCTTGCTCCTTTGATCTCTGCAATATTGTATTCCAGGCCCTTTGGTCCCTCACTGTAGAAGCTGCCAGATCCTGGGTTATCCTGATTGTGTTTCCACAGTATTCAAATGTTTTCTTCTTGGCTGCTTGTAATATTTGCTCCTTGATCTGAGAATTCTGGAACCTGGCTATAAAATTCTTAGGAGTTTTCTTTTGGGGATCTTTTTCAGAGGTCATCAGTAATTTCTTTCAAGTTCTATTTTGCCCTCTGGTTTTAATATATCAGGGCAATTTTCCTTGGGAACTTCTTGAAGGATGCCTTCTAGGTTCTTTGTTTGATCAAGGATTTCAGGTAGTCCAATAATTTTTAAACTGTCTCTCCTGGATCTATTTTCCAGGTCAGTGGTTTTTTCAAGGAGATATTTCACATTGCCTTCTATTGTTTCATTTGTATCTGTTTAATAGTATCTTGATTTCTCATAAAGTCATTTGCTTCCATTTTCTCCACTCTAATTCTGAAGGAATTATTCTCTTCAGTGGGTTTTTGAGATTCTTTTTCCATCTGGCAAATTGAAGTTTTTAAAAGGCATTCTCTTCCACAGTGGCTTTTTGGGCCTCTTTTGCCCAAATTTATTGAGTTTATCTGTTTTTTTAAGGTGTTACTTTCTTCAGTCAGGTTGTTGACTCTCTTTTCATGATTTTCTTGCATCATTCTCATTTCTCTTCCCAATTTTTCCTCTGCTTCTCTTATTTGGGTTTCAGAATCCTTCTTAAGCTCCTCTATGGCTTGCAACCAGTCTACATTTTTCTTGGAAGCTTTTGGTGCAGGAGTTCTGACTGTCTTGTCTTCCTCCTGTTCCGTGCTTTGATCCTTTTTGTCCCCAAAAATGGAATCTAAAGTTGGATGGTTATGCTTCCTTTGTTTCCTTTTCTGGCCCATGTTGCCAGTCAATTACTTGACTTTGGGGATCCTTAGAACTTTGCTTTCAGAGGGGAGGGCTTTGTCCCACATCGCTTGGGTTTGCACAGCTGCCTGAGCTATTGGGGGCCACCATCTCTGCATTCCCACTAGCTTTTGGTCACACATCTCAGGACTACCACCCAAGACCATGATCCCAATTCAGGCAGCTCAAGGCAAGAGCACTTAGCCTCTGAATGATCACTTGGCCCCCCTGCAATCTGCAGACTGGGAGCTCTGAAGCAGCTGCAGGGCTGCTGCTTCCTTTGCTTTCTTGCCCTTGGGGCAGACAGCTGGACGTGCTCCTTTCCCCCAAATTTAGCTGAGTTCCACTAATATTTCACTTTGTCCTTGTCTCTTATGGGTTGATAATTCTGGAAACTGTCACAGCTGCTGGTGATCCACTCTCCTGAAAGCACTAGCCTGGTCTTGTCCTGGCTGCCCTGGGGCTAACACTGCATGGGGCTGGGCTCTGCTGTGATGAACCCTTATGGTCTGCCTGCCAGTCTGCCTTCATCGGGAACTTTTTTTCTCTGTGATGTTGTGGGGTATGGAGTTCTAAAGTTTGTTTAGACTCATATTTTATAGGTATTTGAGGTGGTTATGGGGGGAGCTCATGGAATTCTCCTGCTTTTATGCCACTATCTTGACTCCACACCCTGCCCCATAGTTTTATATAAAAGATATCATTCAGTAAGTCCTTAAGTCATTGGTCCTCAAGAAGCAAGCCTCCTTAAGAGACACAAAGTACAAAGGTCAAAGTTCTCTACCCCTAGGTCATATTGTCTTAATCTCTCAGTCAAAAAGTCTTTCTTCTTGGTTGGAGATTAGTTTCTAGTCATCCTTAACTCAATCATCCTTATGAGGTACAGGGTACAGAGTTCTTCCACCCCTAGGCCACAGTAAATCATGATCTTCTCAGTCAACACTAAGTACTCACAGAGAGGCCTTTTCATCTTAACTGGAGGCTGGCTCCCAAATTCCATGATTCCTCTTGCATGGGTCCAGGTCTTGCCTGAATCTACTCAGCTGTCTCCTGGATTCAAAGATAGGCAGCCCTCAGCTCCTTGTCCAGCTCCTCCAGTTATTCATCCTGTTCCATGTTGAAGTTCGCAGTGTCCAGGCCACCTCAAGTCCTATGCAGTTTCTGTTTCTGGGAAGACAGAACTTAAGAGAGCCAAAACAACATTCAAACACATTGCTGGCACCATCATCGATTCATGATCTGCCTGTGAAATCAAAAGCGACCCACAAACAAGGTCCAAGAGGTCAACACAAATCATCAGCATAGACATCAACACAGATGCACAAGCAAGGTCTGAGAGGTTGCCACAAATCATCAGTAAAGTCCCAAGACCCACCTCCAGGACTTTTGTAAACAGACAACAAGAAAATCTTCTTTCAGGGCTTCTAGTAAGGTCCCAGGGTTTCTGTATAAAGTATTACAAACACAAATCAACACAGACAGAATAGACAAACAGAGTACTTGGATACCACAAATTTTCTCCTTCTCAGCTCTGCCACCACAAGTGTTCCCTTTTCAGTTATGCTCTCCCCCAGCTTGTGCTCCCCTTTTTATCTGGTCATTAGGTCCTCCCTGTTCTGCCCACCTCTTATGTCCTTCCTGTTCCCATCTTTGGCAAGTCCCTCCCACTGTGGGTTTCACAAGTTCTGTTTCTTAACAGACTTGATATAATCATGGGAAAGGCTCCATGAAACAAGACACTAGGTACTTCTTGCTTGCTATTACAGGGCAGTGGGCGGGTTGTTCAGTGGGGCTTATAAGGAGTTAGAATACTGGTGCTGAGGCAGCTTTATTAGGATTCTGTCACAACTAATCATGATAATAAAAATGGCTTTAAGTACCATTAGACAACAATGCCCCTAGAGATCTGATTAAGGTGATAAATGTTCCAAAAATATTTTTAGAAACTAGTTTGGAGGCAAATAAGAGGTCAAAGAATAGTGAGGACCAAGTGTAGGGGTGGGCGGGATGATGATAAGGAGGAATGTCTGAGAGAAAGCTACACAAGTAAACTCTTGCTTGGCTTTAGTATTCTCTTGGAAAAATGAAGATCTTTGAAGTGGAATAGAGAGCCCCCAAGGTAAAGGGAAATAGACAAGATCCAGTTGTTCTGAAAGAAGTGTATGCTGTGTTTGGTTACCTAGCCATTTTCGGGTATCCCTGCAAGATCTTGGAGAATGGGGTTGGTGCTACAGACTTGGAGAGGGGACTTGTGCCAAGTTTCCAAAAAGAGACAGTGGATTCTGCAGAGCCTAGGCCTGTAACTCCCAGTTCTGGCACATTCCTAGAATACCTTTTTAAATGAGTTTGTTAGTGGGTAATTAGAAAAGGCTCTCTCTTTTTTTTTTTGTTTTCCTATAGTGGTTTTTGCTATTTAGATCAGCCATTTGTGGAAAAAGTTTTCTTTCCCTCCCTTTCCTTTGTAGCAAAGAAACACAGTTACAGAAAAATCCCCCTTATAGTGACTCTTCTGGATAATTCATAAACATTCTCTCTAGTGGTCACCATCTTTGCTGCTGTTAGAAACGGTATCATTTTTTCTAATTACTCAGAGTTCATATCTTTTACTTTTTAAATATATATTTTTGTATAATCTCTTGGTTCTGCTTTTTTTGTACTGCATCATTTAATTCACATTTCCATTGCTGTTCAAAATTCCTCATGTTTGTTGTTTCAAACTGTATAATAAATCTATTGTAGCCATATATCCCTTTTTTTGGTAATCCTTCTTTATTGGTGTGAATTCAGATTCCAATTCTTTGCTGCCTCTAAAGAATACTCTAATTACAGTTTTTGTATATAAACTCACTTGTGGCCTTGTTCTGGTCATGGAGAAAGGGCGTGGCCACATGGCACAATGAAAACGTCTGTGGATTTGGAGTTGAGAAAACTTGAGTTCAAAGTGCAGATCTGCAATTTCCTCCCTTTTGACCTTCAGCAGATGACTACCTCTCTGGGCCTTCTCTCATTTTTAAAATAAGAAAATTGGACTCTGAAATCTCTTTTGTTTCTAAATACATGAATTGGAAAACAGTAGTCTCTTCGTGTCCTTTTCATCTGTACATTTTCCCATAGTGTTGCAGATAGGAGATGATAGTCCCCCATGCTCACTTTTGCTCTTATGGTTCCAGGAGCATTGAGCATTGAGCATTGAGCAGGGTCATATTCACTAGTAAAAAAGCAAAAAAAAAAAAAAGCCCTCACACATTTAAACTTCATGGCATTGTATTCATTACAATTACCAATAATGAACATCCACTCTGCCCAGATCTTACAGTCTAATGAAAGAGGAACTCTAACCTGCTTGTTATTCACCAGTCACTGTCCTGCATTACAGATAAGTACTGAAAGAGTTCCTATTGACAAGCAAGTTATATTGAAAATCTACAGCAAAATTCCAGAACATCTCCATTTCTCTGTGCTGTGAATCCTACATCTTCTGAGCTCTTAAAATTATGGTCACTTTTATGAAATGAGAGTCAGAGAGCAGTAGAAGTATTTCACCCCCCAAAAAAACCTGAACATACAAGGTCCTTGAGACTGAGTAAAATGATTTACCCAGTTTTAGCAGTGCCGATGTTTAACTTTATCATTAAAACCCTGTTTATATCTTAGTATGATTACTTTTTTAAATTTCATGTGCAGATAGTCTGCAAAGATATTTAAAATGTTATAGGTTGTTTCCTTTAGATTTAGGGTTTGCAGCTAACAAAGCAAAGGGGATCACAAAATACTATATATTGCCATTCAGTTAAGTAACCTACTTGATTTGAGTTCTTTGTTTAAATAAGGATTTCAAATGCAACTAAATTTCAGGGTGCTTAAATATCTTATAGCAAAATCTAGAGATTCTTGTTAACCATGATCATATATGACAGTGATTGCTAAAAAATAATTTTCCTTAACACTAAGCTCAAAATGGTAAAGTACTTTAAAATGATGTCTAAAACCCAAATTATTTAGTAGAATTATGATTATGCTTTTAATTTTCTTCTCTTGAACTTTATGTTCACTAAATGAGTAATTTTAGAACAGACTCTACAACATAAGTAGCCTAAATGAAAAGAAATTTACTAAAAGACATCTTTGAAACTTGTTTTTAAACTAGACATCATTTAAATTAGTACTTCTGTCTGAAGAAGAAAATGGAACATCTTAGAATTTTAAAATGTATGAGAGAGATAAAAAGTTATAGAGAAAGCAAACTTCCTAAATATGTTTCTTAGAGATTCAGCCAAGGTATATAAACAAGGCTTTAGGTATTATTTATCATTATTGACTTGTTCTGATTTTTATGGTTCATCCTTAGATGCAATTGCTAGGATCCAGTTCACGGAATCTAAATCTCATACCCAAATTCTTTCTAAAGCAGATTAGTTATTTAATTTGATCTTGGAACAGCCAAATTGAATAGGAGTACAGTGGAAGTGAAAAAGCCCTGACACTTGGTGGTGGCCTCAATAAATTTGATGGAAGTATTTATTTCCTAGGCTAGGGATTGTGGTTGCTATTAAGGATGGAGAAAGAATAACAGAGCACAGAGTAATAAGGTGGTTAAATGTAACTTCATCATCCATTGAGGTAGTTCTTATGTCGATGTTTTTAATATGGTAAGTTGCTATATAAATTATCTGACTGGTGAGTATATGTATGTGTGGGAATCCCTATTTTATTGGAAAACCAGGAAGGGAATTAAGAATTTTGAGTAAGCAAAGAAAGTCTTTGAACTTTCTGTTATCATGACCTTTACAATATAATTTTTCAGGTAAGGCTAAATTTATTCATTGTTGAGGTCCCCAGTTTTTTTGCTTTATCAGTTATTTAATTAAGCAATGGATATTTTAAAGAAACTATTAACCAAAATATTTTCAAGTTAAATAACATAATCCTCACGTTATCAGTAAGCAGACACTTAGCATTCTCAGGTTTTCTGATTGTACTCTTTGACATATCGACTTAAAGAAAACAAAGGTACTGTAGTTTCTTAGTCATTTATTGTTTCATTTTTAAGTATATGATTTAGTCTATCACTGTGTAGAATTATGATTACAATACACTAACTTGGATAAAATTATACTTTGTCTTTTGTTTTCTGAATGAAAAAAAGAGAAAATGGATACAGTTAAAGTATATTTTATTTTTAAATGATTGTGAAATCCCATGTACTGTATAAATAAAAATAAATTAGATTTTACAGATAAAAAAAGAAAGAAAATCTATAGCAATTAATTATGCCTGGTAAGCACAAATATTGTTGGTGTTTCAGGAATCAGTGACATTCCAGGATGTGGCTGTGGAATTTACCTTGGAGGAGTGGATTCATTTGAACCCATCTCAGAAAAAGTTATACAGGGATGTGATGCTGGAGAACTACAGGAACCTGATCTCTTTGGGTAAGAACAGCTTCCCCTTTGCAGTCCTAGTATGTGTGTATACACACACACACACACACACACACACACACACACACACACACACACACACACACACACACACACACACACACACACACACACCAAGGTTTTAACCGTTATTCTTTGGCCTACAAAAGGAAGATAACCCCTAATCCTCCTGTAGTTCAGGAAGGTAATACTCAAGCTTCCTATTTTCCAGGATAAAGTCACTGTGCCTGGAAACAGATGTCTTGATTTGTTGTTTTCCCTCAGAATGGATCTCCTTCTCTTTTTTGCTTTAAATACAGGACATTTTGTTTAATCCCAGTGTAGGTTTTATCATTATGAAATTTATCATTTTATCATTATCATTTGTCATATCATTTTATCATTATGAAATCCCCGTGTAGGTTCCCATTGCCTGAGCAGAGTCAAATGAAGCCATTTTTCCTTAGTTCTACCCTGTAACTAATTCCCACATGAAAGAATATTCCTCTTTGGTCCTTGGAATATTTTTGGAATCTTCCTAGTATACCTACTTTTTTCTCAAGGTGAGTGATCTAGTTTTGAATTTCTTAATTAAGTTTATGGATTTGTTTTTTAATGTATGGTCACCTTTCCTACCTGCTACATAAAACACAACAAAAGCAAAGAAACCCTACCTCTCCTTTTATTAGGCTTTTAGGCCCTCTCTTGTTGAACAAAATAATCACAGACAAAATCAGCTAACAAGGAAAGTGCCTTAGATGGTGGAAGATCAATTTTGTTTCCTTATTCCCCCACTTTTATACAAAGAGTCGAGAAGAGTGTTTCATCTCTCTGTTCTATGACTGGATTCTGAGATAACTGTGCCTAGCACTTTTTCATTTTCAACAAACAGGACTTCCAGTTTCCAAACCCAATGTGATCTCCCAGTTGGAAAGAAAGGAAGCATCTTGGATGCCAGAGGCAGATAGTCCCAGAAGCAGCTGTCCAGGTGACTACAGAAAAACCAAGGAAATGGGTCATTGGAAAATACTGCTCTGGTGGCCATTGTAGGTGAAAGCTCTTTTAACATGTTGAACAAGGTGTATTATCAAAGCTTCTCAGGCCTGTTAAGAAGAGCTGAGACTTAAAATGTTATTTTTTAACACAAGAAGTTACTTTTTCATGTATCTTTTTACCCACATGTACCTGTACTTTCAAAGGAAGTGGTTGCCTCAGTGTGAGGTAGGTATTTCTGTCCTGTTCAGTGAAGATCACCTTACCATAAACAGGCATTCTCCTGCCTCAGTTGCATGAATACATTCTCTCTCTTAAAGTAAGCAAGTCATTTAAACTATTAACAGTATACCTTTTTGTGTCTTCTTCTGACACGTTCTTCTCTATTGCTTGATGTTTATGTTTCTTTTTTGCTTTTTACTTTATAAAATATTGCATCCTAACCTAATTCCCCTTTTGTCAGCCATGTTACGTGTTATCCTGTTTTTGTTATGCTTTGAAATGTTATTTATCAAGGCAGAATTATATATTCCTATAACAGGATTTGCTTAGCCATTACCTCTATCATTGTACCTATAGGTTTTGAGTATTTTGCTATTTCACACAAAGCTATGGTGAATATTTTTGAGAAATATATTTGCTTTCAGTAAGATTTTGAAGATGTAGACCTAGTAGATGGATCGCTGGGTCAGTAGTTATGAAGTTTTATGTAATGCTTAAATTGCTTTCTTGCTTGTCAGGAAAATGGCACCAACCACTAGGGAAGTACCTATTTCAGCAAAACTTCATAAATGTGTTACTTTAGAGTATCTTTTCTTGTCTGATGGGTATTTGGTAATACCTTCAAATTGTTTTCCGTTTTACTTCTTTGATTACTAGAGTTTCAGTATAGTTTCTGGTAGTTATTCATGTTTTGCCTTGTGAATCATAATTTACCTTTTTGGAATTGCATCCTGGTCTTACACATTTAGTCCATTCCTTACAAAGTAGACACGTTGGATTTTTAACAGCTCTTTATAGCAGCAATTCTCCAGCGTGACTCCTTTTCCTTAAGTTTTTTCTTTGTATAATTTACTCTCTGTCTCATCATGCTAAGCTCATCCATTCTCCTTTTACTTTCTGCTCAGTGTTTTCCATCCCTATTTCCACCTTAAATGTTAAGGATACATTTTTCTGTTGTTCAGTCATTTTTTGGTTGTCTCCACGTCTTTGTGACATAATATGTGGTGTTCTTGTCAGAGATCATAGAGTGATTTGCTTTTTCCTTCTCTAAGTCACTTTTAAAGGTATTGAAAGTGAGCCAAATGTGATTAAAAGCCTGCCAAAGGTCACACAGCTAGTGTCTTGAGTCTTGATCAGGTGTTAGAAAGGCTAATCTTCCTGCCTGTTGGCCTAGCAGTCTACCCATTGTGCCACCTGGCTGTCCTAAGGGTACATTTGCAAACTGTCAGACATCTACTTGTAAAGGGTACTCTTTCATTTCCTGATTCCGCTGAAATGTCCACCATTTATATTGAAGCAAATTCATCTTATTCATCTTCTCAGGTAATTTTCCTCTTAAGTTAATTCATTTATAGGTTAATTATGAATGATATTGTTTTTACATAAGAAAAACTGTGATCCTTAATGAAAGAGTGGTGAGATTAGTCTTCTCAAGTGGGAAGACAAGAGGATCACACTCACAATTCTTGAGGAAGTAGGAGCCTTGGGAAACGAAAGAAAGGGGAGGGTTAATCAACTCTTTATTCTCTCTTTCAGGGAGCAAAAAATTTACTGGAGAGAAATCTTTTGAGTGTGGGAAGGACTTCAGGAGTAAGACAAAACTTACTATGCATCAGGAAATTCATACAGGAGAAGAACCTTATGACTGTAGTGAATGTGGGAAGAGTTTCAGGAATAACTTAAGTCTTACTGCGCATCGGAGAATTCATACTGGAGGGAAACCTTATGAATGTAATGTATGTGGGAGGCCCTTCACCAGTAAGGGACGTCTTACTGTGCATCATACAATTCATACTGGAGAGAAATCTTTTGAATGCGGTGAATGCGGGAAAATCTTCAGGAGTAAGGCACAACTGACTGTCCATCAGAGCATTCATACTGGAAGGATTCTTTATGAATGTAAGGAGTGTGGGAAGGCTTTTCTCTACAACTCAGAACTTTGTCTACATCAGAGAATTCACACTGGAGAGAAACCTTATGAATGTAGTGTATGTGGGAAGGCCTTCAGAAGGAAGCCATATCTTACTCTTCATCAGAGAATTCATACTGGAGAGAAACCTTATGAATGTAGAGAATGTATGATGGCCTTCAAGTGGAAGGAAAACCTTACTCACCATCAGATGATTCACACTGGAAAAAAGCCTTATGAATGTAGTGTATGTCAGAGGAACTGCAGGAGTAAGCAAGAACTTACTGTACATCAGAGAATTCATACTGGAGAAAAACCTTATAAATGTAGTGAATGTGGGAAGGCCTTCAGAATCAAGTCATGTCTTAATAAGCATCAGAAAATTCATACTGGAAAGAAACCTTTTGAAAAGTGTAGTGAATGTGGGAATGTGTTCTGGAGTAAGATGCAACTTTTTTTTCATCAGAGCACTCACATTAGAGAGAAACCTCACTATTATGGTTAATTTGGGAAAGGCTTTAGACAGAACACATGACTTTATGTTGCACTGAGATTTGATAATGTGGAAATTCCTCATGAATATAAAAAGTGGAGGACCATCCATCACAACCAAGATCTTATTTAATAGAAGTTACTCCATACTAGTGAGGCATCTTATGAATGTGCAAAGACCTTCAGAAGTAAGGCACAACTTGTCATACATCAGAATATTCATACTGGAAAGTTTTTTTATACATGTAGGTAGTATGGGAAGGCTCTCATTTCCAACTCAGAACTTAGTCTACATCAGAGAATTCATACTGGAGAGAAACCTTGTGATTATAGTGTATGTGGGAAGGCCTTTATGTAGAGTATAGAGCTTCATTTGTGCTTAAGACTTCATACTTGATAGATTCCTTAGAAATATCAATGGGGAAAAGCCATCACAGCTTGGATTTTATTTAACGTCAAAGCATTAATTCTGCTGAGGGTCTTTATGAATATGGAAAGTCTTTCAGAAGTAAGCCACAACTTAATGTACATCAGAGCATTCTTACTGGATAGAAACCTTTTGAGTGTAGTGAATTTGGGAAGGCCTTCAGGGGTAAAAAAAAAATTCTGTACATTGGAAAAACCGTAGTAGGAAGATCTTATGAATTTAAAGAGCGTGGGAAGGCCTTCCAGTACAACTCAGAATTTATGGGGCATCCCTGAATTCCTTCATTTGAGAAGCCTAAGAATATGTTGTGTGTGGGCACGCCTTTCTTCTTTTTTACAACATACTCATTAGAACATAGAACTTATTAGAACATACTTATATATTAGAACCTTGACACTGGAGAGAAACCGTATAAATGTAATGAATGTGGAAAATCTTGAGCCTGAGAACACAATTTACTCAGCATGAAAGAATCTTTTCTCAGGAGAAATCTTAAAAAGTTTTGTAGTACATGAGGGAAGGCATTTTGAGTGAGGATACTTCTGTGATGTCTGTCAGAGAATTCATGCTGTCTAGAATGTTTATGAATGTGAGGAATATGGGAGGATCATAGCTGTCTAGACTATGATTCTGATTCCTTATTTGAAGTTCTTAAGAGTATTTAGCACCCGTGAAAGGAGATATCCATCTCTCCTGCTGAGCCCTCCATCAGAAGAAAAATCAATGTTATCCTCCCATGGGCCTTCTGGGTATGGAGAGGATTTGGTGGTTGAACCAGATGATGATACTAAGTGGGTGGTGTTTTTGGGAGAGCCCTCCTATTAACTTTGATCCCTGGGCAGAAGGCATGTACAAGGCATATGAATGACCCATTGGCCATGAGATGAGCCTGATGGGTGTTGGCTGTGCTTGAGGAATGTATTGTAATGTGAACTGTGTTCACATTACATGTGTTACTGCCTCTGCTGAAATTCATCTGGCTTAGAGTCACTGAATTATGAAGATTTGGAGCACATTAAGTTTTTTAAAAGCCTGGAAAGTACCTGTGTCTGCTATTGATGCTATATGACAGGATAAGTTTTCTCATTTCTGTCTGAAAGGTGATAGATATAAAATACAGAATGAGACTTAAATTTGGGGGTTTGATCAATGTGGAAATTATCTTCTTGGACAAAAGCTTGACTTTTTATTCATTGACGGAGAAGGAAGAAGACCTGCTAAAATAAAAATGCCAGTTGTATGGAACAGGCCTCTGACTTGTGGGTGGCTGGATGCAGAACAGAGGTAAAGGCAGGAGAGTCAGGAATCAAACAAAAATTAAATTTCAAAGTGAGCAAAATGGCTTGCAAGCATGGAGGGAATGAGACCCATGTATTGGGGCCCTGCCCATAGTGGATGAACTCAAGGGAGTGGGGGAAGATCTCAGTACTTAGACCAGTTGCTGGGTAGTGATGTGTAGCTCTGGCAGTGAGGGGTAACAGCAGTAATGATACAATTTTGAATCATATCAGGGCTTTATGACTGGAAGATGGGTGCTTGTCTGAGTTTGTCCTGTGCTAGTGTGAGCTCAGAGAACACCTGGTGCTGGTCAACTACAGTAATGACGAGATATTGCCAGAAGGTGAGTAGAAAAGGTTGTGGCAAGCTCAAGGCATAGCTTTCTTGCTGGGCCTTACCTCTGGAAAACATGTCTCCTAATATCTTGCTGAAGTAAAATTTTAAATTCTCTAGACTTTAGAGCAAGTCCAAACCTCCTGAGATAGAATACGTTGACCACTATTACATATAAAAGAAACTTAAAAAAAAAAAAACCTACAAACAGAATAAATTGAAGGAATGTCAATGCAGGATTAGATGAAGAAGCTTTGGACCTTTGCATTCCTTCCCATCCCCTGCTACCAAAGCGAAGGATCTCTACATTCAGGAGAGGCAGTTGTGCAGGGGGAGCTAAAATTGGTGTGAAGGCAGAGTGGATTTAAGCATCAGCAGCAAGCTTCCCTGCAGTGGTCATGGAAGAAATGAGATTGAGTTGGCTTTCAGTAGCCATCATTCAATGTCATCTGTGTAGTTTTACTCTTGGATATGAGCATCCATTTATCATTTCATGAATTTGTTTTGAATTTTTTTCCCCCACCAAGTGGTCATTGCGAGGGAATGGAGAGTGTGTGGTCACTTTTTAGTAAGGAGACTTAACAAGTATAGATGGCTCAGATAAAGGAGAGGCTAAAGGCTGGTGGGAGTTGGAAGCAGCAGTGGGTAGAGGGAGTAAGAATTTGAGAGGTGTTTGGAGAACAGATAGCAAATGAAGGCCATTGTGACCCCAAACTGAATATGCTCCAGAGTAGGTGGAGCCTTGTGTGAGTTATTGACTCTTAACCTGACCCATCCTCTGTCAGGAGTGGATGTTCCTGTTCTGCTGCTTTGGGCAGCTGAGTGAATTCATTATCACCTCATTGCCTTCTCCCCTCCTTTATCAGGCATGGTAAACTGACATTACTTATACATTGTGTTCATTTGCTGTCTGCACTTTTATGGTGAATTTTGGCAGAAAAAAAAATTATCCAATTCTGTGAAATTCTAAGTAAGTGATTGCTGTCAGTGATTGGGCCTCTCTGGGAAAAGAGAAAGGGATAAATTTGACACCTAACCGTGCACTTGGCCTGGAGCTTCATATTTAAGGGTGTCACGTGAGAAACAGAGAGGACATTGTGTTTTATTAGATTAGAGATTTTTTTTCTTACTTTTTTAAACTTTTTCTTACTTTTTTTTCTTTTTTCTTACTTTTGTTTCTTTTTCAAGCCGGAAACCTCATACGTACAAAGTGGTTTCTGGAAATCGCCCCGTACCCCTAACTACAGATGGAAAAGTTGTTTGCTTCCAGTTGAAATGAAGTTCCACGAAGGGGCAGCTTTGCCTTTCTGTGCCTGCAGCTACCAGAGGAGTCGGGAAGACCTGGAGTAGCCACATCAGACTCCCGGTGCTGCGGGGGTCCTAAGGAAGGGGCAACGTCTGGAGGGTCCCCTGGGAGGCCCTCAGTCTCCTGCTCAGGCTGGTAAAGGTGTCCTTGGGCCATTTATTTTTCCTCTCTTGGCCACGTCTGCAAGTCAAAAGGAAATCAAGAGACGTGACGGGCCCGCCGGGTCGAGGGGAAATTCCGGGGCTGTGATCAGAAGGCCTGTGCGCCCTCTGCCACCTCGGGGATTTCCTCGGCAAAGACAGCGTTTGTTTGGGCGCCCTTCTAGGGCCAGTCCGGGAGCCTGCCGGCGGTCCGGGCCGACTTCCCGGGGAGGACCTTCCTGCAGAGCCTCGGCCGGCCTCCTCCCACGCGCGGAGCTTGTCTAGAGCCACGGCCGCTCTCCGGCCTCTTCCGGAACTTCTGACTTCCCCACGTGCCCCGCCCGGGCCAAGCCGCGGCCCCAAGGCCCCCGGCTCCGGTGTCCCGCGACAGGCCTTCTGGGCCGCCCTGCGGAGCAGCCACGGTGGCCCCTGGCGACGGAAGCCCCCGCATGGGCCTCTGCGTCTTTTCCTGCCTCCCCCGACACGGCAGGCGGTCAGACGGGCCTTGGCAGACTTCGGCCCTCCGGGGTGTGACGCACTGCCCAGGTCAGGGGGACTTCTTTCAGGTGGAACACGGAGGGACATTTTGGTGGCGGGCGTTGGGGCCGACACTCGAGCATGCGCAGAAATCTCAGCGGGTTTTAGACTACGATTCCCAAAAGGCTTGGCGCACTAGAGGGGTAGTGGGCAATTTTGAGGAAATAAGGGTGGGCTGTCCCTTTGACGTCACGTCTGTTCCGCCCCTCACCTATTCTGGCTTCCGATTGTGGCCTTATTCTCTCCCGGGTTGACCGGAAGCCGGGTGAGTGGTCCTGAGGAAGCGGGGCGGGCCTGGCCGGAGGCGGGATGCGGGGTTGGGGCGGGGCGGGAGCTCCTGATTGTGGTTGGGGAGTGCACGGGGTGGGTGGGACCTGGAGGGGGCTTCTGTGGTCCCAGGGGCTTTGGCAGTGGGGTGGTGGTGGTCGTGGATTGTCAGTGGTACGTGGCGCGGGAAGAGTCGCCTAGTGCTTTCCCATCTCCCGGAGGAGATGCTGGAGGTACCCGGCTTCTGCTTCGGGCCATTTTACAGCCAGGGAGACTGAGGCCCGCAGGGTGAAGGGACTTGGGCAGGGTCACCCGGCTAGCGAGTGTGGGCATTCTGTCTGGGAGGAGGCGCCTTCCTGCCTGCAGGCTCTGCCCTCTGTACCCAGGGCTTGCTGGGTGCTGGAGACAGAGCCGCCCCTGACGGCCCGGGTTTCGGTCCTTCCCCCTCGAGCAGAGCCTTAGGGAAGCAGGTCCTGAGGCCGATCTCTCCCTGCAGGACTCCCGTGGAGTAGAGGACTCTCTGCAGCTGCTGGGGGTCCGTGCTTGGCCTGCTGAGAGGGTCCCCAGCTGTGCTATTTTGTCTTTAAAGAGAGATTGGCCGAAAGACCACAGGCGTTTTCCTCCCCTCAACCCCTCCGCAGGAGAAAGGAGAGTTTCCTTGTGCCCCCAGCCCACAGAAATGAGCGTTTCCGTCTGTGCCGGCCAGGAGAGAAATGAGTGTTTCCTTCTGTAGGCCTCCCTGAAAAATTCGGGCTTCCTTCTGGGCCCCCCTGAATGAGATAAGTGAAAGCATTCTCATAAAATAAAGGAGCCAGTCACCAAACTTGTGCTAGGTCCTAGATATTTTTAGGCCTAAGTTTCATGTTCCTGTAAATCACCTGATTTTGGGGAAATCAGATGGTGTGCCCCTACTCCCCCTCCCTTCTTCCTGTATACGGCTTTTTGTAATGGCCCACGTTGGCTACATATGGCTGATCATAGCTATATGTCTTTGGATTGGGCAAGAGGGGCTTTCCCAAGTCCTTTTGTAGATTGTGAGGTCTTGTTACCCCACCAATGGAGTAATGATCCAGCATTAGGGGTTTTTTGGTGGGAGGGAGTTTTGGGTTTATCTGGAAATTTGGGGGGGGGG
>CM053595.1:293644407-293669756 GCA_028646575.1 Pseudocheirus occidentalis
TTTCTCATAAAGTCATCTTGCTCCACTCTAATTCTGAAGGAATTATTCTCTTCAGAATGCTTTTGAGATTCTTTTTCCATTTGGGAAATTCGACTTTTTAAGGCATTCTTCTCCTCATTGGCTTTCTGGGCCTCTTTTGCCATTTGAGCTAATCTATTCTTTAAAGTGTTGTTTTCTTCAGTCAGCTTATTGACTCTCTTTTTATGTTTTTCTCGAATCATTCCCATTTCTCTTCCCAATTTTTCCTCCACTTCTCTTATTTGGTTTTCAAAGTCCTTTTTCAGTTGACGTATAGCTTCTAGGCATTCTTCAATTGTCTTGGAAGTATTTGGTGTGGGAGTTCTGAGTTCTGGGCTCTCTTCCTCCCATTCCATGCTTTGACCCTTTTTTTTTCCCACAAAAAAGGATTCCAGAGTTTTATTGTTTTTATTTTGCTTCCTTTTCCTCATGTTGGCCAGTCAATTAATTGGTTGGTTGTTTTAGCTCTGTGAAACTTTGCTTCTAAGGGGGGAAGCTGTGTTCCAAATCGCTGGGGTTTTCCCAACTGCCAGAGCTATTAGGGGGGTGTTGCAATTCCCCCCAGCTTTGGCTTGCCGAAAGTGCACCCCAGGACCACCACCCAAGACCACAATCTGGATCCAGGCCACTCAACGCAAGAGCACTTGGCCCTCATCAATCTATTCAGCCCCCCTGCAGGGTCCACAGGCCAGGGGCTCTGAAGCAGCCTGGTGGGGGCCATGCAGTTCCCTTCCCCGACTGCTTCCTTGCCCTGGGGGCAGATTGGCTGAACTGCTTTACCACTCCCAAATTAATTTTCAAAGTTTCACTTTCACTAACCATCTCTGATCCTGGTTTGGGGGCTTTTTCAGATCCCCTCAGGCAGGTGCTTTAGATTTTCTTTGAAGTAGACTCAAGCTGCACCTTGGGAGGCTCAGCTCCTCCTGGCCACCCTGGGGCCTGCTCTGACTGTGGTTGCAGTTTTGGGCTGGGGCCAGTCTCTGCTCCAGTGCGAGCTGCCTCTCTCCCGTCCCAGTTCCTCATGCCTTGGCAGATGTGGAGGTGCTGGAGGCTGTAGAACCCCTGAAGACTGGCTGTGGGGCTTGGCTTAGCTCAGCCTGGCTCCTTCCCACCACCCCGGGCCTGGCTGCGGTCTCGGCTTCAGGCTGTTCCAGCCTCTGCTCCCGGCCATGATAAGCCCCTGATGTCCAGCTGCCTTCAGTGAGAGATGTGTTCTCTGTATTTTTGTGAGTCTGAGAGTCCTAGACTTTGTCTGGGCTCATAATTTTATGGGTGTGTAGGGTGGCAGTGTGGGAGCTGCGGGACCTTGCTGCTTCTACGCCGCCATCTTGGCTCCACCCCCTGATCCTCTACTTTGGATTTTTGATACATACTTTGACAACTTTCAAGATTTTAACAGTTATTGGGCATACAAAAGTAAAATATTCCTAATTCTTTTGTAGCTGAGAGAGGTTACTTGTGCTACCAGTTTCCAGGAAAAAAGTCTTTGCTCAGTATCCTTGGAAACAGATTTCTTGTTATTCTTGAGAAATGTATATTTCCATCTCTGTTGCTTCAGTTGTAAGATTTTTTTTTTAATCCCAGTGTGGATTTCATATATAGTGTTCCTACTGCCTAAGCAGGCAGTGAGTCAAAAGAACTATTGTTTCCTAAATCCTGTTCAGTAATCCATTCTGCCATAATATAAAATATCATTCAGTGGTTCTTTGTACTATCCTTGAGGTCTTCTTAGCTTGCCTATTTTTTTTCCCAAAAAAGGCTTGAACTGGTTTTAAATTCTTATATTAATTTTTATGGCTGTTTTTAAAAAAACATTTAATTTCTCCTCCCTCTGCCACCTTAAAAAAAAAAGAGAGGAAATAATTACTTTTCTCTCCAACCAGCCGATTGAGCCCCCCATGGTTGAAAAAAAGAATCTCAAGAATAACGTAGTGCCCTTGTGTAGCACCAGTGCAATATTTACATCACCCACTATCATGATGAAGACTGTGACTATAAATATCACATGATGTTAAATTGCAAAATACATCTGATTCTCATTATAGAGGACAGAACTGAAACATTTATTTAGACATCAGAAAACTAAATCCCAAAACCAGTATGCCAATTCCATCATAATACCAAAGATAATCAGAAGCCATAATAACACTGAGAGCCACAGCATCCTTCAGCCTTCCCACAAACCAATACAAGATCAACATTTACTCACAAATCTCTCTCTTTCCTTGCCTGAGCACCTCTTTCTCCCACTGTCTCTCTGACTCTGGCTACCAGCTTTCTGTGGGCTCTGCTTCCCTTTAGCAAATTCCTCCTACCAAGGCTCCATGTGACTGCATTCAGCCTATTGGGGCAGAGTTTATCTTCACAGCAGGGGAGGTCTTCAAATTACCCCCAGGTCTATTAAGGGACAGGTAAGATCTTCAAATTCCCATTCCCATTACATTTGGCCCTAAGATCTTTCATGTCCCTTGCATAGCAAAAAAAATTAACAATAAATAAGACTTTAGGGATAGCTAGTGGAAAAATTGGTGTCAGCAGAACCTTGCAACAATATAACAGGGATAATAGAAAAAACTTTGCAAATAAAACAGTAGCTTAGAGTGGGGGCTTGGGCACAAGCACCCCATCCTTTTCCCCTTGAACAAATGTTGCTCAAAATCTTGGGGTAAGGTGTGAAGGTCTCTTCTCCAAAGCCACTTCAATAGGATGAAATAGGATGTATAGTTGTCCTTGCCCCAAGAGGTCATATTCGAGAGGTCATTTCTTTAGCTGTCATCTGGAACTTGGTCAATGTCAGGTCTAGGGGTGATACATCACAGTCATGGACAGGGGGTGGCATCCAGCTTAAGTGATCAGGCATCTGCAGGTGGAGGGTACTGAGCCTGAAGGAAACAAATCTTGCAAACAAGTTTAACAAACAAAAAGCCAAAAAGAAACAAATATAGGATCAACCATGCCTTTGGAGTCTATGAACTCACTAGCATAACTTCATTCATGGTAGAATACATGAGTGAAGGGTACAATTTGACAGTCATCTTCTCCTGAGTAAACGACAGCTACGGTATTGTCTTTACCATTTGCAATAATCTCCACAACCTTTGGAACATCATCTGGCTTCCTCTTTACTCACACTTTAGCTCCCAATTTTATTCTATTGGTTGAACCAACTCTTTAGTTCCTCTGATAGTTATTTCAGAATAGTTTTCACAAGGGGTATTGTTTTACAAGGAATAATAATCACTTGAACTATTCCATCATTTTTACAAAACTGTATGGATTCTTCACCCAAATTTTGCAATGTCAAAATCATTTCTCCTTGATAATTAGAATCTTCTACTACAGCTAATACCTGTATAAATTGAGCTGCTAAACCTGATTTAGGTAATATTTGTCCAAAATGATTTTTAGGGATTCTCATTATATCCCAGTAGAGATGTTTCTTATTTCTTTTCTATCCAACCAGAAGTCTTCTAAACAGTGTAAATCATATCCTGCTGGACCAGGTGTTCCTGAATACAGTGCTGGGACATCTTGCCTCACAGTCTAATACCCAATGTTTAGGATCTTATGTGTTTGCTGTTTTCTAATTTGCAGATTTGGGATCATCATTCTGGCTAGAAGAGTACTTTCTCCCAGTGGTCTATTATTCAAATTATGTAAAGCAGTGAACAAATTATCTTTCCTATGTTGATATGAATTATTTGAACTTAACTTCCTTAATTGTTCTTTAAATAATCCATTCTTTCAGTTAACCCAGATGCTTGTGGATAATATGGAATATGAAATATCCACTTTATATTATTTCATATATAATATCTCTTCATTACCTCTGAAATGTGACCCATTGTCACTTTGAATATGCATTGGGGTTCCATACTATAGACTTATGAGATCTAGAGTTTTACAAGTTTTTTTCTGGGTTGCTTTCTTATAAGGACAAGTCACTAGTGCACCTGAATAGGTGTCAACACCAGTACATATAAATTTGCATCCTTTTATCTTGTGGTAGGGGACCAAAATAGTCTATTTGCCAAATCTGGGCTGGAACTTTTCCCCTTACTATTTCCCCAGTTACTGCCTGAGGAACAATTCATTCCTTTTCCAATTGACTTATATGACATTCCTTTGCTATTTGCCTTAACAGTGAATGAGAGATACTAATACCTCAATCTTGTGCCCACTGTTGTGTGGCCTGGATCACTAAATGGCTGGCCATTTGGTGGACCCAATTTGCTAGTATTCTATGATCAATTGTCAAAGTAGGGATAATATGTTCAGTAACAATCCTTGCTAGTTGATTAGCATGTGCAATGTATTCGTGTTCTGGTGTGGTGGTGGCCATGTGAGCATCTACATGGAAAACTGACAAATCAGTAACCAAAGACATGTCCCATATATCTTCCCATAATTCTTTGCCCCAGACTTGTTTACCATGAATTTCCCAATTTTGATTTTTCTACACGGGCATCCATGTAGCTAACCCATTAGCTACTGCCCATGAATCAGTGAATGTTATCACACTGTCCTCCTTGTTCTGTTTTGATGACTTGATGTACTGCCATAAGTTGAGCATATTGACTACTTCCACCTATTGCAGTACTTTCCAAAGTCCTTCTAGTACATGGGTGATAGGCTACTGTTTTCCAGTGTCTTTTTTGGGCCAAATATTTTGCTGTCCCAACAGCAAACCATGAGTATTTCTTCTTTCTTCAATTAGTACATCATATCCATCATTCCATCTTACCAAGGACTTTACCAGCTGTTGCCTTGGTTCAGGCAGTGTATCATGTCCCTCAATATTGATGTTAGCTATAGACTCATGTAGGAAGGAAACTCCACTTTTGCTAGTTCTATTTTGAATATACCACTTCCATTTAATTATGTTGGCCTCTTGTGCGTGTCTAATTCTGTGAGAAGCTGGGGTACTCATTACCCACGTCATAATTGAGATTCCAGGCCTTACTGTCATTTCATGGCCCAGAGTCAGCTGTTCAGTCTCTACCAAAGCCCGGTATGCAGCTAACAACTGCTTTTAGAAAGGTGTATATTGAACTCCAGATGAAGGAAATTCCCTAGACCAAAATCCTAAAGGTACATTTCGGCTTTGTTGTTTCTGCCATAAATTCCACTTTGCATAATCATCCTGTACAGTCACTTGTAATTCCACCAGGCCATTTTGCATAGACCATAAATCTAGAGGCAATTGTATAGCAGCATTGGTTTCCTCAAAAGCTTTATTGTGCTCAATTTCCCAATCAAATTAATATTTCTTCTGAGTAACTTTATATATAAGGGTTTCAAAAATCTGTCCGAGATGCGAAATGTGATGTCAGTATCTACATAATCTTATAAACTTTTTGGCCTCTTTCTTATTGGTAGAAATAGGAAAATCTTGAATCTTTTGTTGAACTTGTAGCAGAATCTCTTGCAGCCCTGTATTCCACTGTATTCCCCAAAATTTTACATTTTGAGCTGATCCTTGAATCTTTGCAGGGTTAAATTCCTACCCTTTGCTTTTTATATGTTCAGTCAAAAGCGTCAAGCTCTTCTCCACTTCTTTTACATATTTTCTTTGTATCATAACATCATCAGTGTAGTAGGTAAGATGTCCACCAGGTAATTTTAATTCATCCAGATTTTCAGCCACAGTCCTGTGACAAATAGTGGGGCTATGCAGATATCCTTGTGGCAGGTGGGTGAAAGTATATTGTCTGCCCTTCCAAGTGAAAGCAAACTGGTAAAGCAAACTGGTCCCATTGTTTAGAGTCTATTGGGATTGTGAAGAAAGCGCTACCCAAATCAATCACTGCATACCAAGTCCCATTATATTTCTGGATCCTTTTTTATTAAGGTGACAGTATCTAGAACAGCAGCATACAAGGGAGGTGTCACCTTATATAGTTGTCTATAATCTACTGTCATTCTCCATGTCCTATCTGATTTTCATACTAGCCAAACAGAATTATTCCATCATGTGGTTGTATGGACTAACACTCCTGCTTCAATATATTTCTTTATACCAGTGGTTCACAACCTTCCTAAGGCCCCGGCCCTTTAATACTCGTATGTGGGAATATGTGCATGTGGGCAGACCCACCTGGAGATGGATAGAGGAGCCCTGTCTCGGTTCCTAAGATCATTGGAAATATGTGTTTTCTGATGGTCTTAGGCGACCCCTGTGATCCCTATGAAGGGATAGTTCAACCCCCAGAGGGGTTGTGACTCACAGGTTGAGAACCACTGCTTTATACTGTTGGCAATTTCATCTTGCCCACCTGGCACACAATACTGCTTTAAAGTAATTACTTCAGAAGGTTCAGGTGAAGTAATTGGGTTCATTTTTATTTTTTCCCACTAAACTTGTATTAATTCCTATCTTCCTTACTGCAAATTGGTATCTTCCTTCAGGTAAATTCAGGGTCATACCTCTGAGTATATCTATTCCAATGATGTATTCAGTAATGTCTACAATAGCCACAGTATATTCTTTCTTAGGGACTTGTCCAGTTTTGATCATTAGTTTAACTTGTCTGGCTGACATTTCAGCCATTCATAGTACTGTGATGGTAATAGGAGTTCCATGCTTGAACTTATCAGGGTTCTCATAAATGAGGGAGGCCTCCACCCCAGTATCTAACAAGGCTGTAGTTATGGTGTTTGGTTCATTTTTCCAATATATGGTCCGATTAATATGGGGTCTGCAATCTTGTCTGTGTATTTCTTTAATCTGAGCTGGGGCTTGGTCAATTTTCTGTTCACCCTGAAGGTGTGACATACTTGGATACAATGTTCAGGAGCATCTGTAGGGGCAGCCCTTAATTCTCTATTCTGTCTAACATCCCCTTATATTGGTACATTTTATATAGTTCATTAGTTGGAATACCATCAGTTTTTCTAAAATCTACCCCTGCTCTCAATAGAACAGTAAACAATTCTTTTCTTGGCAGTCTATTCTGACTTTGAATTTTCGGACCGTTTACTTTTCTTTATTGAAGAAATTTATCATTTTGCCATTCTCCTAAGTCACTTAGCTGTGAAGTTTTATTGAGCGCCTTTGAAAAAGGATGCCCTATTTCAGCAATTAGTAGAGTCAGAAGTAGGTGCTTATAATCAGGAGGAGCTGTCTTCACCATGATATTTCTATGAGGAAGTGCCAAGGGGATGTCATGATACCTATCTGCATCTCCAACCATGATAGCAGTTTTCATTATTTCCTCTTCTAACTTTTTCATAGTGTCTGAGCAAGTACCACGGTCTTGTCTCCACTAGGCCACATAGAATCAGCAGGATACTTTCTGTTGCATCTATCAGCAGCTAAAGCTAACATATTGGTCTTATTGTTACTTCCTGCCAAATGAAAATCTCTAAAAACTTGCTGGACAAAAGGATTCTGATAAATACTTATATATTTCAAGCAGTCCACACAGTCTATCACTACCCCCAGCAGCTCCTTTGTCACTGATTCTTACCATCCAAGACACTGTAATGAGAATGAGAATTTGAAGACCTTCCCTGCTTTGAAAGTAAACTCTGCCTGCCCCCTAATAGGCTGAATGTAATCTTATGGATGGAATTAACTAAAGGGTGGAGCAGAGCCCACAGGAAGCTGGTCAGAGCTAGCAAGATGATGGGGAAGAGAGGACCCTCAGGCAAGGAGTCAGATAGGCTTGTGAGTAAATATTGATTTTGTATTGGTTTGTGGGAAGGCTGAAGGATGATGTGGCTCTTAGTGTTATTATGGCTTCTGAATATATTTGGTACTATGATGGAATTGGCAGACTGTTTTTGGGATTTGGTTTTCTGGTGGCTCAATAAATGTTTCAGTTCTGTCCTCTGCCTGGAGAATCTGGTATATTTTGTGATCAAGTGTCATGCGATATTTATACTCACAGTCTTTATCGTGATTGTGGGTGCTGTAAATATTGCATTGGTGCTACATTTGGCAATGAGGATGGGATCCTGAAATATTACACCTCTAGTTGGAGGCAGAAGGGATTTAGAAGAAGAAATGGCTATCCCAGGATGGGAGGATTTTCCTTATGCCTCCTTAGCAAGGGAGTGGTCTAAAAGTGCAGGGCTCTGTGAAAACTGGGAACAGATGCTATAGCAGGGAGAAGGTAGAGATTTAGAAACATATTTACAAAGAATACCAATATAATCTGGGGGAGAGCTGAAGGCAGTGAGTAGAAGGGGCTGAGTTTTACTGAGAGCTTACCATATTGTGTGTAAATGCAGAAATAAGCTGTTACAAGTGTTAGCTAAATGACACCATGAACTCTCCTTTAGAAGAGCAACCTGGAGAGTCTCAGGTGGTAGAAGAGCAAACTAGAGAGTCTCATTTGGAAGCTGAGAGGGCTGTTGTAAATTTGGCTGAGAAGAAAGGAACAGGATGAAAGTTCATGAAGCTTTGGTAGAGTCTGAACCTAGTTGCTATGACAACAACTCCGAAGAAAGTCCATATGTTATACAGAATGATAGAATTTTTTTTTTTTTTTGCTTTTTTAGAGGGGGTAAGGTAGGGCAGTTGGGATTAAGTGACTTGCCCAAGGTCACACAGCTAGCTTTTGTGTTAAGTGTCTGAGGCCGGATTTGAACTCAGGTCCTTCTGACTCCAGGGCTGGTACTCTCTTTATTTGTTGCACCACCTAACCAACCCAAGAATGATACGATATTAAGCAATACATTGTTTCATGGTGAAGCTTTTACAAGGGTAGAAGCTTGCTCCATACTGAGAAGAAGGCAGGAGAGTCTAGGAGGGCAAGCAGTATTCAAGAAGATGCTTGAGGATTTCACTCAGCTGATTACTGATATTTTGAGCAGATTCACCCAAAGGATAGGACAGTGGTTCTCAACCTTCCTAATGCTGCAACCCTTTAATACTTGTATGTGGGCATATCTGCATGTGGGCAGACTTGTCTGGAGAGAGAGGAGCAGAGTCTTGGTTCCTAAGACCATCGGACATATGTGTTTTCCAATGGTCTTAGGTGACCCCTTTGACCCCTGTGAAAGTGTTGACTCCCAAAGGGGTCGTGACCCACAGGT
The DNA here is from genome assembly GCA_028646575.1 of Pseudocheirus occidentalis. Taxonomy (NCBI): domain Eukaryota; kingdom Metazoa; phylum Chordata; class Mammalia; order Diprotodontia; family Pseudocheiridae; genus Pseudocheirus; species Pseudocheirus occidentalis. Next base: position 293,653,468 of record CM053595.1, read on the forward strand.
TGAGAACAGCTGGGATAGCAGAATCCTTAGTGTCTTGGATGGTAAGAATCAGTGATGAAGGAGCTGCTGGGGTAGTGATAGATAGAGTAGACTGATTGAAATTTTTAAGTATTTGCCAGAATCCTTCTGTCCAGCAAGCTTTTAGAGACTTTCATTTGGCAAGAGGTAACAATAAAATCAATCTGTTAGCTTTTGCTGCTGACGGATGCAATAGAATGTATTCTGCTAATTCTGTGTAGCCAACTGGAGACAGAGCCTGCTACTCACTTAGAGACTGCATGAAAAAGTTGAAAGAAGTAATGAAAACTGCTATCATGGTTGGATATGCAGATAGATATAATGAAATCCCCTTAGCAGTTCCTCATAGAAATATCATGAAGACAGCTCTTCCTGCTTATAAGCACCTGCTTCTGATTCTACTAATTGGTGAAATAGGATTTTCAGAGGTGCAGAATAAGATTTCACAGCTAAGTGACTTTGGAGAATGGAAAAATGATAAATTTCCTTGCAAGAGAAGGGTAAATAGCTGGTCAATTCAAATGTAGAACAGATTGCCAAGAAAAGAACTGTTTACCATTCTATTTAGAGCAGGGGATAATTTTAGAAAAATTGATGGTATTCCAACTAATGAATAGAAAATGGATCAAGAGAATGGGCTTGATGTTAGACAGAACAGAGAAGTAAGGGCTGCCTGTACAGATGCTCCTGAACCATTGTATCCAAATTTATCACACCTTCAGGGGCACTCAGAATAAAGAAAGTGCTAGGATAGTACTTTTTTTTTTTTTTTTGTATTTTGTATCTTTGTATTTTGCTATATAAGTGGTGAATGTGCTGAACTTGTGGCAGTGTGTCAAGCCATTGGAATGGAGAGAGGAGGACAATGTCATATATTCTCCTGTGAATGAGGTTATGATAGTGAGTTCATGGACTCTAGAGGCATGGCTAACCTAATATTTGTTTCTTTTTTACTTTTTGTCTATTAAACTTGTTTGCAAGATTTGTTTTCTGCAGGATTGATACCCTCCACCTGAAGATGACTATCCCTTAGGCTGGATGTCATACCCCTGTCCATGACTGTGATGTGCCACCTCTGTCTGGACCTGGCAGTGACTGAGCTCCAGATGACAGCTAAAGAACTGACCTCTCAAATAGGACCTCTTGGGGCAGGGACAGCTCTACATCCTATTTCAACTTGAAGTAGCTTTGGAAAAGAGACCTTCACCCCTCACCCCAAGATTTTGAGTCCCATTCGTTTGAGGGGGGAGAAACGGGGTGCTTATGTCCCAGCCTAAGCTAATGTTTTATTTGCAAAGTTTTTCTATTATCCCTGTTATAATTTTGCAAAGTTCTGTTGACACCAGTTTTTCCACCAGTTATTCCTTAAGTCTCATTTATTGTTAATGTATTTTGCTGTATAAGGGACATGAAAGATCTTGAGGCCTAATGTAATGGGAATGGGAATGGGAATTTGAAGATCTTACTTGCCCCTTAATAGACCTAGGGGTGAGTTTGAAGATCTTCCCTGCTTTGAAAGTAAACTCTGCCCCCAGTAGGCTGAATGTAGTCACATGGAGCCTGTCGTGGGAGAAGTTTGCTGAAGGGAAGCAGCCCACAGAAAGCTAGTCAGAACTAGCAATATGGTGGGGGAGAGAGGACACTCAGACAAGGAGTTAGATAGGCTTGTAAATAGATATTGATCTTGTATTGATTTGTGGGAAGGCTGAAGGATGCTGTGGCTCTCAGTGTTGTTATGGCTTCTGAATATCTTTGGTACTGTGATGGAATTGGCTTACTGGTTTTGGAATTTGGTTTTCTGGTGTCTAAATAAATGCTTCAGGTCTGTCCTCTACCTGGAGAATTTATTATATTTTGTGATCAAGCGTCATGCGATATTTATAGTTGCAGTCTTTATCGTGATCTTGGGTGCTGTAAATATTTCATTGGCATTACAGACACTAAGGATTCTCCCCATCCTTTGGGTAAATCTGCTCAAAATATCAGTAATCTATTGAGTGAAATCCTCAAGTATCTTCTTGAACACTGCTTTCCCTCCTTGACTCTCTTGCCTCCTTCTCAATATAAGGTGAGCTTCTGCACTTATAAAAGCTTCATCATGAAATAGTATACCACAATATTAGACCACTCCCTTACTAGGGAGGCAGAAGGAAAATCCTCCCATCCTGGGATAGCCAGGTTGATTTCTTCTTCTAAATCCCTTCTGCCTTCAACTAGAGGTCTGATATTTCAGGATCCCATCCTCATTGCCAAATGTAGCACCAATGCAATATTTATAGCACCCACAATCACGATAAAGACTGTGACTATAAATATCGCATGACGCTTGATCACAAAATATACCAGATTCTCCAGGCAGAGGACAGAACTGAAACATTTATTTAGATACCAGAAAACCAAATCCCAAAACCAGTATGCTGATTCCATCATAGTGCCAAAGATATTCAGAAGCCATAATAACACTGAGAGCCACATCATCCTTCAGCCTTCCCCCAAACCAATACAAGATCAATATTTACTCACAAACATCTCTTTTTCCTTCCCTGAGCACCTCTCTGTCCCACTGTCTCTCTGGCTTTGGCTACCAGTTTCCTGTGGGCTCTGCTTCCCTTCAGCAAATTCCTCCCATCACAGGCTCCATGTGACTACATTCAGCCTATCAGGGGGCAGTCTATCTTCACAGCAGGGGAGGTCTTCAGATTCTGTCCTAGTTCTATTAAGGGGCAGGAAAGATCTTCAAATTCTCATTCCCATTACACTTTGTTAGTATAAGACACATTCAATCTCCTTATTACCTCACCTTTCTAGTAAGAGTTGGGGAGAAATATTTCATGTATCTGTTCTATGATGAAGCTCTAACTCCCTAGCACTTTTTCTTTTTCATTCAACAGGATTTGCAGTTTCCAAACCAGATATCATCTACCAGTTGGAAAGAAAGGAAACATTCTGGATGCCAGAGGCAGATATTCCCAGAAACAGCTCTCTAGGTGATTACATAAAAACCAAGTAGATGGGTCATTGCAAAATTGTGATGTGTTGGTCATTTTAAGTCAAAGCTTTTGTAAAATGTTGAAGATAGTGGTTTATCAAAGTTTGTAAGACTTGTTGAGAGAAGCTGAGACTTTAAAAATTAATTTTTTACCTCAAAATGTTACTTTTTTAATGTATCCTTTTACTCAAATATACCTCTACTCTCAAAGAAATTTGTTGGTGCATTACAGGGCAGTTATTTCTCTTCTGTTCATTGAAGATTATCTTATTTTAAGTGCGCATTGTCCTGCCTCACTTGCATGAATTCATTCTCTTTCTTCAAATAAGTTACGTGCTCTTTTTGCTTCTGAGTTTTCTTATATTTTCTTCTTTTTTTTTCCATGATTATGTTGCTTTGCTGCTGTTACTTTTTAAAGTACTATATCCTAACATAGTTCCCCTTTCTTCAGTCTATCCTATTATGTGTCATCCTGTTTTTCTTCATGCTTCTAAATTATGTTTATAAAGGCACAGTAATATGTTTATATGACAGGACTTGTGTAGCCATATACTGGATTTATAGGTTTTCAGTTTTTTGTTATTTCATAAAAAGTTGTTGGGAAAATTTACAGAGAATTCTTTGTTTTTAGTAACATTTTGAGAATGCTGACCTAGTAGTGGGGCCATCTTGTGAAAGTATATGAACAGTTTTGTACCACTAGCTGAAACTGCTGTGTTACTTTTCAGAAAAATTGTAGCTGCAGCTTAATAAAGTACCTATTTCAAAAATGTAACTGCCAAAATTTATCATTTTAAATGATCTTTTTTGATCATTTTTGGCTATTTATTGATACCTCCTAATTGTTTTCATTTTTATTTTTTTGATTACCAGCATTTGAGTAATGTTTTAGGTAAACTTTTTTTCAGAATTTATTTTTAGTTTTCAGAATTCATTTACACAAGATTTTGAGTTCCAAGTTTGCTGTTCATCTCTCCTTTACCCCATTCCAACATAGCATGCGTACTGATTACCCCTCCCTTCTATCACTCCCCTCCGTCTAATCTCCTTCTCCCTTTTTTGTAGGGCAAGATAGATTTCTATACCCCATTGTCTGTATATTTTATTTCCCAGTTATATGTAAAAGCAATCTTTAGCATTTGTTTTTAAAACTTTGAATTCCAGATTTTCTCCTTTCTTCCCTCCCCACCCACCCACATTGAGAAGACAAGCAATTCAATATAGGTTATACATGTGTAGTTACCCAAAGATTACCATAACAGTCATATTGTGAAAGACTATATTTCCCTCTAGCCTATCCTGCCCCCCATTTATTCTGTTTTCTCCTTTTACCCTGTCCCTTTTCAAAAGTGTTTGCTTCTGACCACCCCTTCCCCTAATCTGTCCTCCCTTTTAAAATCCCTTCCTCTTATCCCCTTCCCCCCTACTTTTCTGTAGGGTAAGATACCCAGTTGAGTGTGTATGTTATTCCCTCCTTAAGCCAGATTCATTGAGAATAAGGTTGTCTCATTCCCATTCACCTTCCTGCTCTTCCCATCCATTGTAACAGTTTTTTCTTGCCTTTTTTATGTAAGATAATTTAATCTATTCTATTTCTACCATTTTCCTTCTCCCAATATATTTCTCTCTCACCTCTTAATTTTATTTTTTTAGATGTCATCCCTTCATATTCAACTCATCCAGGGCCCTCTGTTTATATATACATACATATTTTCCCTTTGACTACCCTAATTTTGAGAAAAGTCTCATGAGTTACAAATATTGGCTGGCTATGTAGAAATGTAAACAGTTCAACTTTAATAAGTTCTTTATGATTTCTCTTTCCTGTTTACCTTTTCATGCTTCTCTTGATTCTTGTATATGAAAGTCAAATTTTCTATTCAACTCTGGTCTTTTCAGCAAGAATGCTTGTAAATTCTCTATTTCATTGAATATCCATATTTTCTTCTGAAGTATTTTACTCATTTTTGCTAGGTAGGTGATTCATGGTTTTAATCCTAGCTTCTTTCACCTCCGGAATATCATGTTCCAAGCCCTGTGATCCCTTAATGTAGAAGCTACTAGATTTTGTGTTATCCTGATTGTGTTTCCACAATACTCAAATTGTTTCTTCCTGAGTGCTTGCAATATTTTCTCATTGACCTAGAAACTCTGGAATTTGGCTGCAATATTCCTAGGAGTTTAATTTTTGGGATCTTCTTCAAGAGAAAATCGTCAGATTCTTTCAGTTTCTATTATGTACTTCTGATTCTAGAATATCAGGGCAGTTTTCCTTGATAATTTCTTCAAAGATGATATCTAGACTTTTTTTTTGAACATGACTTTCAGGTAATCCAATAATTTTTAAATTCTCTCTCCTGGATCTGTTTTCTGGGTCACTGGTTTTTGCAGTGAGATATTTCACACTATCTTCTATTTTTTCATTCTTTTGGTTTTGTTTTATAATTTCTTGATTTTTCATAAAGTCATTAGTGTCCATTTGCTCCATTGAAATTATTATTATTTTTTTTTGGCATTTTTGGAGAGGGGGCAGTAGGGCATTTGGAGTTAATTGACTTGCCCAAGGTCACATAGTGTCTGAGGCTAGATTTGAACTCAGGTCCTCCTGACTCCAGGGCCAGTGCTCTATTCATCGCGCCACCTACCCACCACTCTATTCTAATTTTAAAGGAATTATTTTCTTCTTTGAGCTTTTGGATCTCTTTTCCATTTGGCCAATTTTGCTTTTTAAGGTATGCTTCTCTTCTTTGGCTTTTTGGACCTCTTTTGCCATTTGGGTTCATCTATTTTTTAATTTTATATTTATTTTCTTGGAGGCTTTAGATGTAGGAGCTTTGATTTTGTTATCTTTTTTTGGTTGCATATCTTGATCTTGTTTGTCACAAAAGTAAGATTCTTCAGTCTGATTTTTTTTCCTCTGTTTGCACATTTTCCCAGTCAGTTTCTTGACTTTTGAGCTCTTTGCCAACAAAGGACTCTGCTTCCAGAGTAGAGAGACCTCTGTCCTAAGTTTCAGGGCTTTTATGCTGCTGTTGTCAGAGCTACTTGTAGGTACCTGTAAATTTTCAGTTCTTCTAAGGTTATATGAGCAAAGGAAATGTGTTTACTCCTCTCCTGACCTTTGGTCTAGTCTATGAGTGACCACAATCACTCTTTTCTGCCTTGGAACTGTAAGGATGACTCTCTTTCCATAGCTGCCACAAACTCTGCCATGCAAGCACCCTTCCTTTCCCTAGGACCATCATCCAAGACTGTGACCCAGCTTCAAGCAGGGAAAAGCAAGAGAATCCTGCCTCAGTGTCAGCAAAGAGATCACTGCTATCTCCTTCTGATCAGCCACTTAATCCCACCACCATCAGTGGGCCTGGAGCTCTGGAGATTGCCATTGCTGCTGCTGCCACCACCACCTCCACTGCCCTGGGATGTGGGCTGGACTGCACTCACCTCTTACCCAGGTCCCACAGAGTTTTCCCACTGACCTTCTACTTTGTCTTTGGCATTTGTGGGTTGAGATGTCTGGAAACCACCACAGCTGCCAATAATTTAGTCGGTGAGGCCTGATCTGGCTCAGTCTGTGCTGCTGCAGCCCGTCCTGGACTATGCTCTGCTCCCAGCCCAATGCAGTAGGCCCTTCCTGTTGGCCTTCCAGGCTGTCTTTGGCTGGAGATATGTCTCACTCTATCATTTTTTGTGTTCTGTAGCTCTAGAATTTGTTTAGTCAGTTCTTACAGGTATGGAGGATTTGGGGGAGAGTTCAAGTCCTTGCTATTCCTCTGCCATCTTGACTCTGCCCCCCTGTATTAGATAATTATTAACAATTCCTCTTGTCAAAAAATTTGTATTTCTAATTCTTATGAATATCCATTACTTTGAAAGTAGGCATGTTGGGTTTCTAAAGGAAATTTATTGCAACAATTGTTATGTATTTTTCCTTCATATTTCTTTCTTCTGTTTTCTTCTTGTATCTACTTTTCCTCCTTACTCTAAACACAATTCCCCATTTTCTTTCTTTTCACTTTCTTTTCTTTTCGCCTTTCCTATTTTCACCTCAGAGAGTAAGGATATATTTGCAAGTTCTCAAAGTCATCTCTTTTTTCTTAATAGTCTTATTCCATTCAAATGCCAGCCACATACAGTAGAGTTAAGGGTTCATTCATCCCTCCAGGTAATTTCATCCCAAGTTGATTCATTTACATATATTACCTTTGAGTCATCATAGTTTCACATAAGATAAATTGATCCTTAGTGAAAGACTAGTGAGAGTAGATGCCTCAAGTGAGAAGGCAAGAGAGTAGCTCTAAAATCTGTGAACAACTAAGAACTTTGAGAAAGGGTGAAAATTGCAGGATTAACCAGCTCCTTATTCTACCTTTCAGAGAGCAGAGAATTTACTGGAGATAAACCTCTTCAATGCAGTGAATGTGGGAAGGCCTTCACAAGCAAGGAGCATCTTGCTGTGCATCAGAGCATTCATACTGGAGAATTTGTTTATAAGTGTAAGGAATGTGGGAAAGTTTTTAATTACAATTCAGAACTTCTTCGACATAAAACAATTCATACTGGAGAGAAAAATTACAAATGTAGTGAATGTGGGAAGACTTTCAGGAGTAACTCACAACTTGCAGTGCATCAGAGAATTCATACTGGAGATATTCTTTATGAATGTAAGGAGTGTGGGAAGGCTTTTCTCTACAACTCAGAATTTGTTCAACATCAAAGAATTCATACAGGAGAGAGACCTTATGAATGTAGTGAATGTGGAAAGGCCTTCAGGAGGAAGGAACATCATACTGTACATCAGAGAATTCATACTGGAGAGAAACCTTATAAATGTAATGAATGTGGAAAGTCCTTCAGGACTAAGGGACATCATACTGAGCATCAGAAAATTCATACTGGAGACATTCTTTATGAGTGTAAGGAGTGTGGGAAGGCTTTCCTCTACAACTCAGGTCTTATTCAACATCAAAAAATTCATACAGTAGAGAAACCTTATGAATGTAATGAATGTATGGAGGCCTTCAGGAGTAAGACACTACTTTCTGTGCACCAGAGAATTCATACTGGAGAGATGCTTTATAAATGTAAGGAGTGTGCGAAAGCTTTTCTCTACAACTCAGAACTTCTTCAACATCAAAGAGTTCATACTGGAGAGAAACCTTTTGAATGTAATGAATGTGGGAAAGCCTTCAGGAGTAAGTCCCAACTTAAATTGCATCAGAGAATTCATACTGGAGAGAAACCTTATGAATGCAGTGAATGTGGAAGGACCTTCAGGAGTAAGGGACATCATACTGTGCATCAGAGAATTCATACTGGAGAGAAACCTTATGAATGTAGTGAATGTGGGAAGGCCTTTAGGAGTAACTCCCAACTCACAGTACATCAGAGAATTCATACTGGAGACATTCTTTATGAATGTGAGGAGTGTGGGAAGACCTTCAGGAGTAAGGGACATCATACTGTGCATCAGAGAATTCATACCGGAGAGAAACCTTATGAATGTAGTGAATGTGGGAAGGCCTTCAGGAGTAAGGGCCATCATACTGAGCACCAGAGAATTCATACTGGAGAGATGCTTTATGAGTGTAAGGAGTGTGGGAAGGGTTTCCTCTACAACTCAGGTCTTACTCAACATCAAAAAATTCATACTGAGGAGAAACCTTATGAATGTAGTGAATGTTTGGAGTCCTTCAGGAGTAAGACACTACTTTCCGTGCACCAGAGAATTCATACTGGAGAGATACTTTATAAATGTAAGGAGTGTGGGAAAGGTTTTCTCTACAACTCAGAACTTATTCGACATCAAAGAGTTCATACTGGAGAGAAACCTTATGAATGTAGTGAATGTGGGAAGGCCTTCAGGATTAAGACACAACTTACTGTGCATCAGAAAATTCATTTTGGAGACATCCCTTTTGAATGTAAGGAGTGTGGGAAGGCTTTCCCATATAACTCAGGACTTGTTAGACATCAAAAAATTCATACCGGTGAGAAACCTTATCAATGTATTGTATGTGCAAAGAACTTTATGACCAAGTCACAGCTTAGTGTACATAAGAAAATTCATAATGGAGAGAAAGCTTAGGAATGTAGTGAATGTCAGAACGCCTTCAAGAGAAAGTTCATATTGGAGACATTCTTTATAAATGTAAGGAGTGTGAGAAGGCTATGCCTTACAACTTAAATCTTACTCAATGTCAAAGACATCATACTGGAGAGAAAGCTGATGAATGTAATGAATGTAGGAAGACCTTCAGAGTGAGGATACAGCGTAACACCAAAGAATTCATTGAGGAAAGAAACCTTAAGAGTGTAATGGATGTATGAAAGCTTTTAGATGGAGGACACTATGTCCATCAGAGAATTCATCCTGGTAATATTACTCATGAATATGAGTGGTGTGGGAAGGCCTTCCATTGTAATTCAGATCTTCTTAAACATCCAAAATGCATGCTGGAAAAAAAAATTAAATGCAGTAAATGTTGGAAAACCTTCAGGAAGAAGCCACATCTTACTGTTCATAAGAGAATTCATACTGAAGAAATTCTTTATGAATGTGAGTGGTGTGGGAGGTCATTCCATTACATGTCATATCTTTCTCAACTTTAAATAATTTATACCTTATGAATATAACGTATGAAGGAAGGCCTTTCCAGTTGTAGATCTAATATAGCATCCATATTGGAGGCAGACCTTATAAATGCGATGAATATGCGAAAACCTTCAGCCCAAAGACACAACTTGCTCAACAACAAAGAATTAATTCTCTAGAGAAACCTTTTGCTTTTGAGAAGCCTTTAGACTAAGGACACTACTTTATGTCCATCAGAGAATTCATATGGCAGTGTTTCTTCATACACATAAGAAGTGTGGAAAGATTCCCCCAGTTGACTAGACTGTGATTCTGAGTCCCTAGATGCAATTCAGAGAGTCCTTATTTAATCTTCATCAGAGAAGAGATCCCTTCCCTATGCCAAGGTCTCTAAATGGGTGAATCCCATTACATTATCTTCCCATGGACTTTCAGGGAAGGAGAGATTATGCTGGCTGAATCAGAAGTTTCTGAGTGGATGGTGGTATTGAGAGAGCCTTTGTATTAATTTTTATCTCTGGGCTTATGGCATACAAGATGTTTGGGGATAACCTCTTGGCCATGAGATGAACCTGAGCCTAATTTGTGTTGCATAAATGTTGATGGTGCTCGAGGACTATGTCATAATTTGAGCTGTGTCCCTGATGTTGGTGCTGCTTCTGCTCATACATTTGGGTAGCTAGTGTGGACTGTAATGATTTAGAATCACCTTAATTGAAACAAAGCATCGCAAAGTCCTGTGGCAGATGTTGATGTGATGTGATTTCTGTCCAGTGCTCTGAATGTGAAAGGGAAGAAGTTCATGGAAGTACAGAATTAGCTATGACCTTCTTACCATAGCCAAATGCCTTATCATCCAGTTAGTGACACTCATGAAAAGATGAATAAGACCATCTTTATGGCTAAGGAATATAAACAGTTTTCAATAAATCAAAATTATCAATAATAATGAAAGCTCTAAATCACCATTGATTAGAGAAATGCAAATGAAAATAACTTTTAGGTAGCAACTCACACCACCTCATATTGGACTACCTGACAGAAGGAAAATGAAAAGTTCTGGAGGGGACATGGAAAAAATTAGGGACCCTAATATACAATTCATATCTGGTCCAACCATTTCTGAGAACAATTTGGAATTGTACCCAAGGGCTATAAAACTATGCATACCTTTTGACACAGCAATAACACTGCTAGGTGTGTATTCCAAACAAATATAAGGAAAAGGACCTATATGAACAAACATTTATAGCAGGTCTTTTTGTGGTTGCAGAGATTGGAAATTGAGGGACTGACCATCAATAACTGAAATGCTGAAGAAGTAGTTGTCAGGGCAGCTAGGTGGCACAGTGAATAGAGCACTGGCCCTGGAGTCAGGAGGACCTGAGTTCAAATCTGGCCTCAGACACTTGATGCACTTACTAGCCAAGCGACTTTGGGCAAGTCACTTAACCCCAATTGCCCTCCACAAAAAAAAAAAGCAAAAAAAAAGTAGTTGTCTACGATGGTGATGGAATATTATTGTGCTCTAAGAAATGAAGGGGTTGGTTTTGACAAAACCTGAGAAGACCTATAAGAATAGATGCAGAGTTAAGCAAATAGAACCAGGAGGTCCTTGTACACAGTAACAGCAATATTTTGATGATGATCACATGATCAACTGTGAATGGCTTAGCTATTCTGATCAAGAAAATTATCTAAGGCAAATTTTAAAAGAAAATAACAGTAGAAAAGAATTTGAAGTCACTAATGACATGGATCATATTGTACTCTTGAGACTCGGGTCTTTCTGCAGCAGAAAAGAAAAAAGCATGAGTTTTCTGCCTGCCTCCCTAAACCCCAATAATGTGCCTGCCAGTTCTAGACAGATGGGTGCAAAGTCCTGTGGGAGCCAATTTGCAGAAGTCCAAGCTTGGGCTCTAGGGTAGTAGATGGTTTGATGAGTGACTTGTGTACATACCTGCTAGAAGTTGGCTCTACAGCCACTTAGCTAATCTTAGAAGATAGTCACCTGTTTTTTTATGCCCCAGAGAGTTGGGAGTGATTGACAAATAATCACAAACTTAATGTTCTAGTGTTCCCATCCTGTCAATCCCAAGTGTCCCTTCAAGCTCAGTGTCTGGAGCTATCACTCTCTTCCAACCCCCTTCTTCAGTGATTTTGAGACATCCTGGTGGGAAGGCAATACGTAAACAACTTGTAAAGACAGGCCAGAGTCACACTGTGCGGGACTTTAACTGAGCAGTCAGTGTTTTATCCTAGGGTCAGATGGTTGTTGTTTAATTGTTTTTCCATTGTGTCTTACACTATTTGGAGTTTTCATGGCTTAGATTACTGGAGTGGTTTGCTGTTTCCTTCTCTAGCTCATTTTACTGATGAGGAAACAGAAGCAGACAGGGTTAAATGACTTGCCCAAGGTCATACAGTAAATGTCTGAGGCCAAATTTCAAACTCAGGAAGATGAGCTTTTTTTGCTTCACCACCTAACTGCCCAGTCAGAAAGCTACTGAAGCCCTAGAATAGAATGATATGGTCTGACCTATAATTTTTGAATATGTTTGCTAATTATTTAAAAAATGTGTTTCAAAGGAGAAAGACTGCCTGTGTGTTTATCTTGATCTAGACCTGTGCTTTCATATATTCATTGAGATGTACAACTTCTCTGTAAATGATTGTCTTAGGTAAAACATGCTTCCAGAGGACTGAAGAAAAGCATCCTGCCCATCTCTTTCTGGAGAGGTGAGGGCTCTAAAGTATAGACTGAAACTTAGGTTTTGGAGTATGACCAATATGGAAATTTCTTTTGCTGGACTACATATATGTATGTGTTATGAAGGTCATGTTTTTCTTGTCTTTTTTGTTCCATGAGGCAGAAGAAAATATGCTAAAAATAAAAGTAAAATTTTGGGGGGGTCTTTTTAGAGGGGGGATGGCAGGGCAATTGGGGTTAAGTGACTTGCCCAACATAACATGGATAGTAAGTGTTAAGTATCTGGGTTTAAATTTGAACTCAGGTCCTACTGACTCCAGGGCTGGTGCTCTATTCTGAATACTGCACCACCTAACTGCCCTAAAAGTAAATTTTTTAAATAAAAGAAACTTCTCTAATGAGGGTTTAGAGCAGCAGTTCTCAACCTGTGGGTTGTGACCCCTTTGGGGGTCAAACAACCATTTCACAGGGGTTGCCTAAGACCATTGGAAAACACATATTTCCGAAGGTCTTAGGAACTGAGACACTGCCTTCTATCTGTCTCCAGGCAGGTCTGCACACATGCAGATACGCCAAGAGACACCCACATACGAATATTAAAGGGTTGCAACATTAGGAAGGTTGAGAATCACTGGTTTAGAGCATGTCTAGACCTCAGCTGGAATATGTGTTGACCAGCATTACATAAAGGGCAATTAGGTGCTGTAGTGTATAATGCTGAACCCGGAGTCAGGATGACTCCACTCCAGTAATCTTAGCCATGAAAACTCCAAATGGTACAACAGTCAGATACAATGGAAAAACAACTAAACAACAACCATCTGACCCTAGGATAAAACACTGACTGCTCAGTTAAAGTCCAGCACAGTGTGACGCTGGCCTGTCTTTACAAGTTGATTACATATTGTCTTCCCACCACGATGTGACATGATCTTCCTGAGTTCAAATGTGGCCTCAGACTCTTAGTACCTGTGTGATTCTCCATGTCACTTAACATTGTTTCAGTTTCCTCATCTATAAAAATGAACTCGACAAAGTAATGGCAAAACATTCTAGCATCTTTGTAAGGAAAATCCCAAATAGGGGCACAAGCAGTCAAACATAACTGAAATGATGAAACAACCACAATAGCAAAAATATTTATTTATATACATATATTCATGTGTATAGATACACTCATGTATGTAAACTTTTTGGAAATCAGCACTGTTTGATTCTTTGTGCCTGTCACCTTTGTTGAGCCTGGCACATAGTAGGTGCTAAATAGCTGTTTTTGATCATTTGAAGAGCAGCCCTCTGCAAGAAGGATTAGAATTCCTTATTTTTGCTCCAGAAGGTAGGATTAGCAAAAATTGGTAATAATTACAATGAGGCAAATGTAGGTTTGAGTTAAGAAAATTTATCAATTAGACCTATCTGAAAGTAGAATTGGGCTTTCTGAAGAGGCAGTTGGGCTTCTGCCCTCATTGGAGGCTAGATACTAATATTTCAAGGTACATCACAGAGGAAATTCATTTTCAAATATGATTTAGAGTAGATAGCCCTCATTTTACAGATAAGGAATCTGAAAAGGTCCTTTCTTACTTCAATTATGTGATTCTGCAAAGTCAGTTTTGGGTGAACCACAATTTTGATTTTAAGTATATTAATACAGCTTTCCTCACATTGCCCATCCATCTGACCCTAAGGAGAATTCAATTAGCTTCCTTTGAACATGTGAAAACATCCCTATATCCAGTCCTCACTTCAGCACAGCAGCAAGAGGTGAGAAACAAGGACAACATCCATATAGCTCAGAACATGTCTGGTCACCATGGGTCACACTGTGTATCCTGAGTGGGGAGTTCTACCTCCTTCCTGCTCTCAGTCCTTCCATGTCCTGCTAGATGGAAGAAGGAGAAGAGATTGGTTGTACAGAGTACTGACAAGAGGAGTTAGGAACATGTATGAGTCCTTGTTCACATAGACAGATAGACGAACAATGTGACCCAAGTGATGTATTATGAAGATGATGGGAGACAACACTAAACTGACATTTATGGGAATTGGAGATAGTGGGAGAAGTGTTTGTGCAGTACAACTCCTTCAACATGGATTCAGCAATGCAAATCTGAATTGATGCACCTCTCCAAATATTCCTGTGGACTGTGTGTGCCTGACCTGCTATAGAACATTCAGAGTTCATATTGGTCTGATCAGCCACTGTCAATCAGCTAAACTGTACTTTGACCCTAACATAATGATGACATTTTGGTCTTCTGAGCATAAAGGACAACAACCATCACACATCCCTAGTTTAAAAGAGTGTTTTAGCATCTTGTTCAGGAGAGTCTTCAGTCCAAGTCAGGTATTTTTTTTTTTTTTTGCTTTTTTTGAGGGCAGTTGGGGTTAAGTGACTTGCCCAAGGTCACACGGCTAGTTTGTGTGTGTGTGTGTGTGTGTGTGTTTTAAGTGTCTGAGGCCGGATTTGAACTCAGGTCCTCCTGACTCCAGGGCCGGTGTTCTATTCACTAAGCCACCTAGCCGCCCCTTTCAGTCCAAGTCAGACTCAGCTTAGCCAGATGGTGCCTTAGCACTTTGTGAGTAAGTGGATGAGAAATTTCTTGGTAGAACCTTGTCAGTAAGTCATGAATTGGAGGGGTTAGCAGATGTAGTGACTTCTGTACAGTTATCCCATCTTCTTGTTCTTCAGCTTTGAAGGGATTTGTTCATCCAGAGAAATCCAGAGGACATTGCCCTTTGGCCCAGCACTTTCTCCTTTCCTCTTTAAAAAAAAAGGAGCAGGTGGGGCAGTTAGGTGGCACAGTGAATAGAACACTGGCCCTGGAGTCAGGAGTACCTGAGTTCAAATCAGCCCTCAGACACTTAAAACTAGCCGTGTGGTTTTACACAAGTTACTTAACCTGAATTGCCCTTCCTTCCCCCCTCCAAAAAGAAAAAAAAATGGGCAGGGGTGGTGCAGCACCAATGCAATATTTACAGCACCCATGATTATGATAAGGACTGTGACTCTTAAGTATCACATGATGTTTGATTGCAAAATATACCAAACTTTCCAGATAGAGGCTAGAACTGAAGCATTTATTTAGACACCAGAAAACTCTGGAATTTACCTGCAATATTCCTAGGAATTTTCTTTTGGGGATCTTCAAGAGACAATCATCAGATTCTTTCAATTTCTGTTATCTATTTCTGATTTCAGAATATCAGCGCAGTTTGGAATTTCTTGAAAGATGGTGTCTAGATTCTTTTTCCTACCATTGCTTTCAGGTAGCCCAATAATTTTTAAATTCTCTGTCCTGGATCTGTTTTTCAGGTCAGTGGTTTTTTCTCTTTTTGTTTTTTGGAGGGCAATTGCAGTTAAGTGACTTGCCCAAGATCACATGGCTAGTTTTTGTGTTAAGTGTCTGAAGCCAGATTTGAACTCAGGTCTCCTAACTCCAGGGCTGGTGCTGTGTTCACTGCACCACCTAGCTGCCCTTCAGTGGTTTTTTTCAATGAGATAGTTCACATTGCCTTCTATTCTTTCATTTGTTTGGATCTGTTTTATAGTATCTTGATTTCTCATAAAATCACTAGTTTCCATTTGCTCCAATCTAATTTTGAAGGAATTACTCTCTTCAGTGAGTTTTTGAAATTCCTTTTCCATCTGGGCAATTTGAATTTTTAAGGCAATCTTCTCCCTGTATATTTTTTCCCTGTATATTTTAGAAATGAGGCCTTTACCAGAGACATTAGTTGTAAATATTCTTTCCCAATTTCCCACTTCTCTCTTAATCTTGGTTACATTGGCCTTGTTTGTACAGAAACTTTTCAATTTGATGTAATCAAGATTATCGATTTTGCATTTTATAATGCTTTCCAAATCTTTGGTCATAAATTCTTCCCTGCACCATAAATCTGACAGGTAAACTATTCCTTGCTTCTCCAGATTATTTACAGTATCAGCCTTTATATCTAGAGCATGTATCCATTTA
>CM053595.1:293670256-293743623 GCA_028646575.1 Pseudocheirus occidentalis
TTACAGTGGGATCAATGTTCTGGGCTGGGGGGTAGGGACAAAAAGGGGAGAAAATCTGTAACTCAAAACGTTGTGGAAATGAATGATGTAACCAAGAAAATAAATTAAAATTTAAAAAAAAAAGAAAAAAAAAAGAAAAACAGTTGTTTGCAGAAATATTAAAAGAAAATATCTTACAAAATTCTTTCTATGACATGAATATGGACTTGACACATAGGAAGAGTCAAAATGAAAGAAAACCTTAGATTAATATCTGTAAGGAACACTGTTGCAAAAATTTTTAAAATAAAATCTTAACTAAAATGCTAAAATCACATAATATAAGGATTACATGTTATGAATAAAATTAATTCTATGATTGCTGTATTAGTTTAATATTTGGAAAACTACAAACTAAAACATTAATAACAAAAAATGCAATCATCAATAGAAGAATTTTAATAAACTTGAACAATTTTGATGAAAAATTCCAGAAAACATGAATAAATCTACCTTTCTTTAATCTAATTAATAGTATTCCTTTTGGATACACATCTATCCAAAAGGAATACTGTTAATAAACACACACACATGCACGCACATTTAGACAGGAGTTAGCATTTCATGTAATAGGCATAAATTAAAATCCTCTCTTAAAAAATCAGATACAAATTCATTGTTGCTACGTATAATTGACATCTAACATCAACAGAAATAAGACAAGACAAAGAAGTAGAATGAATAAACAAAGGTTAAGAAGAACAAAATGATCACTTTTTCTGGATGATGGCATAGTGTACTTAAAGACCCTAGAGAGACAGCTCAAAGTTAATTGATATAATTATTAATTTTAGCAATATCCAGAGAAAGCATGAGCATTTCTGTATCACACCAAACTCAGCAAGTAGTGTTCCAGTCATGAAGTCCTATTATGAACTAAACTTATCACATTGTTGCTGTTACTCCTCATAGCTGTGAGATCAAATCCAAGTTCAGGCACTTGCTAGCTGTGTGACCCTGGGCAAGTACAATGGGAACTGGGAATTTGAAGATCTTCCCTGCCCCTTTATAGACCTAGGGGGAAGTTTGAAGACTTCTCCTGCTTTGAGTCGACTCTGACCCCTAATAGGCTGAATGTAGTCACATAGAGCCAGTGATGGAGGGAATTTGCTGCAGGGGGCAGCAGAGCCCACAGGAAGCTGGTAGTAACAGCTTGCCAGACCTTGAGGAAGAGACGTCTATCATTAGGAAGTTAGAGAGATTTGTGAATAAATATTGACCTTGTATTGGTTTGTGGGAAGGTTGAAGGATAGTGTGGTTCTCACCCTTATTATGGCTTCTAAATATCTTTGATACTATAATGGAATTGGCTTACTGGTTTGGGGGTTTGGTTTTCTGGTGTCTAAATAAATGTTTCAGTTCTGTTCTCTAACTGGAGAATCTGGTATATTTTGCAATCAAATGTCACCAGATACTTATAGTCATGGTCTTTATCCTGATCGTGGGCTCTGTAAATATCCCATTGGTGCTAAAATCACTTCACCATGGTTTCCACATCTATAAAAGGGGGTACCTGCTTCCCATGGTTGTGAGAACCCCATGATAGTGTAAAGCACTTAACAGGGTTCTAAACAGGGGAAGCTCCAGGGAAATGTTGGCTCTGAGTTTTATTTAGTGCATCTACTAATCGCTTGGCATTCTGCAGGGGCAGTTAAACGCTCTCACTCTCTTGTTTTCCCTTGGGTCTGTCTCCTTGACCCAGGAAGCAGGCACAAAGTGGGCATCACCAGGCTCCACCTTCTCCCCTCTTCAGTCCCAAGAGGCCCATACAGGCTTCACTCTTCTGGTGTCCTCGGCTTTTCCCAACATCGCTTCCCAACAGGACGTCCCAGGCCACAGCCGCCTGTTTCCAGGATCCCCGCAGGTGGCTAGCGCCCCCTCTTTCTCTCCGGCTGCCGCGGACCCCCTTCTGTCCTGCTCCACCCACCTGGAAGCCCCCGGGGGCTGAGATGGAGCTCCAGGACTCCGGCTCCCAGTTCCTGGTTTCCTTATTCATAGCTGGTGCTTCCCTTCTTCAAATGTCACTTCTGCCGGGAAGATAGTGACGCAAGGGAAGCATTTCTTTAGGGCTGTGGCCTGTTGGGACTGACTGCTGGAATGGGAAAGAGAGCGGGGTGAACTAAGCTGGGAGGAACCCCAGGGCCTCTCCATGGGTGGGACCCCACACCTGGTGTGAGCTCTGTGTCTGTTAAAACCACTTATGAGACCAAGTGGCAGAGGGGACGGGTGGGGTAGGCAGGAAGGCGGACTGCAGTCTAGGGGAGGAGCCAAGCCACGAGCATGCGCAGAAGGGTTCCCAGCCTCCAGCCTCGGATTCCCAGGTCCTGCACGCCTCCGAGGCATTTTCTAAGTCAAGACTGAGAGACTACGGAACTAGTGTCCTCTTAGGACACTTCCGCCTCCTTTGTCACTGCTTATTCCGTGGTTGATGGTGGCAGCTTCTCCTCCTCGATCCTGAGCTCGTAAGACGGAATGAGCGGGAGCCGAGAGCGGGTCCAGGCCCAGGCGGACACCGGCTGTGCGGGTGCGGCGGGGTCGCGGTCCCGGGGGCTGGTAGAGGAGGTCACCGAAAAGGGGAGGGGCGTCTGCCCTGGAGGAAGGAAGCTCCCGAGGACTTCTAAGGGTCAGGGGGCATTCGGGGGAAGGGGCTGGAGGGGGAGCAGTAGGAGGGGGGTTCTGGGGGCGGATTCTAATCCTTTTACAATCCAGGCCACATCCGGGTCCTGCCCTTCCAGGTCTCTGTCTTTCCCCTGTGCTGGGAGACCCAGGACAAGCACTTCCGGCATGGTCCGGTCTTTCCTGTGGGCTTATGTCCTCCGGGAAGCCTTCCCTGATGCTTCCCGGAATCCTTTACCCCCCACGCCAACCCCCAGTCCCGCTGCTGTAAAGAGAGATTGTGCCTCCCCATCAAAGAAATGATAGTTTGCTTCTGCCCCCCTCCATCACCTCGCCCCTCTCCCTGACCCCCCCAGGACAGGAGCGGGCGTACCCCATCTCCGAACTGGGCAGACCCCAGTGTGGCCCCTCCTTCTCATGGTCCTCCTTTCCTCCCCAGCCCTGCCTTCTGCCCTGGAGGAAGAGTAAATGGCTCCTGTGCTGCCAGCCCGGCCTGGCGAGGTGAGTGCCACGTGCTGCTCTTCCTGAACTATATATCTTTCTCCTGTGTCATGACCTAGAAGTGGTGGACATCAGTGAATCGTATGTTTAGGGCTAAATTACAGCTATTTATCCCGCCCCCCCCTGAAAAAAAGTCTTTAGCTTTGCTTTTTTTTTTTTGAGTTCCAAATTCTTTCCCTCTCTCCACTCCTTCCGCCACTCATTGAGAAGGCAAACAAAAGGACACAAGTTTGGCATGTGAAGTAATGGAAAACATTTCCACATTAACCCTGGTTCAAAAAAGAATGTAAGAAAAATGGAAGTGAAAAAAGAAGATAATTCCATCTGTACTCACAGTTCATCAAGTCTCTCTTCATTTTTTATATTTGGTTCTTCAGACTTTTCCTAGATCATTGTGTTCATCAGAGCCTTTCACAGGTGATGGTTATTGTTGCTCTTGTGCCCAGTCTTCTAGCTCTTCTCACTTTTCCCATTTATATGTTTTATTTTTAATTTGTGGGATGAAACATAATGTAAGACAATAAAAAAAGACAATTGCACACGGAATTGCAAATTTATCGTGTACAACTTGTTATTCCTTTTAAATATATAAATTAGTGGGGCTGGTAGGTGGCAAAGTTCTCCTGCATTTCAAACATCTGGCCTTGCAGGAATTCATTAGGCCCTTCAGGTGTATTCACCTCACAGGTAAGGGACTGCACCTGTCATTGGTACTCATTAGATTCTTGCTTAGCCTGGTGCAGGGCATTATTGTTCCTGTTAGCAGCTTCAGAGACATCAGCAAATTTGGACTTGTCCCATGCCTCAGTCTCTTGAAGTTTCTTGGCAACCACGCTTTCCTACTGCTGACGAACATTACGCAGGGCTGCAGTGAGGTCAGGATTGGCAACAACCACATCAATCTGAACGTGTTGTTCTTGAATCTGGGCCTGCAGTTCTTGGATTTCCTCATCATGAAATTTCTTGAAGAAAGCAATCTCTTTTTGCAAGGATTCAATGTTATGGTCCAGGTCTAGAGGTGCTAAGGAAGTATTGTCATCATCCTGTCTGAAAGCAAAACAAAGTTCTCTCAGCTTCCTCTTTCTGCATCATCTCTTTTTGCAATTTCTCAGGAAGCCACGCGATGTCCTCGACCAGCTTGTCCCTCTCGACCTCCACCTGGGCTTTAACACTGGTGAGCTGGTCCTCCTGGCAGTGCAGCTCCAGTGTCTCTTCCTCCAGGCACCACTTGCCTTGCCATTTGCGCTGCTCTAGCTTGGCCATCAAGATCTTGTTCCACTTCTCCTGAAAACCCACCTTGTAGATGTTGTTGGTGAAGTGGTCATTCAGTTCCTGCAGCTCCACCTTCTTGTTGCTGCGGGTGTTGATGGTAGTCAGAGAGAAGTCCACTGAGTCCTAAAGCAGCCTCACCCAAGGATCAGGGCACTGCTCCTCAAGCGTACCACCTATGAGCACATGGTGTATGCACTGCCCAGGGAGGAGGAGTACATGCTGCAGATGGTACTTGGGCCCATGGCGCCACTCACGCTATAGCGGATGGTCAAAGTCACATAGTTATGGCTGGAGCTGGGCTGCAGACCTGCACTGCTTCTGCTGAACAGTGGTAAAAGACTGTGGTAAAAGACTGAGGATGCCACCTGGGTAAACATCACTGGAGTGCTGCTGTGTGGCTAGTGGACAATGCCTGCTGGGTGGAGCACAACAGGTGAAGAGAGGGGCGGCTGGGTGGTGCTGACTGTGGCTAAGGTGATAAGACCTGGGCAACTGGATCAGCAGAGAGCAGGCTTCTGTAATGGGAATGGGAAGGTGAAGATCTTCCCTGTCCCTTAGTAGACCTAAGGGGGAGTTTCAACAGCTCCCCTGCTGTGAAGATAAACTCTGTTCCCAGCCAGACAGGTTAGCTGGCAGGGAACAAGTTTTACAGGTGCAGACAGGGGGAAGGAGGGAGCTAAGGCAAGGACATGGAGAGTTTGGGGAGTAAATATTGATCTTGTGTTGGTTTGTGGGAAGGCCAGGGAATGCTGTGGCTCTCAGCATTATAATGGCTTTTTGAATATCTTTGGTACTTTGGCTTACTGGTTTTGGGGTTTGGTTTTCTGGTGTTTAAATAAATCCTTCAGCTTTATCCTCTATCTGAAGAATGACATATTTTGTGATAGAACGCCATATGTTAGTTATAGTAAGGGTCTTTATCGTGATCGTGGGCGCTGTAAATATGACACTGGTGCTACTGCCTCCTAGACATTTCTTGATGGAGTATCCTGCTCACTTCTTTGGCTCTTTTGATATTCAGCAAGCTCCTCGTGGGAGCTGCTAATCTTATCTTCACAGAGATGTTTTACAATAACACATATGACAGCAGCTTTGATGTAAGCAGCACCACACATGCCTGCAAAGATAGAAGATTCCATTTCAGTGTTTCTGATTCCCACATCACAAGCTGCCTTCATATTTCTTGCTTATTGTTGTCAGTATATGTGCAGAAAGCACCACTCAGCTGAAGACTGACCTTCATACATGTACACATGGTGTTTCCCATAAACTGTTTTAAAGTCATTCATCTCCTTGGCACACTCCATTAATTACTGATTTAGGTCCTCACTGAGCTCCATATTTTGCACTATGTGTTTCCCCAAGACAATTTGTGAAAACTCAGGTTTAAAGCAAGAATCCATAGCTTTTCTAGTTAGCACCACTGAACCAGGCTCTAGACCTATTCTACCATATGTGCCAATGCAAATGACAACATCGAAACACTTGGCTTGATAACAGTAACTTGATGACTTCATGAAGCTTGATTCCAGTGGAAGGAACTCCCATACCATGGCTAACTGATAACACAGGTCCAATTGTATACACAGTATGGAGGTCAGTTCCTTCACAAATGTTAGGATGGTCCATGCCAGGTTGTGCAAGTCCCAAATCTTCACCAATATAGCTAATGAAAGCTTTCATCCTTTCAGTGCCTTATTTTAATTCTTTGTGTATTTTTTCTTTTTTCAGGTATGTCTTTTGTGAGCAACATAGTTAGATTCTAGTTTCTAGTTCATTCTGCTTTCTACTTCCATTTTATATGTGAATTGATTCTGTTAACATTCAATTACAATCATAAGGTTTTTTTCTCTACCTTATTTTCTTCTGTTTTTCCTAATCTATTTTCTTTTTTAACCCTGTTCCTCCTCATACGTTGGGGGTCTTTTAGCTTCTTTGCCTAATAGCCTCCAATAATCAGCTCTCCCCCTTATCACCTTCACTTTTTGTTTCTTATCACTTTCCCCCTCCTGCTTCCCCATTAGGTAAGATAGATTTCTTTATCCTACTGAGTTTGTATATATGTGTGTGTGTATATATATATATATATATGTATATATACACACACACACACACACACACACACACACACACACACACACACACTTATTAAACCACCATAGAGTGAGGTTCAAGCATTACCTACCTCCTCTGTTTTCCACCCCACTAAAAGTGTTCTTCCTTTGTCTCCATTTCCACGTAAGAAAATTTCCCCCGTTTTTCCACTTCCTTTTTCCATCTCCTAGTACATCCCTCTTTCTTAATGCTCCATTGTTTTTAGATCATCCCAACATTATCCACTCATAGAACCATCCCCTGCTTATGCACACTCCTTTTAACTACTATAAAAATGGTAAAATTTGGGGTGGCCAGCTGATAGAGCACTGGCCTTGGAGTCAGGAGGATCTGAGTTCAAATCTGGCCTCAGATACTTAACACTAGCCGTGTGACCTTGGCCAAGTCACTTGACCCTATATGACCTGCCTTGCCCCTATAGAAAGCAAACAAAAAAATAAAAATGATTAGATTTGTAGGAGTAATATGTCTCCTTGTCCTCTGATAAAACAAATCATTTAACTTAACTTTCCCTTGTGATTTCTCTTTCATGTTTACTTTTTTGCTGGGTAGGTTATTCTTTATTGTAATCCTACCCCATTTGCCTCCTGGAAAGGATATTTCAAGCCCTCTGCTCCTTTATTATGGTAGGTCCTAATCTTGTATCGCAGTGGTTTTAGCTCTGTCTGTCTCTCTAGTCTGTTTCTGGATGCTTGCATTATTCTCTCTCTCTAACCTGGGAGATCAGGCATTTGGCTATAGAATTCCTGGGAGTTTTATTATGGGATCTTTTTCAATAGGTGATTAGCAGATTCATTCTATTTCTACTTTATCCCCTTATTCCAAGATATCTGGTCAGTTTTTCTTTATGATTCCTTTAAATATAACATTCAGGCTCTATTTTTCATCAAGGCTTTTTAGGTAGTGCAATCATTCTTAAATTATCTCTCCTCTATCTACTTCCCAGGTCACTTTCCTGATGAGATAGTTCACATTTTCTTCCATTCTTTTTTCAGTCTTTTTACTTTGCTTTATTACTTTTTGATGTCTCATGGAGTTGTTTGCTTCCACATGATCATTTTTAATCAGTTTTTTTTTTCGCTTAGGTTTTGTACGTCTTATTCCTTGGGTTGATTCTGATTTTTAATGAATTTTTTGTGTGTGTGCTTCCTTTACCAAGCTGGTAAATAATTTATTTTTTTAATTTGAATAATAATAATTTCAATAATTTTCTTGTATTCTCATTTCTTTCCCCAGTTTTTCCTCAGATACTCTTATTTGATTGGAAGTAATTTTTGTTCTTTTTAAAATATTTTCTTTAACTTTTTAAAGTAATTTTTGTTAGTGTTCTCTCTAAACTGCATGTTTCTTTGAGGCTTGGTTGTAGATGTTTTCTTGTTTTCTTCTAATAAATTCAACATGTGACTTTCAAAGCTGTCCTCTTTTCTTTTTGAACTTTCTTCTCTTTTCTTCTGTGCATCTTTTTCTTTCATTCTGACAATGCTGTCTCTAACTCCCTTCCTCTTAAAACCTACCTTCTCCTCACACCTCCAGTAAAGAAAGAAAGAAGTAGCGCTAATAGCCAGTAAGCATAATCATGTAAAATAGTCACCAATTTTCTGTCTGAAGATGGGAAGCATGTTTCACTATCACTTTTCTGGAATCATGGTGGTCAGTGCATGGTACTGTCATTTGTAAATTGTTTTCTTGGTTCTGCTGTTTTCCTCCTTCACTGCTTCATCCAGATCTTCCTCATTTCTCTGAAACTATCACCTTTATAATTTCTTATGACACAGCAGTATTCGATTTCATGGAGTGATCAGGTAATCCCCACTTGTTGGGTATTCCTTTGTTCCTAATACTTTGCTAGAACAGAAAGGACTCTAAGAAATATTTTTGTCCTGATGAGTCCTTTTCCACTTTTTCTTTTTGATGTCTTTGGGAGTATAAGCCTAGTATAGCTTTGGCCAGGCCAAAGAATACACACTGTTGAGTGCCTTTCTGTCTGCTTCCTGCAGTGGCTCTGCTAATTGACAGCTCTGGCAGCATAAGTGCCTTAAGCACTTATCTATAAAAGAGAAAAAAACACATTAATTACTTGGACATGAAATTCCATAAGTCGTCAACAAATATTTATTAACCTGCTGTTATATGCCATAGCATATAATATGATATATAATATATAATATAATAATAATAGGACATCAAATACAACTACTACACTGATGGTAAATTCTTTACCTTGAAAGGGCTACAAGCCAAGACCAGATTGGAGGGAGTGTTGGTACGTGATTTTCTGTTTGCAGATTATTGTCCTCTCAGTGCAGCCTCTGAAGACGAGACATTACAAAGTATGGATCGATTCTTTGCTGCTTGTGTTAATTTTGGCCTAAGAACATCAAAAATAAAAAAAAATATGTGTTCCATCAACCAGCACCATACCATCCACATACTGAACCATCAGTTGTAGCACATGGACAAGTTTTGAATGTTGTGGACAAGTTCACTTACCTTGGCAGTGCACACTAGGGATGTGCACATTGCCAGAGGTAGTTCAATATTTGGAAGCTGTGAGGCAAAGTATTGGAGAGAAGGAGGTAGTAGACTGGTTGGACTAGACTTATAATTGAATAGGAAAAGAACTGAACCACCTCCTGAATTGCATCATAAAATGGAGTCAGAGTCCATTGAGTTCATCACAAAATGGACTCAATCACTTCAGTTACCTATACCACTTACTGTCCTAATTCCCTCCATTTCCTCACCTTACTATAAGCAGTTTACATTTAAACTTCATAACAGAGCTGTAATTGGATAAACAGAAATATTTGTGGTATTTCAGGAATCAGTGACATTGAAGGATGTGACTGTGGAATTCACCCAGGAGGAGTGGGTACAACTGAACCCATCTCAGAAAAGGTTGTACTGGGATGTGATGCTGGAGAACTTTAGGAACTTGGTGTCTTTGGGTAAGAACAGCTACCCCCACATCAGATTCTTTAATATATACTGTGACAGCTTTCAAGAATTTAAATTATTCTTTGGCATACTAAAGGAAAATGTTCCTAATCCTTTTGTAGCCATGAGACAGATTACTAAGGTCTTTGTTTAGTATGCCTGGAAATGGATTTCTTGATTTGTTGTTATCCTTGAGAATATATCCTTCCCTCTCTGTTGCTTCAAATCCAAGATTTTCATTCTCTAATATGGTTTTCATCATAGAGAATATTCCCACAGTCTTAGCAGGGAGTGAGTCAACTGAACTAATTTTTAAGTCCTATTCAGTAGTCCGTTTTACCATAATATAGAATGTCCTTCAGTGATGCTTTGTGCTGTTCTTGAGGTCTTCCTAGCATACCTACTTGAGAGCTTGAACTGGGTTTGAATTATTTTTTTAAGTTTTAAAGATTTTTTTTTTTAATGTAATTTCTCCTTCCCTGGCATCTAAAAAAAGAAAAAGAAACAATCCTACTTCTAGCCTCTCTTGGTTGGGGGGTAAAAATTCTCAGACAAAATGAGCCAAGGGTGTCCTTAGTGGCATAAGATACATTTGGGGCCCTTTTTCCCCCACCTTTTACTAAGAGTTAGAAGGAATATTTAATCTGTCTGTTCTATGATGGAATTCAGATGACTCCCTGGTTCTTTTTCATTTTCGATGAACAGGAATTACAGTTTCCAAACCAGATGTGATCTACCAGTTGGAAAGAAAGGAAGCATCTGGGATGCCAGAGGCAGATGTTCCCAGAAGCAGCTGTCCAGGTGACTACATAAAAACCAACCAGATGGGCCATTGGAAAATAGTGATCTGTTGGTCATTTGAGGTTAAAGCTCTTGTAAAATGTTGAACAAAGTGTCCTATCAAAGCTTCTCACTCCTATCAAAAGGAGCTGAGACCTCAAAACTTTTTCTACCTCAAGAAGTTCATTTTTTCGTTGTATCTTTGCTGAAATGTACCTGAACACTTAAAGAAAGTTGTTGCCTCAGTAATAGAGCAGTTTTTTCTCTTCTCTTCATTTAAGATTATCCTAGTTCTCCTGCACCACCTGCATGAATTCATTCTCTCTTTTCAAATAAGAACATTACTTACGATATTAATATGTACCTTTTTGTTCTGAGTTCTCTTCTGTTTTGTTTTTATGATTATATTGCTTTGCTTCTACTTTTAAAAATATTTCATTCTAAATCAATTCCCCTTCCTTCAGTCGGTGATGTTCTATGTCATCCTGTTTTTCTTTAAGCTTTGAAATTATGTTTAGAAAGGCACATTAATATGTTCATATGACAGGACTTGTTTGACAATAACCCCATCGCTGGACCTGTAGATTTTCATTACTTTTTTCTTTCACAAAAAGCTGTTGTGTAAATTTTACTAAGAGTGCTTTCTTTGCTTTCAGTAACAAATTGAGGGTTCAGATTTAGTGCCAGTCCAGATGGGTCAAAGGATATGAAGCGTTTTGTGCCTCTAGCTGAAATTGCTGTGTTACTTTAAAGAAAAATGGCAGCAGTAGCAGCAGCTTAATAAGTACCTATTTCAACATAATTACACAAAATTATTATTTTAAAGCATCTTTGCAACCCTCAAGTCATTTATTGCTACCTCCAAATTGTTTTCACTTTTTCTCCTTTGATTAGCAGAATTGGAGTAATGTTTCAGGAAATTCTTTATAATTTCTCTTGTCAGAAACATTTATATGTTGTAGTCTCACAAATTTCAGTGTATTTCTTACAGAGTAGATATGTTGGATATTTAGAGGAAATTTATAGCAACTATTATCACATTTCCTCCATCATACTTCTTTATTCCACTTACTTCATTTATGTATTTCTCTTCCTTCCTCTAGACTCAATTCTCTATTTTTTGTTGTTTGGTTTTTTTCCTTTCCTATTTTCACGATAGAGGGTAAGGATATATTTGCAAGTTTTCAAAGTCACCTTGTTTTTTTCTGAATAGTCTTGTGATATTCAAATGTCATTTAAATTAGAATAAGGGTTCATTCATCCCTCCTGGTAATTTCATCCTATGTCAATTTAATTACATATGTTACCTTTAACTCATAATACTTTCACATAAGACAAATTTGTCCTTAGTAAAAGAGTAGTGAGAGTAGCCTCCTCAAGTGAGAAGGCAAGAGAATAGCTCTGAAACCTTTGAAAAACTAAGAACTTTGGGAAAGAGTCAAAAAGGCAGGTTTGCTCAGCTCTTTATTCTTCCTTTCAGAGAGCAGAGAATTTACTGGAGATAAACTTCTTGATTGTAATGGAGATGTGAAGGCCTTCAAGAGCAAGAAGCATCTTTCTGTCTGTCAGAGAATTCATACTGGAGAGAAACCTTTTGAATGTACTGAATGTGGAAAGGCCTTTAGGAGTAAGGATCATCTTACCATGCATCAGAGAATTCACAGAGGAGAGATGCTTTATGAATGTAAGCAATGTGGTAAGGCTTTCCCCTACAATGCATATCTTACTCGACATCAAAAAATTCATACTGGAGAGAAACCTTACAAATGTAATGAATGTGACAAGGCCTTTAGGAGTAAGAAACAATGTAGAGTGCATCATAGAATTCATACTGGAAAGAGACCTTTTGAATGTAGTGAATGTGAGAAAGCCTTTAGGAGTAAGTCACAACTTATTGTACATCAGAGAATTCACACTGGAGAGAGGTTTTATAAATGTAAACAATGTGGGAAAGCTTTCCCCATCAAGTCATATCTTTCTCGACACCAAAAAATTCATACTGGAGAGAAACCTTATGAATGTGCTGAATGTGGAAAAGCCTTCAAGAATAAGCAAAATCATAATATGCATCAGAAAATTCACACTGGAGAGAAACCTTATAAATGTAACAAATGTGGGAAGGCCTTCAGGAGTAAGGGAAATCGTACTGTGCATCTGAGAATTCATACTGGAGAGAAACCTTATGAATGTAGTGAATGTGGGAGAGCCTTCAGGAGTAAGGCAGAGCTTACAGGGCATCACAAAATTCATACAGAAGAAAAACCTTATGAATGTAGTGAATGTCGGAAAGCCTTTAGGAATAAGGGAAATTATACTGTGCATCAGAGAATTCATACTGGAGAGAAACCTTATGAATGTAGTGAATGTGGAAAGGCCTTCAGGACTAAGGATCTTGTTATAGTACATAAGAGAGTTCATACTGGAGAGAAACCTTATAAATGTAGTGAATGTGAAAAGGCCTTCAGGAGTAAGGATCCTCTTATAGTGCATCAGAGAATTCATACTGGAGAGAAACCTTATGAATGTCATGAATGTGGAAAGGCCTTTAGGAGTAAGGAACTACTTACAAAACATCAAAAAATTCATACTGGAGAAAAACCTTATGAATGCCATGAATGTGGGAAGGCCTTCAGGAGTAAGGCAAAACTTGCTGTACATCAGAGGATTCACACTGGGGAGATGCTTTATGAATGCAAGCAGTGTGGGAAAGCTTTCCCCATCAATTCATCTCTTACTAGACACCAAAAAGTTCACACTGCAGAAAAACCTTTTGAATGTAGTGAATGTGGGAAGGCCTTCAGGCTTAAATCAGAGTTTACTGTGCACCAAAGAATTCATACTGGAGAGATGCTTTATGAATGTAAGGAGTGTGGGAAGGCTTACCCCTACAACTCAAACCTTATTAAACATCAAAAAGTTCATACTGGAGAGAAACCTTATGAATGTAGTGAATGTGGAAAGGCCTTCAGGATTAAGAAACAACTTAAAATGCACCAAAGAATTCATACTGGAGAAACCTTATGAATGTGCTGAATGTGGAAAGGGCTTCAAGACTAAGCAAAATTATTCTGTGTATCAGAAAATTCACAGTGGAGAGGAACCTTATAAATGTAGTGAATGTGGAAAGGCCTTCAGGAGGAAGCCACATATTACTGAACATCAGAGAATTCATACTGGAGAAAAACCTTATGAGTGTAGGAAGGCCTTCAGGAGTAAGAATTATCTTGTAGTGCATTGGAGAATTCATCCCGGAGAGAAACCTTATGAATGTAGTGAATGTGGAAAGGCCTTCAGTAGTAAAGGTCATGTTATAGTACATACGTGCCATACCAACCAATCTACCAAAAATTACTTTATAGAACTAGAAAAAAAAAATACTAACGAAATTCATTTGGAAGAACAAAAGGTCCAGAATATCAAGGCAATTAATGAAAAGAAATGCTAGGGAATGTGTCCTAGCCATACCAGATTTTAACCAGTTTTATAAAGCAGCAATCATCAAAACTACTTGGTACAGGCTGCAGAATAGAGTAGTAGATCAATGGAATAGAATAGGTACACGAGACTCAGTAGTCAATGACAGTAACAATCTACTGTTTGATAAGACTGCTGGGAAAATCAGAATATAGTGTGGCAGAAAGTGGGCATAGACCAATATCTAACGTCATATACCAAAATAAAGTTTAAATGGGAGTACGTTCTAGGTATAAAGGATAATATTGTAAGCAATCAAATAGTTGACTTTTCAGATTTGTGGAGAAGGGAAAACTATGACCAAACAAGAGTTAGAGTTTATTATAAAATGCAAAATGGGTAAAGTTGATTACATTGATTCAAAATGTTTCTGTGCAAACAAAGCCAATGTAACCAACATTAAAAGGGAAGTAGGAAATTGGGAATGAATTTTTACAACCAGTGTCTCTGATAAAGGCCTTATTTCTAAGATGTACAGAGAATTGAGTCAAATCTATTACAATACAAGTCACTCCCCAATTGATAAATGGTCAAAGGATATGAACAGGCAGTTTTCAGAGGAAGAAATGAAAGGTGTCTATAAGCATATCAAAAAATTCTCTAGATCACTATTGATTAGAGAAATGCAAATCAAAACAACTCTGACAGAGTCCCACATGTTGCCAGTCAGATTGGCCAAGATGACCAATGATGGAGAGGATGTGGGAAAATTGAAATACTAATGCATTTTTGGTGGAGTTGTCAATGGATCCAACCATTCTGGAGAGCAATCTGGAACTATGCCCAAAGGCCTATAAATAACTGCATACACTTTGACCCAAAAATACCACTTCTAGGTTTGTGTCCCAAAGAGATCATAGAAGTGGGAGGAAGACCTGTATATGCAAAAAATATTTATAGCATCTCTTCTTGTGGTGGCAAAGAATTGGAGATTAAGGGGATGTCCATCAATTGGAGAATGGCTAAACAAGTTGTGGTATATGAATGTAATGGAATACTATTGTGCTGTAAGAAATGAGGAGCAGATGGATTTCATATTTACCTGCAGAGACTTATACAAACTGATGCTGAATGAGTAGAGCAGTACCAGGAGAAATTTGTACAGTTACAGACACAACATATGTGTGTTAACTTTAATTGACTGGACTCCTCAGCAATGCAAGGTTATAAGACAACTCGAAAAGACTCATGATGGAATGAAATGTCTACATTTAGAGAAAGAACCAGAAAGAACAGAGCTTGAATGCAGATTGAAACAAACTACTCGCTATCTTTCTTTTTCTTGTTTGGTTTTGTTTCCTCATTCCCATTGTTCATTCCATTGGTTACAATCCTTCTTTACAACCTGACTAATGTCTAATGTGAAAGTATTGGCAGATCCTATACTTGACTGTATGCTGCCATGGGAAAGGAGAGTGGTGAGTGAGGGAGGAAATCTGAGATTCAAGGGATTGTGGAACTGAATCTTGTAAACTAAAAGTAAACAAACAAAATAATAAAGAACAACAACAACAAAAATAATGAAAGAAAGGAAATGTGGTCCAATGGAAACATTCTGAATTGGAATGATTGAATCTGACTTCAAATCCCAATTCTGTCACTTACAACTTCTGACCTAAAGCAAATCACAACTTTTCCCCCCCCACCCCCCAAATTCCTTCAAGTTTATACTGAAGGGTTTCAAGTTACCAATCTATAAGATTCTGCTTCTGTTGAAACTTTAATCTTTGGAAATACTCATGCCTAATTCAAGAAAAGAATAGACAGCTGAATGAATGAGACAGCTTTTGTTAAGTGCTTACTATGTGTAAAACACTGCTAGGATCTGGAGGTGCAACTAGTAGAGAAGAACCAGTCTCTGCTCTGAACAAGCTTAGATTCTACAGGGAAGACCAACTCAAATCAGTGAATTAATGAGACCACTGCTATATGCCACACACTGTGCTAATAAGTACTAGGGATACAAAGAAAACCAAAAAACAGCTGCTGTACTCAAGGAGCTCACAATCTAGCAGAGGAAAATAACATGTAAAGAATTATTCACAAATAGGATATACAGAACATCCCCAAAGTCTTAGTTCAGTATTGAGCTTTGGTAGTTAGAATTAATGCAATCTCAAAAGGAAGCCACTAACACTACAGAGGACTGAACAAGAACCCTTGTAAAAGGTATAATATTTTGTTGTCCATTCATTGTCATGTCCATCCCTTCATGACCCCATATACTCGCACACCAGGACCTTTTATCCTCCACTGTCTCTTGAAGACTGTCCAAGTTCATGTTCCTTGTTACCATTATACTATCTATCCATTTCATTCTCTGCCAACCCATTTTCCATTTGCCTTTATCTTTCCTACCATTAGAGTCTTCCAGTGAGTCTCATCTTCTCATGTGGCCAAAGCATTTAAACTTCAGCTTCAGTATTTGACCTTCCACTCAGTAGCCTGAAATAATTTTCTTTAAGTATTGACTGATTTAATATCTTTGCCATTCAAGAGTCTTAGTAGTCTAGTCCAGCACTGCAATTCAAACTCACTGATTCTGAGGCATCCAATTTTCCTTATAGTCCCAACTCTTACAGCTACCATTGTTATTGGAAAAACCAATAGCTTGCAGTGCAGCTGTGGCTCTTTGAGAGCTTGGCCAGACACCAAAGACACCAAGGCTATACACTGATCCTGGGCCATTGGCCCATTGTCTCGACTCTTGTCCTGGACCTGGACTTTTCATGACTCTGGAAGAGACAATGAGGCTGACAACTTTCTGCGACAGTATGGTCCACACTAATCTTGCTGTTTTGATGGAGGCAAAAGAAGGTAGATCAATAGCATCAAATATTTATATCATGATTTAAGGTTTACAAAACATTTTCCTTAAAGAAACTGATAGGTCTTAATATTTTGACTTTATAGATAAGAAACTGAGGCTTAGGGAGAAAGTGACTTCAAGAATCACGCTGAGCATGCCAAAGCCAGGAACCTAGGAGGTCCACAAATAACTTGAGCCTGTCCTGGTTTTTCACCTTCTGCACAAAGACCAAGACTCATGGTTGAATTGGCCTGTCTGTGCTACAAGGAAGTCAAGATTAAGTTTCCAGGTGAATGTGCTTAGAGGCCATAGGCATTTAGAGAAAGAAAGATATGTAAAACCTTATAGTGATCACTAATTCTTTCCTTTGTTATCAACTGATTCTCTCTGGACTAGTTTCAGTCTCAATATGTGGGAAGAGTCAAACTTTACTTTTGGGGTTAAAGTCTTCCAGTCTTTAATCAGAATGCAAGCAGTTTCTGGGAGAGGCAGCAACTTATGGATCCCTCTATCATTTCATGGGGATATAATTATTAAAAAATTGCATCTGTTATCTATAGCATATATGAAAAGGGACAACCAAGCACAGTTATGAAGTTTTAAAAGCTATTACTATTACCATGTAAATAAATTGCCTACAAAGAGAGAGATGGACAGAGGATACTTCTTAGCTATGATATTGTATCAACTGTGACATAGTGGAAAGCTGGACAAGCAATTAGGAATAACTGGGGTCCCAATATATAATTCCTCAAATCCCATCGTGATGGTAACCTTTAGCCTCATGTATTCAGTGACTTGAATCTTTTGCCCTTTTATTCTTTCTAGAATATTTGTATTCATTAGTTTGAGAATTTCAGCTTGGTCCATGGAGTCATTATTTTATTTGGCATTCATAAAATCATTACTGAGAACCATCATTTTATCAGGTATTGAATAGGGTACAATTCTTTGTGTTTAAGTTCTTATATAATGGTTGAAAAGAAAGAAAAGAGGAAGGAAGAAATCTTAGAGTGACAGCCATATGCCAAGTGTTATGAGTGACCTGAGGCTTTGTAAGGATGTTCCTAAAAACAGCATATTATGTCTGTGATGGTATAGAAAGAGGTTGCTTCAGAAAACCAGGCATCCCCTGCTGTAGGCCGGAGCTATTCTGGGAACCTGGATCAGTTTCTAATAATTCATCGAATAGTATTTAGGAAATTACAATGATTAAAACATAGTCTGTAAACTTTATCAATAATCAAAACAAGAAAAATCATATGATTATTGAGAGTAGGGTTGACTCTTTCCCTTTGTGGTGGGGGTGGGTGATGAAGGAAGAAGGGAAAGAATCTAGAATTTAAAG
The DNA here is from genome assembly GCA_028646575.1 of Pseudocheirus occidentalis. NCBI lineage: Eukaryota > Metazoa > Chordata > Mammalia > Diprotodontia > Pseudocheiridae > Pseudocheirus > Pseudocheirus occidentalis. Next base: position 293,688,148 of record CM053595.1, read on the forward strand.
TTATATAAACATGTTAAAAATATATATTATTATTGTTATTGTTGTTATTAATTACATGCAACTGGGATTTAAGATATACAAGCACTGGGGTAGGGTGATCCATCTTGCCCTAAGAACAGGGTGGAGGACACAAGGTGGATAGCCGTAGTCAGCACTTTCCAGAGCAGGTTGCAGGGTCATGGGGAAAGGGGACTGGAAAGTCCCAGAACAGACCAGGGTCATGTTCTGGGCAGAGGGTGTGGAGACCCTGCTTGGTCAGCGGAACTAGTCTTGTACCGCAGGCTAATCCTTGTACAGTATAAGAAAAAATGCTAATTTGAGTAAGTAGGGGGTAGGGGACTATGTCTTAGGCAACATACCCAGACTTGCTTTAAGCAGTTTCAAGCTATGGGACAGGGGCAATAATAAGAATAAAAAGTGGCCCAATGGTGGGACACAGGTGGGCCATGAATCGGGTGGTAGGCAGGTGACCTGGGATTTGAATTAGGGCACAACATAAGAAAGACTTGGATAAAAATTAGCCAGCATTCTTAGTAAAACTGGTTTTTGCTTTTCCAATGTAAACATGAGGGACAGAGTAAAGAAGTTTGGATGGATTTGGAATATCAACTAATGCCAACACACACACCAAAGTCCCCTATCAGGATTCTCTCAGCTCTCTGGCCTGCTTTAGTTTGGAAAATGCAGTGTGTGTATGAGGGGTGGCCTGAGATGGGTGAGGGAGTTGGGCATGGGGGCTAACTGAGCTTGGTCTGGACAAGTCAGCAGTGACTGCTCTGACCTAAGATTTTGTAGAAGCAGCAGCTATTGCCCTGACCAAACTTCCCCAGGAGGCTTTTGTTCAGAGCTGAATCACTGAGAGAGGCCAGTTGTAATGGTGTTGATAGTAATACAGTCTATCTACCTCTAGACTGATGTCTGTAAGAGTATACTTTGTCCCAGACCCACTGCCACTGAACCAGGTGTCTTGAATAGAACTTCAGTTCAGATTCATTCCCACAAATGACACACTGCACAATTAGGAAACAATATCTATTTTAATTATACACATGGAATAAAACAAGAAGTCTTAGAAAAGTGCAAAGTCACAATTTGCAAAGAAACAGGAAAAATATAACTATAAGGATAATTATAAGGTAAGCAGAGGATGAAAGAGAAAATATCAACAATTCGGGGAAGCACCAACTTGTTGCTCAGAGGCTGGGGAATCCCGGATTCAGCCCTCGAGTCCAGACTGGGAGAGTCCCAGGCAGAGTGTTCTCTCCATGGGTGAGATTCCAAAGTAAGTCAGGGACTATAGGGAATTATATGCTTGCTAATCAAAAGTGGCTCTGGGTCAAGGAGTTTGGCGTCTGGCCCTGTGTGCAGCCAGTTAGCCAACAGGTGTTTCTACTATGGAGGAAAGGCTGTGTACTGCTGCAAGATAAAAGTTGATTAATGACAGGTTTGGGGGAATAGCCAGTTCCTCCAAGTGTACTTCCGAATCAGGAATGGCTATTAATAAACGGCAACCCCGGTTACACAACCCATGTCCTTGATAGGTCATCTTAGGGACAAAATGAACTTACTCAGTATAGGGGCATGAATTGTCCCTTCACCGGTCAAGAACCCCAGACTGCAGGATGGTAGCAGCACAGATCTGTAACTTGGGAGACTGTCCTGGAGGCTGCTGGTGCCAGGCTAAATTACTGCTAATGCCCTGACTAGCTCTGCAAAATATAGTTGAGTTTCTCTTGTGGAGATATTTGGAGACACCCTGTTTCTAGAGCTAGGGCCAGGCAACAAGCTGTTCTCTGATCTTGGCATAACAAAAATCCTTGGTGCTCAGCCTCTGGATGATCTCACCCTCTGGCTAAATAAAACAATTATTGTATCGTTGGAACAAGCATCAGGTGTTCTCTGAGCTCAGACAATCAAGAAGTTCCCAAGTTTCATTCAGTAAGTCCTGTTACAATCACACTTGTCACATTGCAGCTGTTACTTTTCATAGCCCTGAGTTCAAAGCCAAGTTCAGGCACCTGCTAGCTTGTGTGACCCTGGGCGAGTTACTTCACCCTAGCTTCCACATCTACAAAATGGGGGCTATATAAGCACCCACTTCCCAGGGCTTTTGTGAGGCCGATGAGAGAATCAGTGTAAAGTACTTAACAGGCCTTGGAATGCCGGAAGCTCCAAGAAGATGTTGGCTCTTGGGTTCATTTGGTCCATCTGCCAAAGGACTGGCATTCTCCAGCCTTAGCTAAATGCCCTCACACTCTCCCGGTTTCCCTTGGCTTTGTCTCCTTTACAAAGGAAACACACAAAGTGGGCCCATCCTGGACAACCTTCTCCCCTCGGCCATGATCCTCATGCCACAGACCCCACACAGGGCCTAGCCCTCCTCGGATCCCCGGCTTTTCCCTAACATTGCTTCCCAAAAACACTGCCCAGACCACAGCAAAGCCTTCTGCCGTCCTGGGGTCCCTGCTTGTGGCCCGTGCCCTCTTGCCCCCTCCTGCTGCCCAGGTTCCCCTCGTGTCCTGCTCCAGCGGCCTGGAAGCCACCCGGTCTGAGCAAGCAACCCCAGCTCGTGGTTTCCTTCTTCGGAGTCGCCACTTGCCTTAGTGATCGCGTCCTTCTGCCAGGAAGATGGCAGTGCAGATGAAGCATTTGCTTAGAGCTGGGGCCTGTTGGGACTGGCTGCAGGAAAGGGAGAGATGGTGCGGTGGGCTAGACTGGGAGGAGCCCCAGGGAGCCTCCTGTTATATGACCCCATGGCTGGTGACTCCTCGTGGGCTCTAGGGCAGTGAAGATTAAGCTGGAGGTAAAAGAAAGTGTCGAAGGGGTGGGACTCCTGGCAGGAAGGGCGGGCATGGGGCAGGGCAGATAGGGAGGGGGGGGGGCACAATATTCCAGGCCGTGGAAATGGCCAATTCCAGGCATGTGCAGAAGGTGCGACAGCCTCTAGACTACTTCCCGAAGGCCTTGTGCACCTCTGGGGCATTTTCCAAGTCCAAGGGCAGGAGGATGGGATTTCCGTCTTCTTACGACTCTTCCACCTCGGCTCCTTTCTTCTTTTTCTGTGGTTGTTGCTGCCACCCTCTCCTTCTTGTGAGGGGGGTGAGGGGCAGTGGAGAGAGGGGCCAGGCCCAGGCGGAGGCCGGTTGTGGGGTGTGGTGGGGGCTCGGAGTCCTGGAGGTTAGTTGGGGAGCTCCCCGAGAAAGGGTAATCTGGCAGAGAGGTAAGGAAGCCCCCAAGGCCTTACAGGGGTTGGGGGCGGCCCATGGGGGGGGCCAGAAAAGGAGCAGGGGGGGGCGGGGGCAGGGAACCCTGGGAGCAGGTTCTATTACTCCTTGAGTCATTTAGTCTCCCTCGAATCCCATGACCCAAGTCAGATCCTGCCACCCCAGACTTCAGTCCTTCCCTTGTGGCCAGGGTCCAAGGGCAGGTGCTCCTGGTGTGTGTCCGTTTGGTCCTTCGTAGGACCTTGCCTGTGGTCTCATCTACTCCCGGCATCCCCTGGGACACCCCTCCTGCAGGAAACCTTTCTTGATGTGCTGGTGTCCGCCCCCCCCTCCCAGCTGAGAAGTTCACATATCTGGATTGTGGTTTTGTCTCTAAAGACATATTGAGGCACCCAGGAGAGAAATGTCTGTTTTCTTCTGCCTTCCCCCATTACTCTTTACTTGTGCGCCCCCCCCCAGCCTGTGTCCTGCCCCCTTGTCCTCTCCCCAGGGCAGAAGCAGGCATCCCAGTCCCCCCATCTAACCACCCTCTTCCTCCCCAGCTCTGCCCTCCAGGTGGCAGCCAGTAGGAGGAGGGAATGGCTCCTGTGCTGACAGCCAGGCCCTGACAGGTGAGTACCACAGGTAGCTTCCTGGGAAAAGCAGCTCAAGTGGGAGGCTTTCTTTGTGCTATGCTGGGACCCTAGAGGTTGTGGAAGTTGGGAATCACTTGTTTAGAGCTAAAGGACAGGAAGAGACCAATATATCTTCTACATTCCCTCCCATATAGTCATGCTTTTTAAAACTTTTAGTTCCTAATACTTTTCCTTCCTCCAATCCTTCCCCCACCCACTGGGAAGGCAAACAACAGGATACCCGTTGTGTAAAGTATTTCCTTTTTAATCTGTAACACTATGCACCAGCAGATTCCCAAAAGAGTATTACTGTGAACAGCTTTTAAGGTTTGGATTACACACTATGGTGAACTCTCTGTTTATTCCATTACAAATCAAGGCAAACATTCACAATATATTACAGTATAATATTCACAGCATTATATCTTATCACAGAAAGTCACAATATAGTGTTCATAACAGTTTCACATTAGAATGGCCACACAGTTTTCATTACTGCGGCCACAATATTTAGAACAAGGAACAAAAGAATATTCATCTGGTTTCCCTAAGGGGGAAACCCTTCTCACTTAATCATTCAATCAATTCACAATATATCAATCTTCCACTCATGGGGCAACCATTAACTTAATCATTCACTAATTTAGATTCACAATTACTAAATATCATTAATTACTAGTACAGTCATTAGAAAACCACACAAACCCTTCACCCCTTGGTGTCCAGCAAACCTCAGTTTCTTCCAAGGGGAGGTCTTTTCTTCATTTTGACTCTGGGTGGTCTCTCTGATTACCTGGATCCCTTTCCATGGTCCCAGCTCCCTTCTGAATCCACCAGTCACTTGGATTCAGAAGCAGACAACTCCCAGGTTATCATCCAGTCCTCAGAGGTAGACAGTTCTCAGGTCCTTGTCCAGGGCAGACCCTGGCACACACTGAAGTTCACAGAGTCCAGCACATCTCAAACCCTTCACCACTGCTCTTGCCTGGAACTCAAGGATCAGCCAGGCCATGAACAAAGTCTTATCCTGGTCGTGCTTCTTCAGTCCTCCAGCAGTTCAGCTGGCCCTAGGACCCAGAAGGAATATTGGCCTTCTGCGTGACCTTCACCAGATTCTAGTCTCAGGAAAACTCCATCTCAATTCTGAGTCAGCTTCCAGATGCTGGGAGAGAAACTCTCTGAAGAAAACTCCAACTCTCTTCTTCAGTCCAGCAACCCAGCTCCCAGATGCTGCTTCCTCCAACAGGAAAATTCCAATTCTGTCTCTCTGTCTCTGAAATTCTTGCTTATATACACATGCTGGCCTCCAGTCTCAGTCAATCCCTTTCTTCCAGTCAGCAGGGGAGTTCACACCTTCTCAACAGTGGGACAAGGTTCATACCTCATCAATCTCTCTTCATTTTTTATAATGGGTTCTTTGGACTTTTCATGCATCATTGTGTTCATCAGAGCAGCTGAGTCTTTCACAGTTGTTCATCATTGCTGCTGCCGTACCCTGTCCTCTCCTGGGTCGTTTCACCTTTCCCATTTATATATTTTAGTTTTAATTTATGGAATAAAACAAGCATTTTCATAGTGTAGTACAAAGAAAAATTGTATATCAAATTGCAAATGTATTTTCTACAGCTTTTTATTCCTTTTAAATATATAACAAAGTTAGCTTGTAAATTTTAGTTTCTTTTTTTCCTTCTTTTTTTCTCTCTCCCCCTCCATGGCTGCCATTAGACACAAGTAGGTATGTATGTATCAATATATACATATATATATATATACACACATGTGTATGTATATTTGTAAAATTATTCTATCACAAGAATGATAAACAAAAAGGAGAGGCCTATATGGAGGAAAATATTTTATAGTAACTCTTTTTTGGTAGCAGAGTCTTAGAAATTGAGGGGATGCATATCAGTTGGGGAGGGGCTAAACAAAATGTGGTATGTGATAAGTGATTTTGATGCAATACTGTTGTAAGAAATGATGAGCAAGATGCTCTCAGGAAAACCTGGAAAACTTATATGAGCTTAGGTAAAATGGCATGTACTGTGTACAAAGTCACAGCAGTGTTGTGAGATGATCAGTGGCTTAGCCATTCTCAGTAATATGATGATCCAAGACAACTCTAAAGGACATATGAAGAAAAATGCTATCTGTCCCCAGAGAAAGTACTGTTGGTGTCTGAATACAGATTGTAGCATACTTTTTTTTAAACCTTATTTTTCTTGAAGTTTCTTTTTGTATATTTTTGGGGATTTTTTTGTCAATCTTTCATACCATCACATTATTATGTGAGCTTATTTTATGTTCTCTGACTTTGGTAAAGTGCTTTATTTCACCTAGTTTTTTAGTTGATTCTCTTGGGTTCTCATCGTCTACAAACACTGATAGTTTTTTAAAAAACTTGTTTATTTGTATTCCTTCATTTTCTTTGTCTTGTCTTTTTAATATAATTAGCATTTCTAGAAGAGTATTGAATAAAAGTTGATAATAACCATCCCTGCTTCACTCTGATGTTCTTGGGAAGGCTTTTTTAGTTTATCCTAATTACGGATCATGTTTGTTCACGATTTTAGATAGATGCTTTTATCATTTTAAGAAAAGTTACATTTATTCCTATGCTTTCTATTGTTGTGAATGACAACGGGTGTTGTATCTTCTCAAAAACGTTTTCTGCATTTAATTATTTCAGCCTATGACTTTTGCTACTGACATAATCAGTTATGCTTATAGTTTTCCTTATGTTAAACCAGCCCTGTGCTCATTATATAAATATAGCCTAGTTATAGCATAGGATCTTTATGTTGCAATTGCTATAAACTCCGGTCTGTCCTTAGTTTAGTTATCAAAACTGTTTGTAGTAGAATTTGATAGGAGTTCTTCTTTACTCAATTTTTCCAATAGTATATGTTGTACTGGATTTAACTGTTCTTTCAAAGTTGGGTAGAATTCACTTGAAGATCAGTTTGATCCTGGGCTTTTTTCTTAGGTATTTATTTATGGATTAGTTTCATTTTCTAAAAGGGGATTATTTAAGTATTCTATTTTGTTAATCTGGGCAGCTTTCTTGAGGGGGGTAAAAATCCATCCATTTGGATTGTGCTTTTTATTGGCATATATTTAGCTCCTAATATTTGCTTTAAGCTCATTATTATTGGTGATGTATTGTCTTTTTATTTTTGATACTGGTGTTTTGATTCTTTTAAAATCAAATTAACAGGTTTGTCTATTTTATTGTTGTTTTTTAAATTAAGCCAGCCCTTAATTTCAATTAGTTCAATGACTTTTTTACTTTCAGTTTTGTTAATTTCTTTACTTTTCAGGACTTTTGTTTTTACATTTAATGGTAGTATTTTAGTGGTTGTTTTTCTAGGGTTTTTTTTTTTTGGTTTTTGTTACATGCTCAATTTATTTATTTCCTCTTTTTTTTTCATTGGTATAAGAGTTTAGAGCAGTAGTTCTCTACTTTCCTAATGCCACCACCCTTTAATACAGTTTCTCATGTTGTGTTGACTCCCAACCATAAAATTATTTTTGTTGCTACTTTATAACTGTAATTTTGCTACTGTTATGAATTGTAATGTAAATATCTGATATACAGGATGTATTTTTATTGTTACAAATTGAACATAACCCACAGGTTGAGAACCGCTGGTTTAGAGATATATATCTCTAAACAGTACTTTGGCTGCATCCTGAAAATTTTGGTATGTTGTCACATTGTTAATGTCAGTAATGAAGTGGTTGATTATATGATTTAATCCCCACATTCTTTAGGATTAGGTTTTTAAATTTTTGATTATTTTTAAATCTGTACTTCAAAGGCCCTACATTGAATGTATTTCTCCATGTATTATGGTTGATGAACCATATTTCTGCTTTGCTGTGTTTGTGAGATTTTAGGGCACTGACACATCATGAATTTTTGTGAAGGTGCAATGTATAGGGTAGAAAAAAGTATATTCCTTTTTGTTTCCTTTTAGTTTCCTCCAGATGTTTATCTATCATAGCTAATTCTTTTAAAAGTATATTCATCTCCTTAACTTCTTTCTTATTTTATGGTTAGATTTGGCTAATTGTAAGAAGGGAAAGTTGAGGTCACTCACTGGTATAGTTTAGCTGTCTAATTCTTCCTGTAACTCATTTCACTTTTGCTTTAAAGATTTGGATGCTTTGCCATTTTATGCATATATCCATGACTGCATTGTCATAAAAATGTACCTATTAGCAAGATGTAGTTTTCCTGATTTTCTTTTAATTAGATCTGTTTTTGCTTTTGCATTGTCAGAGGTCATAATTGCTGCTCCTCCCTTTTTTTTATTTCAGCTGAAGCATAATAACTTATGCTCCAGTCCCTTCTCTTTTTTTTTTTTAAGGAAGACTCAACATTTATTAAACAATGTGAAAGGCACAGATTGACACAGAAATTCTGCCCTCAAGGGGGCTTAAAGCCTAATATGGGTTTATGTAATACAAAAAATGATGTAAAGTAAAGGAAAGATGACCTGCATTCTTTACTGTTTCAAGTCTTGACTAGCTGTCATTCCCACCCACCCCTAAACTTAATGATCAGTTTTCAATTAACAGGCCATGATGTGCGAAGTCACTTGATTAATACTCTGAAAACAAGGTACAAATGAGTTTTCAATTAATAGGCCATCACTTTCATGACCAGGCAATTAAATCATTATAATTAGTTCTCCACAATGAACCCTAACAACCCAAACAGATACGGGAAACCACTTCATTAATATTTTGGAAACAGGGCAATGCATGAAGGTGATGAATTAATTACTTTTGGCTTGCTAGAAGCCTATAAAACAGGGGCTAGCTATCCCTATCTTTATTACTTTGTTTCCCTGATTTCCCCACTCCCAATGTGCCTCGGAATCCAGGCTGTCAGTAATGATTTTAGCCATAGTACTAATAACCAAGGTCCTCAGGCCCTCTAGAAATGTCTGGCTGGGCCTTCTCTCCATCACACACAAATCTCATTAAGTAGATGATTAGTCACAACATTCAGTCACATCCTCAAGATCTTTTCCTACATAGGAAAACCTTCACATAGTATGAGACTTGGCTTTACTCAAGCCTCTTCCTTTCCAAGACAGAACACAAAACCAAGGAATGGAATGGAATGGATTTTTCTGTTAAGACGAAAGCAATGAAGTTCAGAACTGGATCAGTTGGCCCTCTCTTCTTATCTCCTTCCAGTTCAAAATACTTACACCTCTTAATGGCAAGCATCCTCTTAGACCTGTGGTTGGGTTCCACACAAGCTTCAGTACAATCATTTTTGTGGTCTTTGCCTTTTTTCCAGAAACTTGGTTTTGTCTGACCACCATAGCCACTTTGCTTCTGAGTATCACCTTTTCCCCTGTGCATGTAGGAAATCCTTGTTTTTCTTGTACTACATCAGTTTTAGAGGCTGGTGCTTGCCTTACTTTTTGCAAAAGTTCTGAGGGTGTTTTGGATGTTCATTGAAGGGCAGCACTGCGCTTCCCACTTGGTTTGTCTGATGTTTAGGCTGCTGGGATCCCTCAGCTGAGCACTCATAGGTGAGCTCTCGGCAGAGGACGCCCCGGAGCTGAAGAAGACTACCAGCTTCCAAGGATGATGGCGGAAGACTGCAGTTTCACTGAGAAGGTGGCTCATGCACAGGCCAAACAGTCCCTTCTTTTAACTGTGTGTGTATTTTTCTTTTTTCAGGTGTGTTTTTTGTGAACAACAGATTGTTAGATTCTTTCTATAATTCATTCTACTTTCTACTTCCATTTTATGTTTGAATTCATTCAATTTACATTTACAATTATGCTTAGTGTTTTTATTTCTTATTATTTTCTTCTGATTTTCCTTTTTTATTTTCTCTCTTGTTACCTTTGTTATCTTATCCCCTTTTCCCCCTACCTCCCTATTGGGCAAGATAGATTTCTTTACCCTACTGAGTTTGTATATATTCTTTCCTTTTTGAATCAATTTAGAGTTCAATTCAAGAATTGCCCAACCCTCCTAATCTCCCTTCCACTAAAAGTGTCCTTCCTTTTGCCATTTTCAGGTAAGAAATTTTCCCCCATTTTTCCACTTCCTTCTTATCTCTTAGTACATCCCTCTTTCTTACCCGTCTATTGCTTTTAGATCATCCCAATATTATCCCCTCTGCTGCTTCCTATTTGTGAAGTTTCTTTCTAATTTCCTCAAAAATATATAAGTTCTTCTCCAATTGATACAAAATATTTATTGCAGCTCTTTTCATGTTGACAGAGAAGTAGAAATCAAGGGGATGCCCATTAGGTAGGGAATGGCTGAACAAGTTGTAGTGGAATGTAGTGGAATACTATTTCACTATAAGAAATGAGGAGCAGACAGACATCATAATAAGCTGGAGAGATTTACATAAACTGATACAGACTGAGGGGAGCAGAACCAAGAGAACACTGTACACAATAACAGACACAGCTTATCTGTGCTGACTAACTTTGCTAGACTGGGCTCCTCTCAGCAATGCAAGGCAACTCCAAAAGACTCATGATGGAAAGGGCTATCAACATCCAGAGGAAAAATTACAGTCTGAATGCAGATGGAAGCAAACAACTTGCTCTCTTTTTTGTTTTGTTTTTGTTTCTTTTTTCATGTTGTTCATTCCATTGCTTATAATCTGTCTGTGCAACTTGACTAATGCTTAATGTGTTGGTATTTGTAAAACCTATATTGGATTGCATGCAACCATAGCAGGAAGGGGAGAAAATTTGGAATTCAAAAGCTTGTGGAACTGCAGGTAGGGTTGGTCTCATTTCCCAGCTACACAAGGTGAGGTTCAAACAATGCAATAAGATTTTCTTTCAGTTCCACAATTGAATAAGTTTTATTCATACGAAAAAAGGTTTGGCTACACCTGTAATTGAACAGAAAAAGAATTGAACTACCTCCTGAAATGCATCACAAAATTGAGTGTGTTTGACTCAGTTGCTTCAATTCCCTTTATAATTTACTGTCGTAATGCCCTCTATTTCCTCACTTTACTGTAAGCAGTTTACATTTTTACTTCATAACAGAGGTATAATTAGATAAGCAGAAATGTTTGTGGTATTTCAGGAATCAGTGACATTCAAGGATGTGGCTGTGGAATTCACCCAGGATGAGTGGGTACAATTGAATCTATCTCAGAAAAAGTTGTACTGGGATGAGATGTTGGAGAACTATAGGAACTTGGTGTCTTTGGGTAAGAGCAGTTTCACCCTTTGAAGTCAATATATACTGTGATAACTTTCAAGAATTTAAATTATTCCTCGCCATACAAAAGGAAAACATTCCTAATCCTTTTGTAGCCAAGAGACAGATTACTAAGGTCTTTGCTTAGTATCCCTGGAAATGGATTTCTTGATTTGTTGTTATCCTTGGGAATATATTCTCCCCTCTCTGTTGCTTCAAATTCAAGATTTTCTTTCTGTAATATAGTTTTCATAATATATAATATCCTCACAGTCTAAGCAGGGAGTCAGTGAACTGAACTGATTTTTAAGTCCTTTTCAGTAATCCATTAAGTTTTATGGATGCTTTTAAAAAAAAATTAATTTATCCTTCCCTGGCATCTAAAAAAAGAAAAAGAAACAATCCTACTTCTCTCTCCAGCCCATTAACCTTCTCTAGGTTGGGGGAAAAAACATCTCAGACAGAATGAGCTAACACAGTGCCCTTGGTGGTATAAGATACATTTGGGGCACTTATTTGCTCACCTTTTACTAAGAGTTAGAAGGAGTATTTAATCTATCTGTTCTATGATGGAACTCAGATGACTCCCTGGTCCTTTTTCATTTTCAGTGAACCAGATGTGAACTACCATTTCAAAAGAAAGGAAGCATCTTGGATGGCAAAGGCAGATGTTCCCAAAAGCAGTTCTCCAGGTGACTACATAAAAACCAACCAGATGGGTCATTGAAAAATAGTGATCTGTTGGTCATTTGAGGTCAAAGCTCTTGTAAAATGTTGAACAAAGTGTCCTATCAAAGCTTCTCACTCCTATCAAAAGGAGCTGAGACTTAAAAACTTTTTCTACCTCAAGAAGTTCATTTTTTCATTGTATCTTTACTGAAATGTACCTGAACACTTAAAGAGAGTTGTTGCCTCAGTAATAGAGCAGGTTTTTCTCTTCTGTTCATTTAAGATTATCCTAGTTCTCCTGTCCCACCTGCATGAATTCATTCTCCCTTTTCAAATAAGCACACTACTTAAGATATTAATGTGCACTTTGTTCTTCTGAGTTTTCTTGTTTTATTTTCATGATTATATTGCTTTGCTGTCACTTTTAAAAATACTTCATTCTAAATTAATTCCCCTTCCTTCAGTCTCATCATGTTATATGTCATCCTGTTTTTTTTTTTAAGATTTGATACTGTGTTTAGAAAGGCACATGAATATGTTCATATGACAGGACTTGTTTGGCCATAAACGCATCATTGGACCGGTAGATTTTCATTACTATGCTCTTTATGTACAAAAAGCTGTTGTGTAAATTTTACTGAGAGTGCTTTGCTTGCTTTCAGTTGCATATTGAGGGTTCAGATATAGCACAAGTACAATAGGGTCAAAGTACATGAAGAGTTTTGTGGCTCTGGCTGAAATTGCTATGGTACTTTTCAGAAAAATGGCAGAAGTCACAGGTGCACCTGAATAAGTACCTATTTCAGCTTAATTATAAAAAATTATCATTTCACAGTATCTTTGCAAACCTGAAGGCAGTTATGGCTACCTCCAAATTGTTTTCACTTTTTCTGCATTGATTAGCAGAGTTTGAATAATATTTCAGGTAATTCTTAATAATTTCTCGTTAAAAAAAACACCTTACTCTTAAAATTTCAATGAATTTTTTACAGAGTAGATCTGTTGAGTATTTAGAGGAAATTTATAGTAATTATTATCACATTTCCCCCTTCATACTTCTTTATTCCGTTTACTTCATGTATCTATTTCTCTTACTTACTCTAAACCCAAATTTCTCTTTTTTTGTTGTTAAGTCTTTTCCCTACCAATTTTCACCACAGAGAGTAAGGATATGTTTGCAAGTTCTCAAAGTCATCTTGTTTTTTTTTTCTGAATAGTCTTATTATATTCAAATGTCAATTAAAGTAGAATAAGGGTTCATTCATCCCTCCTGGTAATTTCATCCTATGTCAATTCAATTACATATGTTACCTTTAACTCCTCATACTTTCATATAAGACATATTTGTCCTTAGTGAAAGGCTAGGGAGACTGACCTTCTCAAGTGAGAAGGGAAGAGAATAGCTCTGAAACCTTTGAACAACTAAGAAACTTTGTGAAATGGTGAAAAATGCAGGTTTGCTCAGCTCTTTATTCTTCTTTTCAGAGAGCAGAGAATGTACTGGAAATAAACATCTTGATTGTAATGGACATGGGAAGGCCTTCAAGAGCAAGAAGCATCTTTCTGTCTGTCAGAGAATTTATGATGGAGACAAACCTTATAAATGTAGTATATGTGCAAAGCCTTCACATGGAAGGGAAATCTTACTTGACATCAGAGAATTCATACTGGAGATCATCCTTATAAATGGAGTAAATATAGGCAGTTCTTCAGGATTAAGACACAACTTACACTGCATCAGAAAATTCATACTGGAGAGAAGCCTTACGAATGTGGAAAGGCTTTCAGGAGTAAGGACCATCTTACTCTGCATCAGAGAATTCACACTGGAGAGAGGCTTTTTGAATGTAAGCAGTATGTGCGGGAATGCTTTCCCCATAAACTCATATTTTACTCGACATAAAAAAAATCATACCGGAGAGAAACCTTATGAATGTGCTGAATGTGGAAAGGCCTTCAGGATTAAGAGGCTACTTACAGCGCATCAGAGAATTCATACTAGAGAGAAACCTTATAAATGTAGTGAATGTGGAAAGGCCTTGACAAATCATGGAAATCATACTATGCATCAGAGAATTCACACTGGAGAAAAACCTTATGAATGTAATAAATGTGGGAAAGCCTTCATAGTTAAAAAAGACCTTATAATTCACCAGAGAACTCATACTGGAGAGAAACCTTATCAATGTACTGTATGTGAGAAGGCCTTTGGGATGATTCACATCTTACTAGGCATCAGAGAACATATACTGGAGAAAAAACATGAATGGGCATAATTAAGACTAGCAGAAGGAGGTAAGAAACAAGTACTGTGTCTGTAAAGGTCAAAACATGTCCAGTAACCATGTGGGGAGTCATGCCTCCTTCCCTCCCTCAGTCTTTCATGCCTTGCTAGATAGTAGAGAGAGAAGAAATTGTACAGAGTACCAGCAAGAGGAGTTTGGAACATGTATTAGGCCTTGTTCCCATAGGCAGATGGGCAGAGAATGTGGGACAAATGATCACGGTAAGGGAACTGGAGATAGTAGAAATGTTTGTGCACGATAGCTCCTTTGACATAGACCTGCACTGACATACCAGTCCAAATGTGCACATGAACTATTTGTACTCAACCTGTTGTACAGCCTTTGAGCTCATATTGGTCTGATCAGGCACTGTGGGGCACACTGTAATTTTATCTTGACATAATGGTGTCATTTTGGTCTTGAGTACAAAGGACAACCGTGATCACACTGATACCATGCGTAGGTTAAGAGACTGTTATATTTTACAATAAGTCTATTCTTTGTTTCCACCAACACTATTTCAAAGTTTTCCCAGCAGCTTTTGTCAAGTAGTGTATTCTTATCCCAGAAGCTGCAGTATTTGGTTTTATCAAATAGTTGATTTCTATACTCAGTGACTACTATGTCTTGTGTACGTCATCTGTTCCAATGATTGTACTTGTGAAGACAAACCCAGGAACTGTATGCATACAATTGCAAGACACTTTTCACACAAATAAAGTCAGATCTAAACAACTGGAAAAACATCAGTTGCTTATGGGTAAGTTAAACTAATATAATAAAAAGGAGAATTCTACCCAAACTAACTTACCTTTTCATTACATCAGACTACCAAAATAATTATTTATAGATCCAGAAGTGATAACAATTCATCCAGGAGAACAAATAGTTAAGAATCTCAAAGGTTTTACTGAAAGGAAAAGTTACCAAGGAAGGTGACGTTAGGCTTACCAGTTTGTTTGTTTTTTAATATAAAGTGGCAATCCTCAAAATTCTTTGGGACTTGATAAGAAATAGAGTGGTGAATCAGTTGAAATCAGGTTGAAATGGGTGCATTATTTTAGACATAAAGGGTGGTACCATAAGCAAATGAGGAAAGCAAGGAATAGTTCGCCTGTCAGATCCGTAGAGAAGGGAAGAGTTCGGGGCCAGACAGAGAACGTTATGAAATGGGGGATTTTGATCGTGTAATTTTAAAAGTTTTTGTACAAAGTCACTGCAGCCGCGACCAGAAGAGAAGCCACAAGCTGAAATGCAACTTTTCCTGCCGGCGCTTCTCATGATACATATAGAGATAGAGATGTCCAAAAGATATAGAGAACAAGTAAAATCTGTAAGAATACAACTCATTCTCTAAATGAGAAATGGTCAAAGAATATGAACCGGGAGATTTCAGATGAAAAAGTTAAAGATATCTATAGTCAAATGAACAAATGTTCCAAATCACTATTGATTAGAGCAGTAGTTCTCAAACCTGTGGGTCGCAACCCCTTTGGGGGTCAAACAACCCTTTCACAGGGGTCACGGGTCACCTAAGACCATCGGAAAACACATATTTCTTATGGTCTTAGGAACCGAGACACCGCTACTCCATCGCCAGGTGGGTCTGCCCACATGCAGATACACTCACATATGAGTATTAAAGGGTCACAGCATCAGGAAGGTTGGGAACCACTGGATTAGAGAAACGCATATTGAAGCGACCCTGAGTTACCATCTCACAATTATCATATTGTCTGATATGGCCAAAAAGGAAAATAACAAATGTTGGAGATGTGTAAAAATTGGAACTTTGATGCATTGTTGGTGGAGCAGTGAACTGACCTGACTATTCTGGAGAGCAATACCCAAAGGGCTATAAAACTGCACAACATTTGATCCAGCAATACAACTACAAGTTCTATATCCCAAAGGGATCATTTAAAAAATGGGAAAAGGACCACATCTACAAAAGTGTTTATAGCAGTTCTATTTGTGATAACCAAAAACTGGAAACTGAGGGGATGTCTGTCAATTGGGGAATGGCTGAACAAGTTGTGGTGTAAGAATGTAATGGAATGGGGCGGCTAGGTGATGCAGTGAATAGAGCACCGGCCCTGGAGTCAGGAGTACCTGAGTTCAAATCCGGCCTCAGACACTTAACACACACAAAAAAAACTAGCCGTGTGAACTTGGGCAAGTCACTTAACCCCAACTGCCCTCCAAAAAGCAAAAAAAAAAAAAAAAAAAAAAGAATGTAATGGAATGCTATTTTGCTATAAGAAATAGTGAGCTGGTGGATTTGAGAAAACCCTGGAAAGACTTAGGTGAACTGACACTGAATGAAGTGAGCTGAACCAGGAGAATATTGTATATAGTAACAGCAGTATTGTGTGGTGATCAACTTTGATAGATTTAGTTCTCAGCATTATAGCGACCTAAAACAATTCCAAAAGACTCATGATGGAAAACACTATCCATATCTAGAGAAAGAACTATTAAGTCTGAATAGAAAACATGGTACTGTCACTTTTTTGTTTGTTTTATTTTTTTCTTGTGGATTTTCCCTTTTGTTCTGATTCTTTTTATACTACATGACTAATATGGAAATATATTTCATGTAATAGTACGTGTATAACCAAATCAAATTGCTTACTGTCTTAGGGAGGAGGGTGTTAGGGAGGAATAAAAAAAACTTGGGACTCAGTCGTATAAAAAGTGAATGTTGAAAACCTATCTTTACATCGAATGGGAAGATATAAGATACTGTTAAGTGAAAAATATATCATGTTGTTGGAGTATCGTGTTCTGGAGAATCTTAAAACCAGTTGAGTCTCAGACTCTTCAACTTAGCCAGATGGTGCCTTAGCTTTTGGGGAGTAGATGGATTAGAAATTTCATAACAGTGAGTCATGGGTTGAAGGGATTAGCAGATCTAGTGACTTCTGCATAGTAATCCCACCTTCCTGATCTTCACCTTTGCAGAGATTTCAATTTGTCTTGAGAAATCCATAGATTTTGGTTCAGAGCTTTCTCCTACTTCTTTAAAAAAAAAAAAAGGGCAAAACTCAAACACACCTGAAGTCTTTTAGCCCTGATGTAAGTGATTCTTGAGCCTGCTTGAGCTTCTGGTTTGTGCCATCTAAAATGATAACAGCTAACTGGGAGTGCCATTCTAACTTACAGCTCTCTGGAACATTGTACAAGTGACCTTACCTATGTGTGCTCTTCCTCTGTAAAGCAAAAGATCTTTATTAGAGGATTCCTAAAGGTCTTTTATTGGAAGCAAAGACACTGAAGGAACCCAGGAAGGTTGAGTTGACTTCCTTTATTTCCACAATAGCAACAGGGACTATTGTGGGCAAAGGAAGTATTTCAGAGCAGACCTAGTTTGAGTTAGGTTTCCTTCCAGGTGACTTGATTTGGGACCCACTGTGGTACCAATGCAGTATTTACAGTGCCCACAATCATTATGAAGAGTGTAGCTGTAAGTATTGCATGATGTTCAGTCACAAAATATGCCAGATGCTCAAGATAAAGGATAAAGGTGAAGGATTTATTTAAACACTGGAAAACCAAATCCCCAAACCAGTAAGATGAAGTACTAAAGACATTCAGAGGCCATAATAATGCTGAGTCACAGCATCCTTTAACCTTCCTACAAACCAATACCTTATCAGTATTTACTGAAGACCCTTTCTGACTCCTTTTTCTAAGCTTCTCTCTTCCCAACTGTCTCCACCTATCAGACATACTCTCTACCAGCTTTTGTGGGCTCTGCTTCCCAGCAAACTCCTACCACAGACTTCTTGTGACCACATTCAGCCTATAAGGGGGCAGAGTTTATGTTCACTGCAGGGGATATCTTCAAACTTCCCCTGGGTCCATTAAGAGGCAGAGAAGATTTTCAAATTCCCATTCCCATTCCCATTCCATCCACTTAGGGACTGTTTGGGCATGGAGAATTTTTAAAATACAACACCTCATTTGCAGCGAAACTCCCGGCATCCCAGGGAACCTCCTTTTTGATTATTATTGTACCTGGTTTTGTTTTTGTTTTCTTTGTTTTTTTACTTCAGTCTGCCAAGCATGGTGTGTCACTTCACCTTGCCTCAGTTTCTTTTAAAATCTCGGGAGATAATAACAGCACTACATTCAGTGGGTCTTGTGAGGATATAATGAGATGAATACACCACTATGTAAATGTTAGCTGTATTTTTTAAGAAACCCAGTTCAACTCAAAACATCCGAAGACTTCCAGGTATTGGGCCCTGAGGCTGGTGGCAGCATTTTCCTTTCATGTTCTGTGGTCTGGGCTCTCATCTAGTTTTCTGCTGCACTAGTCTGTCAGGTGGGAAAAGGGATTGGTCTTGCCTTATTTTACCCAAAAAGAATTGTGGCAATGAAGGAACTTCAAGGAGGCAATTTAGGCTCAGTGTCAAAAGCAAACTTACTATTAAAGTTGTACACAAATGGGGTGAGCTGCCTATTTGAACAAGTAAGCTGCCTGATACTTCATTTTGCATAATGTGCCCACTTCACCTACTATCACTTATACAAAATTGGTGTTTTTCTTTTCTCAAATACGGAAGGAGGGAATAAAAAGAAAATCCCATAGCATCAAGGTCAATATTTTTAAACCATCACCTCAAAAATAAAGTACCCCTCTTCTCAATTAGAACATAATGACAACGTGATCCATACCTGGAACAGGTATACCTGAGTAAGGTCAAGACCCAGTGCCCACTGACTAGAACCCTAAATCCCTGTGAACAAGCTCAGCAGCAAGGCTTCTCTCATAGATGATGTGAAGGATAGGAGATAGGTTAGCTGAGCCTCACTGCTTAGGCAATCAGGAAGTGCTTTGTGTAGTGTTAGTGCACTGTGGGAGGGACACCATGACTCTGCTGACTGTTGGTCTACAGTGTCATCAGCCTCCACAGGACTGATAGTGAGGGAGTAGTAAGTATAACTACTGCCACTGACTCTTGCTGGGACCCCAGAGTTCCTGTTGTATTTGTAACAGAGGGAGACCAAGGGGCTGTACTGGAGTCTTTTTGGTACCTGTTTAGATAGTTCTCTGTGCTTGAACTGACCTTATACCTGATGGTGACTGATTCTCCTGGATCACTGCCAAATAGGCTGGAAATTGAGTCAGCACATGGTTCCTCACTAAGCTGAAATTCCCAAGAAATCATCAAAATACAAGAAAGGTGGTTTAACCTGCAAAAGTACAACCAGCACTCATATTCCTAAAATGACATAATGCCTGCCAATGTGCACGAGGGCCTTTCTAGTTTCCGCTATACAGGGCATCCCAGAAATCTTAGTTTATCTAAGTATTGTAAAAGCTTAATCTGTACTGTGTTTTACTTTCCTAGAACAACATGATCTCCTGATTGTGAAAATGGGAGAAATTAAGAAGCTTGCAAAGTAGCTAGGAAACTTGTGCAAAGAAGCTCAAATATTGAAACTGATTATCTCCCTCTGAGGACTATCCACAGACACATCACAGTGAAGTCCTGTAACAAATAATTCCAGCCATGTCTGGCTAGTACTTATTAACTCTCTTAAGGCACAGGTTCTTAACCTTGTTTGTGTCATTGACCTCCCTGGAACTCTGGTGAAGCTTAGGCATACTGCCCAGAATCACATTTTCCAATTCCAGGAAACAAGGAAAATAATTGTCTTGAAATAAATATCTAATTTCCCCATCCACACGCACAGACCACACAAAATCAATTCATGAACCCGTTTGAGTCTCAGACCCCAGCTGGGGCATCTCTCAGGAGTTGATGGTAGAAGAAGCCATAGGACCATAGTTCTAGAGGAAGAAGCATCCTCCAAAGCTCATGATGAATTCCAGTTTTTGCTTATTGCCCTTACAATACCACCCCTGCCTTCCTTTCTCTGGTGGCTGTCTCTTTGTCCTTTTTTCTAGTATTTTGTGTTTTGTATTGGAGTTTTTCCCAATACTTTGATCAGTATCATTCAAGTCCAGATTTCTTGCCATTTCCCCAATGGTTTTGTTTCATTGGGGTATTTCTGTGGTTATGTCAACAAGTAATTTGTTTCCCTAATAACCCCCTCAACACCATTTTCCTAGAAGCCCCACAGGCCACTGCAGATACTACGCCCTGCCTTATCACCCAGGTAGCCCAAAATACATTCGACTGTTTCTATCTCAATTGTGTTTATCCTTCTTTGATCTTGGGTGTGTGTGTATCACAGACAGATGAGATCAAGACCTTGTGAACAATGAAAAACATGAACCAGAGATACAATAAGTAGAATCCTTAGCAGGGTATCTCAGGAACTGTGATAACCATGAGGAATGGTCTACATGTCTCAGACCAGCTATCAATGAACAAAGAAGCCAAGACAATATTTTGCCAACAAAAGAGTGGTTAATCCATCAGTTGTGCCACAGCTAGTAATGAATTTGGTGCAGTCAATTTGAGTCCAGTCTCCCTATACACCAAAGTCATGGAAGAGTGTGACTCCCAGTTTTAAAGGATTCCATACTTAGTCTTACCATGTTGTAATGCCATCCACAAGTAGCTTCCCAAAAAATGCTACTGTGAATGGCTTTTAAGGTTCTGATTATACAGTATAGTTAACATTCCATTTATTCCATTACAAATCAAGGCAAACATTCACAACAAATCACAATATAATATTCACAACATTACATCTTATCACAGAAAATCACAATATAGTGTTCACAACAGGTTAACATTTGAAATGGCCACATAGTTTCCCTAAGGAGGTTTGCCTCCTCACTCAATCATTCAGTCATCTCACAATATAATTCAATCTTCCACTCATGGGGCAATCATAGATTAACTTAATCAGTCACTTATCTAGCAATCAGTATCATTAATCACTAAATAAAATCATTAGAAAATTACACAAACTCTCCATCCCTCAGTGTCTAGTAAACTTCAGTTTCATCATGTGTTCAACATCCAAGGAGAGGCCTTTTATTCATCTTGACTCAGGGTCATCTCTCAGATTCCCTGGATCCCCTTCCATGGCCCCAGCTCCTACCTGAATCCACCAGTCACCTGGATTCAGAAGCAGACAGCTCCCAGGTCTTTGTCCAGTCCTCCAGGGAGATCCTGATACACACTGAAGTTCACAGGGTCCAGCACATCTCAAAACCTTCACAACTTCTGTGGCCGGGAACTCAAGGATCAACCAAGCCATAAACAAGCAATGCCTTATACCTATTGTGCTTCTAAAGTCTTGCAGCAGTTCAGCTGGCCCTAGGTCCCAGAAGAAATCTCAGCCTTCCAGGAAGCAACAGCCACTTAGGCATTCATCAGATTCTGGTCTCAGAGAAAGCTCCAACTATGTTCTCAGTCCAGTAGCAGCCCAGCTCCCAGATGCTGGAAAAATTCTGCTTCCTCCACCAGGAGTAAAAATTCTTGATTCTGTCTGTCCTCTGGAGTTCTTCTTAAATACACAAATACACACACACACACACACACACACACACACACCCACAGGCCTCCTGTCTCAGCCAATCCCTTCCTGTTATGTCAGCAACAGGAGACAGAGTTCACACCTCCTGTTTCTTTCACAGAAATACTTAGTCCTTGGGCTAAGTACCTGCTAAATTAATTAGTTACACCTGTGTGCTCAGTAACTCTTTGTTAAACATACTAGAGGTTAATTGGGTAATTGATGTTGAAGAATTCAGTTGGTTAGCTGATATGGGACTAATCAATGGTTAGTTTTATTCTGGAGAGCATGCTGGATGTTCAAAATCTTCTGTACTAATAAGGTACTCCCACGCCCTTCAGGATTAGCCCTAGAACTTTGAGGGGAATAGTCAGTTGAGCTCTTATAACCCTACCTGCAAGTGGAGGCGAGTTTGGGAGAATAGTTCTCCTAACTTTGTTGCATGTCTTTATCAGCTTGAATTAGTTTATCCTAAATGTAACACAAGTTGTTGGTAAAAAGTTATTTTTTTCATTGTTCCTATTGCATATGAAGTTTTATTGTTTTCAAAAGAAATTACTTCAAAGGAAATCACTTGCTAAGGTACTCTGTGGCCAAAGCACTTTATGAATCCTAAATGCTTGCTGCCTGCAAACACAGCTACAATTGTTTAGTTTTTTAAACTTCAGGTGTAGCCCTTTTTTTTTTGAAGTAATTGAAGTGCTTGAATCCAATTCAAGCAATTAAATTTTTAGTTACCTTTGACTTCAGTCACATCTTCACCAATGTCTGTGTACTTCCTTGCCAATCTGAAATTAGTTCTTTAGTGAAGACAAAACACATGCTGATTTTGTGGTGAGGTCACTTTCTTGAAGTAAAGAACTAAGGAGGGACTGAACCTTCACTGGAATTGATGGATGGGATTCATCCCTCTTTCCATGTGTTCCTTTGGAGATGAATTTCACATCCTGCTTTCCTTATTGCCAGTTTAGGAAAATGAGAAGGAGCCCAATCATCACAGAAAGGAATGGCTTGGATTGAAAAGAAATATGGTCCAATGGAAACATTCTGAATTGGAAGGATGAAATCTGACTTCAAATCCCAGTTCTGTCACTTACTTCTTCTAACCTAAAGCAAATCACTTAACTTCTCTGTTCCAAAGTTCTTTCATTTTTATAATGTAGGGCTTAAAGTTACTGATTTATAAGATTCTGCCTCTGTGAAGTTCTGATATTTGGAAAGACTCATGCCTAATTCAAGAAAAGAATAGACAGCTGAATGAATGAGAAAGCCTTTGTTAAGTGCTTAGTATGTGTAAAACACTGTCCTGGGACATGGAGGTGAACCTAATAAAGAAGAACCAGTTTCTGCTCCAAACAAGCTTAGATTCTAGGGGGAACAAGTCAAATCAGTGAATATTTTTGAGACCTCTGCTATGTGCCAGCCACTGTGCTAATAAGGCTAGGGATAGAAAGAAAACCAAAAGACAGCCCCTACACTCAAGGAGCTTCCAGTCTAGTAGAGGGAAATAACACATAAAAATTATATACTGATAGGGGAAAAGGTACATATGAGTTCTGCCTAGGAGCATGAGCGCCAAAATTGATCTGATAATGCAGATAAGCATAAACACCAAAGCATCTCACATGATAAGTATCATGCCCTTGGGTCAGTGTATCCTGTTAGCTCTGTGTTCCACAACCCAGATGTTCTGTTGATGCTCTGCTTTGGGACGTGAGCTCCATCCTTCCTTTGCATGTTTACCCAACTCTTGTGGCGTCAGAGGCAGCCATGAAGAATGTGGACTTTTTGTCAAAGGGGCTCAGACAAGGGGATAAAAGAGGAAAGCACTAAGAATGGGGATAGAGAAGGAGAAGGAAAAATAAAGCTGTCTACTGATCACTTGCTCTCCTGGCTCCTGACTCTGCTTTGTAGAACATGCTGGTCATGTCCAGAGTGCACCTGAAGACCAAAAGAAATACTGGTGAGACCGGCTAGCCCCCTGACATATAGGTCAGGACAACATACAAATAGGATATACTGAACATCCCCAAAGTCTTACTTCAGTATTGAGCTTTGATAGGAAGAATTGGGGAAATCTCAAAAGGAAGCCACTAGCACTAAAGAGGACTGAACAAGAACCCTTGTAAAAGGTAAGATTCTGTTGTCCATTCATTGTCATGTCCAATCCTTCATGACCCCACATGCCCACGCACCAGGATCTTTTATCCTACACTGTCTCTTGAAGGCTGTCCAAGTTCATGTTCCTTGTTGCCATTATACTATCTATCCATTTCATCCTCTGCAATCCCATTTTCCTTTTCTTTTCAATCTTTCCCACCATCAGTCTTCCAATGAATCTCATCTTCTCAAGTGGCTTAAGTATTTAAACTTCAGCTTTAGTATTTGACCTTCCACTCAATAGCCTGAATTAATTTCTTTAAGTATTGACTGATTTGAGTTCTTTGCAGTTTAAGACTCTCAGGAGTCTTGTCCAAAACCACAATTCAAACTCATTGATTCTGAGGCATCCCATTTTCCTTATAGCCCCAACTCTCACAGCCACCATTGCTACTGGAAAAACCAATAGCTTGCAGTGCAGCTGTGGCTCTTTGAGAGCTTAGGCAGACATCAAAGACACCAAGGTTATATACTGATCCTGGGCCATGGCCCATTGTCCTGACTTTTGTCCTGGCACTGGACTTTGATGACTCTGGAAGAGAAAGTGAGGCTGACAACTTTCTGCAACTCTGCCTGACTTAGATTCAATTCATGGGCAAGTGAAGATATCCTCTGATGCCATTGGTCCTCTTCAAAAATGAAGAAGGAATGTTAAAGAAAGAATTGGATTTTAGTAGGGCACAGTTGCTCAAAGTCGTTAGCCTTACTCTCCAGATTCATCAAAATGTTATAATCCCTGTGCTGATGATTCTCAAAAATACTTACCTGTACATGTCCCCTTTGTCATTCTCCAGTCTCACATCTCTACCTGCCTATTGGACATAAACTGGATTTCTCATAATATCTGAAACTCAAGAAGTCCAAAGCTGAAATCAACCAAATCAAAAATTTTGAAAATTAATTTTTATTGTTTTGTTTCTTACATCACTTATTCTCCCCTGTATGTTCCCTGCTTCATCTCACAAGAGAGCCATCCCAGGAGACAGAGTGTTTTGTTTGCTTTTTAGAGAGGAAAAATAATCAGCATAAGTGACCAATATATTGAGAAAGTCCAAAAACATGTGCCCTGTGTAACATGTGTGGACCTCCCACTTCTACTGAGGGGTAGGTTAGGGCTATTTTCTCATGTCTTCATTTGAGACCGACTTGATCTTTATAATTTTGTTACATTGATTTTTGGTTATTTGGTATGACATTGTTCTCTCCATCCATGTCTTTTGGAAAACAGCTTCAAAACTGAAATAGATCATTAAGCATCTTCTTTCACTCATCTGGGGATTGTCAATGTATCTTTTGCAGACCTCCCCTAGTATGCATTGCCTAAATATTTCAAACCAAGACAAATTTCTCCCTGCTCCCAAAGTGAGGTCCATCACAAACTTTCCCCCCAAACTCTCCCTTTTTCCTGACTTCTTTATTACTGTCCAGGAGACCAAGATACTCCCAGTCACCCTGGCTTGCACACTAGGTGTATCACCAGTGACTTGATTGTGATTTCAGAAAAGGCAACAACAAAAATAGACCATAATATGGTCCACACTAATCTTGCTGTTTGAGGGAGGCAAAGGAAGTAGAGTATTAGCATCAAATATTTATATCCTTATTTAAGGTTTACAAAACATCTTCCTTGAAGAAACTGAGAGGTTTTAATATTTCTACTTTATAGATAAGAAAACTGAGGCTTAGGGAGAAAGTGACTTTGCAAGGATCATAATTAGCATATCAATGCCAGGAATCTATAAGGTCTGCAAATAACTTGAGCCTGTCCTGGTTCTTTACCTCCTACCTGAAGAACAAGACTACTGGTTGAATTGGCATGTCGGTGTTACAAGGAAGTCAAGATCAATTTTCTGGGTGAATCCTTAGAGACCATAAGCATTTAGAAAGAGAAGGATTATGTAAAGCCTTGCTATGGTCACTAATTTTTTCCTGTTTTCAATTGATTCTCTTTGGACTAGTTTCAGTCTTAATATGTGGGAAGACTCAAACTTCACTCTTGATTTTGTGGTTAAAGTCTTCCAGTCTTTACTTAGAATGCAAGCAATTTGTGGGAGAGGCAGCAGCTTATGGATTCCTCTGTCATTTCATTAGGGTCTAGTTACAAAAAAGTGCATCTGATAACTATAGCATAAAATGAAAAGGGAATACCAAGCACAGTTAGGCAGGTTTACAAGCTATTACTAATACCGTATAAATAAAATTGCCTACAAGGAGCGAGAAGGACAGAGGATACTTCTTAGCTATGATATTGTATTAACTAAGACATAGTGGAAAGCTGGACAAGCAGTTTGGAATAACTGGAGTCCCAATATATACTTCTTCAAATCCCATCATTATGATGGTAACCTTTAGCCTCATGTATTCAGTGCCTTGCAACGTTTACCCTTTTATGCTTTCCAGAATAGTTGTATTCATTAGTTTGAGAATTTCAGCCTGATCCATGAAGTCATTATTTTATTTCTTAGGCATTCATAAAATCATTATTGAGAATCATCATTTTATCAGATATTGCATAGGGTACAATTCTTTGTGTTTAAGTTCTTCTATAATGGTTGAAAAAAAAAAGAGGAAGATATCTTAGACTGACAGCCATATGCCAAGTGTTATGAGTGACCTGAGGCATTGCAAGGAATTGTCCTTAAAACAAAGCAGATTATGTCTGTGATGGTATAGAAAGAGATTGCATGGGAAAAACAGGCATCCACTGCTGTAAACCATAGCTATTCTGGGAACCTGGGTCTGAGTTTCTAATCATTCATTGAATAGTATTTAGGAAATAACCATGATTAAAACATAGGCTGTGAATTTTATCAATAATAAAAACAAGAAAAAAATCATACGATTTTCTCAATAGATGCAGAAAGAGCTTTTGGCAAAATCCAACACCCATTCCTATTAAAAACACTACAAAGCATAGGAATAAATGAAGCCTTTCTTCAACTACTAAGTAGTATTTGTCTCAAAACAAGATGAAGCATTATCTGTACTGAGGATAAACTTGAATTCTTTCTAGTAAGATCAGTGGTTCTCAACCTTCCCAGCGCCACAACCCTTTAATACTCACTCATATGTGGGGGCGGCTAGGTGGCACAGTGAATAAAGCACCGGCCCTGGAGTCAGGTGGACCTGAGTCGAAATCCAGCCTCAGACACTTAAAACAAAAACTAGCCGTGACCTTGGGCAAGTCACTTATCCCCAACTGCCCTCCAAAAAGCAAAAAATAATAATAATAATAATAATAATACTCATATGTGGGCGTATCTACATGTGGACAGAAACATGTGTTTTCCGAGGGTCTTAGGTGACCCGATTTGATCCCCAAAGGGGTAGCGACCCACAGGTTGAGAATCGCTGCACTATGGCCATTAATACTACTACTATTCAATATTATACTCAAAATAATACCTATTATAATAAGATAAAAAGACACTGAAGGAATAAAAATAAGCAATGTGGAAATGGAACTATCACTCCTTGCAGATGATATGATGGTAACCTTAGAGAACTCTAGGGAATCAACTAAAAAACTCATTTAAATAATGAAGAACTATAGCAGGGTTGTAGTTTATAAAATAAACCCACATAAATCATCAGTATTTCTCTATGCTGCCAACAAAGTACAGCAGGAAAATATAGAGAAATTCCATTTAAAATAACTGCATCAAATACTTTGAAGTATTTCCAAGTACTGCCAGGATAAACCCAGGGATAATATGAAAACAACTGCAAAACACTATCGGAGAAATATTAGTAGCTCATAGGTAGGCTGAGTCAATATAATAAAAATGACAATTCTACATAAATTAATTTACTCATTCAGTGCCCTAACAATCAAATTACAAAAGAATTATTTTATAATAGCTAGGAAAAATAATAACAAAATTCACCTTGAAGAATAAAAGGTCAAGAATATCAAGGGAATCGCTGGAAAAAAATGTAAAGGAAGGAAACTTAGTGATTCCAGGTTTTTTGTCAAAAATCTGGAACTCACTATGAAATAGTGTTAGATCAGTGGAAGAGATTAGGTACACAGTATGCAGTAGTAAGTGACCATAATAATCTAGTGTTTGATAAATGCAAAGATCCAAATTTTTACCATTTGACAAGAATTGCTGAGAAAACTGGAAAACAGTTTGGTAGTAACTAGATACCGAACGACATCTCACACAATATATATACAAACAACCATATATATTTTTACAAAACCTTTTTAATGTCATTGAAAATATCCATTTCACACCTCACAGTGCTCTCTGTCTCTTTTTTGTTAATATACTGTTCGCCTGCCTATAATTTTGATAGGTTATATGCTCCGTGTTTTACTGATTTTCTTGTAATATCTCCTTTTATATCTAGGTCATATATCCATCTTGACCATATTTTGTTAAATAGTATATTATTCTAAGCTCAATTTCTGTCAGTCTGCTTTCCAGCTTCCCCAACATTTTTTTAAACAGGTAATGTATTCTCATTCCCAAAGCTTAAATCTTTACATTGGTGAAACACAAGGTTACTATATTCATTTGATACTGTGTATTGAATGCCTACTCTTATCTCACTGAACTACCTCTAGTTTTCTTGGCCAGCACCAAATAGTTTTGATAATTACTGCCTTGTAGTATTATTATTGCCCTTCATTCTCGAAAAGGACCAAAATGACATCACTATGCCAGAATCAAGGTTCAGTGTGTCCACCTATGGCTGATTAAACCAATATGAATGCTCTGCCCACAGGCTGGGCACAAATAGTCCACTTGAACATGTGGGGTGGATTCTTTAAATCTGCACATCCTGTGTTTCCTTTGAGCCACTTCAATTCTGCTTTGCCCAAAGAGCACAGCACCTTCTCTGAAGTGGGCACACCATGTTGAGCGTTCCTATGCCAGTGTCTCCTATGTTACACAATCAACTCCAAAGTTTGTAAGACATACCTTCAGAGTGTCTTTGTATTGCCTCTTCTGACTACCATGTAAATTCTTTAAAAATTTTTTTTTGTTTATTTACTTTTAGTTTACAAGATTCAGTTCCACAATCCCTTGAGTTTCAAATGTTCTCCCCTCCTTCTCCCCCCACCACCCATGGGGACATGCAATCAAGTATAAGATCTGCAAATACTTTTACATTGGACAGTAGTCTGGTTGTACAGAAGGGTTGTAACTGATGGAATCAACAACAGGAAAGAGGAAACACAACCAAACACACCACATGAATGCTTGCCCTGTGTGAGTTCTCCCTAAAATAGTCTTTTTGGTAAGTGTATGTTTGCATTCACACAGTGGGGCCAGCCCATCACAGCTGTGCTCTCTGAAGCAGAGTTGCATTGCTTGGCAGTTCAGTTCTAGTAAGAACCTCAGTGTCTCGTGCCTTATCCTACCAAGTGATCTTCAGAATCTTCCTAAGGCAATTCAAGTGGAAGCAATTCAGTTTCCTGGCATGGTGTTGTTATAACTGTCCAGATTTCACAGGCATACAACAAGGAAGTCAATACAATGGCTCTTCAGTTTGGTAGTTAGTCTAATACCTCTTCTCTCCTCTACCTTCCTTCACAGCCTTCCAAACACTGAGCTAGCTCTGGCAACACATGCATCAATTTCATTATCAATGTGTACATCCCTGGAAAGTACACTATCAAGGTAAGTCAACCTATCCACAGCCTTCAAAGCTTCTCCATTTGCTGTAACCAATGGTTCCACATATGGATGTTGTGGTGGTGACTGATGGAGCACATGTATTTTCTTGGTGTTAATTGTTAGACAAAAACTAGCACAAGCAGCCAAAAATTGATCCATACTTTGTTGCATCTCAGCTTCAGAGGCTACATTGAGCACAATCATCTGCAAACAGAAAAGCATGCACCAACACTCCCCCCACTTTGGTCTTGTCTTGTAGCCTTTTCAAACTGAAGATTTTACCATCTGTGTGGTAGTTGACCTCTATGCTGTGTCCATCCTCACTGAAAGCCTTTGAAAACATGGCTGAAAACATCATGGTAAAAAGCATGGGAGCAAGCACAAAGACTTGTTTCACTCCACTGGTGACTGGGCAGGCATGACAGCGTTGTCCATTATCCAGAACTCAGGCAAGCATACTGACATGAAATTGACAACCAAATTTTGACATAACTTTCCTTAAGCCCTCATGACTGACAGCACCAAAAACCTTGGTCAGAGCCACAAACATTGTGCACAGACTTCTGTTCTGCTCCTGCAACTTATCCTGGAGTTGTCTGGCAGCAAACACCATACTGACTGTTCCTTGGCCCTTCCTGAAACCTCACTGACTGTCAGGTAGATGACCCTCTACTAGGTGAAGGATCAGCCTATGAAGGAGGACTCTGGCAAGATTCTTGCCAGCAAAGACTAAGAGAGAGACACCCCTGTGATTTTCAGACGACAATATTTCCTTTATTTTTATAGAGATGGACAATGTAGGTATCCTTGAACCCCTGGGGGATAACCTCCTTTTGCCATATGATCTGGAAAATTTCAGTCAGGTGTTGTATGAGCAATGGACCCCCTACCCTGTAAATCTCTGCTGGAATAGAATCAGCACCAGGTGCTTTGCCACATGAAAGGAACCCAAAGGCTTTCAAAACCTCTTCTTTAGTTGGAACTTTAACTGGCCACTGACCATTTCCCTCAGGTTGAAGTCATTCCCTCCCTAGCTGCCCTCCAATTAATTTTTAATCTATGCTGCCATGGTCCCTTACTGAATCTAATTTTTATTGTATTGTGATCTAAAAACGATGCAATTAATATTTCTGCTTTTCTACATTGAACTATTCAGTTTTCACAGTCAATATATACAATTTTTGTAAAGATGCTAATGAAAAAGTGTATTCCTTTCTATTCCCATTTAGTTTTCTCCATTCGTCTATCATACCTATGTTATCTAAGATTCTATTTACCTCTGCTTATTGATTTTTTGCTTAGCTTTATATAATTTTGACCAGAGATGGTTTATGTCCCTCACTATTATAGCATTACTACGTACTTCTCCCTGGGGTCACATGCAGCATAAATTTTTCTAAGAATGAACTAAGTAATGGTTGATATAACAAAAAATGAAAACAATATGTTACCAATAGATGAAAATTTTTTTAATAAACACGTATTTCTATTAAAAACTCTAGAAAACATATGAAAAAATGTGCCTTTTATTAATATTGTTGGTGTGGAAGTCGTTGCCCAGACGGGCATAGTACTTTTTGATGAAGACTCGCGCTGCCTTCTTCACGGTTTTGGTCTGAACACAACCCATGTTGGCTCCGGAGGGGTAAGGGACCTCATCATTTCTTATAGCAAAATAGCATTCCTTACGTTCATATACCAAAACTTGTTCAGCCAGCGATTCTGGTAATGGCCTGATTCCCCAATGGACAGACATCCCCTCAATTTCCAATTCTGACACGAAAAGAATTGCTATAAATACTTTTCTACATGTGGGACCTTTTCCCATTTTTTTAATGATCTTGGGATACAGACCTAGTAGTGGTATTATAGGATCAAAATTATGCAGTTTTGTAGCTCTTCAAAAATAATTTCAAATGGCTCTCCAGAATGGTCAAGTCAGTTTACTACTCCATCAACAATGCAATGGTTTTCCAATTTACCCACATCTTCTCCAACATTTATTATTTTCCTTCTCTGCCATTATCAGCCAATATGATAGCTGTGAGATGGTACCTCAGAGTCGTTTCAATACGCATTTCTCTAATCAATAGTGATTTGGAAAATTTTTTCATTTGACTACAAATATCCTTAATTTTTTCATCTGAAAACTCCCTGTTCATATTCTTTGGCCATTTCTCATTTAAGGAATGAATTGTATTCTTATAAATTTTACTCAGTTCTTTATATCCTTGGAAATCAGGCCATTACCAGAATTGCTGGCAGTAAAGAAGTTTTTCAATTTTCTGCTTTCCTTCTAATACTGGTTTCATTGGCTCTGTTTGTACAATAACTTTTAAAATTAATGTAATCAAAATTTTGGATTTTATAATGTTCTTTATCTTATGTTTGGTCATAAATTCTTCCCTTCTCCATAGATCTGACTGGTAAACTATTCCTTGCTCTCCTGTTTTGCTTATAGCATCACCCTCTATGTCTAAAATCATGTACCCATTTCAACCTTATTTTGACTGATTCACCACTCCATTTCTTTGTCAGTATCAAAGAAGTTTGATGATTGCCACTGTGTAATATATTTATAAATCTGGCAAGGCTAGGCCACCTTCCTTTGCAATATTTTTCAGTAAGATCCTCAAGATTCTTAACTATTTGTTCTCTCAGATGAATTGTTATTGTTTCTGGCTCTATAAATAAATTTTTTGGTACTTTGGATTGATATCATGAAAAAATAAATTAATTTAGGTATTCTCTTTTTTATTATATTAGTTCAATTTACCCATAAGCAATTGATGTTTTTCCAATTGTTTCGATCTGACTTTATTTACGTGAAGTGTCTTTTAAGAGTATTCATATAGTTCCTGGGTTTGTCTTGGGAAGTACAATCAGTACAACAGATGAGGTACACAACACAGAGCAGCCACTGAGTACAATAATCAAATGTTTGATAAAATGAAATACTCCAGCTTCTGGGATAAGAATTTACTATTTGACAAATGTTGCTGGAAAAACTTTGAAATAATGTTGGTGGAAACTAAGCACAGACTTATTACCATATACAATAGAACAGCCTCTAAACCTAGGGATTGTATCAGTGTGGTCGTGGTTGCCTTTTGTGCTGAAAGAGGACCAAAATGACATCACTACATCAAGATCAAATTATACTGGGCCCAAAAGGGTCTGATCAAGGCACTATGAGCTCAAGAGGCTCTACAAGATGTTGGGGACAAATAGTCCATATGAACATTTGGACTAGTATATCAATACAGGACTATGTCAAAGGAGCTATATAGCACAAACATTTCTAGTATCTCCAGTTCCCTTACCATGTGACCTTAGCAGTTTCCCCTTATCTCCATGATAAATCATTTGTGCTACATTCACTGCCCATCTGCCTATGGGAACAAGGCCTCATACACATTCCAAAGTCTTCTTACTGGCACCTTGTACAATTTCTTCTCCCTCTATTATCTAGCAAAGCATGGAAGAAAGACAGAGAGTGGGAAGGAGGCATGACTCCCCACTCAGGGTATACAGTGTGTCACATGGTTACTGGACATGTTCTGACCTTTACAGATGATGTAATTGTTTTGCACCTCCTACTGTGCTTAATTATGGCCATTCATATGGTTTTTCTCTAGTATGTTCTCTGATGCCTAGTAAGATGTGGCTTCCTCCCGAAGGCCTTGATAAGCTTTCCCACCCACATGAATTATGTGATGTCAAATAACTTCCGAGTTGTAAGCCTTCCCACACTCCTTACACTCAAAAAGAATGTTTCCGATATGAATTTGCTGATGGCATGTGAAGATGTACCTTTCACATGAAGGTCTTCCCACACTCACTACATTTGCAAGGTTTCTCTGATGCATAGTAAACTCTTATTTTTTCCAGGAGGGCTTCCCTCATTCATAAACCTTGTTTTCTCCATTATGAACACTCTGATGCACTTTGAGTTGTTCCTTACTCCTAAAAGCCTTCCCACATTCACTACATTCATAAAGCATCTCTCCAGTATGAATTCTCTGGTGTACAGTAAGCTGTGACTTATGCCTGAAAGCCTTTGCACATTTATTACATTCATAAGGTTTTTCTCCAGTATGAAGTCGCTGATGTTCAGTAAGATGTGACTTCCTTGTAAAGGCCTTCCCACATTCACTACATTTATAAGGTTTTTCTCCAGTATGGATTTGCTGATGTAGAGTAAGATTTGGCTTCCTCCTGAAGGCCTTTCCACATTCACTACATTTATAAGGTTTCTCTCCAATATGAATTCTCTGATGCTCTGTAAGTTGTTTCTTATATGAGAAGGCCTTCCCACATTCATTACATTTATGTTTTTCTCCTGTATGAATTTGCTGGTGATCAGTAAGATGTGATTTCCTCCTGTAGGCCTTTCCACATTCGCTACATTTATAAGGTTTCTCTCCAGTATGAATTTTCTGATGTAGTATAAGATAACTCTTACTACTGAAGGCTTTTCCACATTCACTACATTTATAAGGTTTCTCTCCAGTATGAATTCTCTGATGCACTATAACATAACCCTTACTATTGAAGGCTTTTCCACATTCACTACATTTATAAGGTTGCTCTCCAGTATGCATTCTCTGATGCACTATAAGATAATTCTTACTACTGAAGGCTTTTCCACATTCACTACATTTATAAGGTTTCTCTCTATTATGAATTTTTTCATGCAGTATAAGATAACTCTTACTACTGAAGGCTTTTCCACATTCGCTACATTTATAAGGTTTCTCTCCAGTATGACTTCTCTGATGCACTATAACATAACCCTTACTATTAAAGGCTTTTCCACATTCACTACATTTATATGGTTGCTCTCCAGTATGAATTCTCTGATGCACTATAAGATAATTCTTACTACTGAAGGCTTTTCCACATTCACTACATTTATAAGGTTTCTCTCCAGTATGAATTCTCTGATGTACCCTAAGGTCACTCTTACTCTTAAAGGCCTTGCCACATTCATTACATTTGTAAGGTCTCTCTAGTGTGTGAATACTCTGATGCACAGTAAGATGATCCTTATTCCTGAAAGCCTTTCCACATTTACTACCTTCATAAGGTTTTTCTCCAGCATGAATTCTCTGACAGACAGAAAGATGCTTCTTGTTCTTGAAGGCCTTTCCATATCCATTACAGTCAAGAGGTTTATCTCCAGTAAATTCTCTGCTCTCTGAAAGGAAGAATAAAGAGCTGAGCAAACTTGCATTTTTAACCTTTCCCAAAGTTCGTGGTTGTTCAGAAGTTTCAGAGCTTTTCTCTTGCCTTCTCACTTGTCTTTCACTAAGGACGATTTTGTCGTATTATGAAAGTATGATGAGTTAAAGGTAACATATGTAACATACGTAATTGAATTGACAGGGTGAAATTATCAGGACGATCAATGAACCCTTATTC
The DNA here is from genome assembly GCA_028646575.1 of Pseudocheirus occidentalis. Classification (NCBI taxonomy): domain Eukaryota; kingdom Metazoa; phylum Chordata; class Mammalia; order Diprotodontia; family Pseudocheiridae; genus Pseudocheirus; species Pseudocheirus occidentalis. The sequence continues at coordinate 293,722,806 of CM053595.1, forward strand.
CACTTTAATTCACATTTGAATATAATAAGACTATTCAGAACAAAAGCAAGATGATCTTGAGAATGTGCAAATGTATCCTTAGCCTCTATGGTGAAAATAGGAAGAGAAAAGATCGAACAACAAAAAAAATCAGAGAACTGGATTTAGAGTAAGGAAGAGAAATAGATATGTCAAGTAAATAGAAAAAAGAAGTATGATGGGAGAAATGTAACAACATTTGCTATAAATTTCCTCTAAATATCCAACATATCTTCTCTGTAAAAAATTCACTGAAATTTGTAAGAGTAAAACATACAGTTTTCGACAAGAATTACCTGAAACATTACTCAAACTCTGCTAAGGAAAGTAGAAAAAATGAAACCAATTTAGTGGTATCAATAAATGCCTTCAGGTTTGCAAAGGCACTTTGAAATAATAATTTTTTGTAATTATGTTGAAATAGGTACTTATTAAACTGCTGTTGCTGATTTTGCCATTTTTCTGAGAAGTAACATAGCAACTTCAGCTAGAGCCACAAAACTGTTCATATCCTTTGAATCTACTGTCCCAGCAGTAAATCTGAACCCTCAATAATTACTGAAAGCAAGCAAAGAACTCTCAGGAATATTTGCACAACAGCTTTTTGTGAAAGTGCAAAATAACAAAAATCTATAGGTCCGATGATAGGGTTATGTCAACAACTTTCTTTAAGTGTTGAGGTACCGTTCAGTAAAGATAAAATAAAAAAATGAACTTCTTGAGGTAAAAAAAGTTTTAAAGTCTCAACTCCTTTCAAGAGGTCTGAGAGCTTTGATAGGCGACTTTGTTCAACATTTTACAAACATTTGACCTCAAATAACCAACAGATCACTATTTTGCAACAACCCATCTGATTGCTTTTTATGTAGTCACCTGAGGAGCTGCTTCTTGGAACATCTGCCCCTGGTATCCAAGATGCTTCCTTTCTTTCCAACTGGTAGATCACATCTGGTATGGAAACTGTAAATCCTGTTCAATGAAAATGAAAAAGAACCAGGGAGTCATCTGAGTTTCATCACAGAACAGACAGATTAAATACTCCTTCCAACTCTTAGTAAAAGGTTGGGGAAAGGGCCCCAAATGTATCTTATACCACCAAGGGCACTATGTTAGCTCATTCTGTCTGAGATTTTTTCCCCCACAACCAAGAGAGACTTAATAGGCTGTTTGGAGGGAAAAGTAGGGTTGTTTCTTTTTCCTTTTTTTAGATGCTGGGGAAGGAGAAATTACATTTATTTAAAAAAGCATCTATAAAACTTAATAAAAGAATTCAAACCCAGTTCAAGGCCTCAAGTTGGCATGCTAGGAAGAACTCAAGGATAGTACAAAGGACCACTAAAGGACATTCTATATTATGGTAGAACAGACTACTAAATAGGACTTTAAAATTATTTCAGTTGACTCACTGCCTGCTTAAACTGTGAGAATATTCTATATGATGGAAACTATATACAGAAAGAAAATTTTGGATTTGAAGCAACAGAGAGGGGAGGATATATTCTCAAGGATAACAATAAATCAAGAAATCCATTTGCAGGCATACTAAGCAAAGACCTTAGTAATTTGTCTCTTGGCTACAAAAGGATTAGGAATATTTTGCTTTTGTATACCAAAGAATAATATAAATTCTTGAAAGTTGTCACAGTATATATTAAGACTCTGATGTGGGGGAGGTGTCCTTACCCAAAGATACCAAGTTCCTGTAGTTCTCCAGCATCACATCCCTGTACAGCTTCTTCTGAGATGGGTTCAGTTGTACCCACTCCTCCTGGGTGAATTCCACAACCACATCCTTGAATGTCACTGATTCCTAAAATACCACAAACATTTCTGCTTATCCAGTTCTAGCTCTGTTATAAAGTCTAAATGGAAACTTTTACTAATAAGGTGAGGACATGGAGGGCATTAAAAGAGGAAATGGTGCAGGAAACTGAAGCCACTGAGTACCTGGCACTTTGTAGGTGCTTAATAAATGCTTTTTGTAGTAAATGTTTCCAATGACATCAATGTTAAATGTGTTGTTTTTTATTTTAACAATGTGCCCCATTTCTACTTCTGCCCTCTAAGCTGAAGCAGCAATATGGCTAATTCATTTGGTATTTGCTGAAATAAACAACGAAAATGAAATAGCTAAAAAAGCTATCCTGTGTCCTAAGACTCCTCTCCCAATTTAACAAGCCTAGTCCCTTTCAGTGTTCAGCCTCATCTCTTCACAGTTAAGGCAGCTCTCTTCCTCTTTTTATCCAATCGTTGTGTTTCTTAAAATATGCTGCTCTGGAATGGACACAAGTGTGTTCAATCCTCCTGTAACCATAGGCAGGCATGAGGGACTACAATCTCCAGTCTATAACAGCATGTGAACATGTTTTTACTGTTGAAGAGGGTATTAAAGGACCATGACTTTACAATTCATATATTCAGAGCTTGAAGAAACTTGAGAGTCCAATTTTCTCATTTTATAAATTAGAGAAGTGAGACCCAGAGAAGGAAAGTGACTTGCTTAAGATCAAATGGGGAGTAAAGTGCAGATGTGCACTCTGTGCCCAGGACCTCCAATCCAGGATTCCAATGCGGGATTCCAATCTGGGGCCATTCTCACTGTACCATGTTGCTACTCTCTTTCCATATAACCAGACCAACGCCACAACCGAATTTTTGTGCAAAAACATTCATAGAAGTACTCTTTCGGGCAGCACAGAACTGGAAACAAAGTCAACTCTCATCAATGAAGAACAGCGAGAAAAAATAGCATAAAGATTCATCACTTATGTAGTTAAAAATAACAAATGTGAGGAATTCTGAGCATGGAGAAATGTGCACTAACACAGTGTAAAATAAACACATCCAACAGAATATATAAACACAACAAAAATATAATTTTAAAAGATATGATCCTGAAGTATGAGTAATTAAAAAAAAAGTCCACGTGAATATCTGGGGTAGATTCTCTAAATCTGTTCTTCTTCAATTTCCTTTGAGTTACTTCAATTGTGCTTTCCTCATGGAGCACAGAAAGTTTTCTGATGAGGGCACACCATGGTGGGTGGGGTCCAGTGTCAGTATTGCCCACGTCACACAATCAATTTGAAAATTAAGAGAGGGACCTAGAGAATGTCCTTATATTGCTTCTTCTGAAAATCAGGTGGGTGCTTGCCCTGTGTGAGTTCTCTAGAAAACATTCTTTCTAGGAAGCTTACATTTTGCTTTCAAACAACAAGGCCAGCCCATATTAATTGTGCTCTCTTCAGAAGAATGTGAATGCTGGGCAGTTTCATTTGAGAAAGGACCTCAGTGTCTGGGATCTTATCCTGTCAGCTGATCTTCAGAAACTTCCAAAGACAATTCAAATGGAAGCAATTCAGTTTCCTGGTGTGATGTTGGTACACAGCCCAGGTTTCACAGGCAAACAACAATAAGGGCAACATCACAACTACTGAAGACCTTTTGTTTAGAAACCAGTCTACTACCTCCTTCTCTCCAATACTTTCTCTCACAGCCTCCAAACACGGAGCTAGCTCTGGCAATGTGTACATCCCCAGAAAGTACACTGCCAAGGTAAGTGAACTTGTCCACAGCATCCAAAACTTCTCCATGTGCTATAACTGATGGTTCAATATATGGATGGTATGATGCTGGCTGATGGAAGGGCAAAATTAACACAAGCATCAAAGAATCGATCCAATACTTTGTAGTGTCTCATCTTCAGAGGCTGCACTGAGAGGACAATAATCTGCAAACAGAAAATCATGTACCAACACTCCCTCCAATTTAGTCTTGGCTTGTAGCCCTTTCAAGGTGAAGAATTTACCATCAGTACAGTAGGTGAACTTGACTCCCTGTTATTATATAATCATGTATTATGTGTTATATGCCGTGGCATATAATAGGAGTTTAATAAATATTTGTTGACAACTGATTTACTGAATTACATGCCCAAGTAACTGATGTGACTTTTTTCTCTTTTGCTGATAAGTGCTTAAGGCACTAATGCTGCCAGAGCTGTCAATTAGCAGAGCCACTGCAGGAAGCAGACAGAAAAGCACTCAACAATGTGCATTCTTTGGCCTAGCCAATGCTATACTAGGCCTATACTCCCAAAAACATCAAAAAGAAAAAGTGGAAAAGGACTCATCAGGACAAAAATATTTCTTACAGTTCTTTCTGTTATACCAAAGTATTAGGAACAAAGGGATACCCAACAAGTGGGGATTACCTGATCATTCCACGAAACCGAATATTGCTGTGTCATAAGAAATTATGAAAGGGCCAGTTTCAGAGAAACGAGGAAGACCTGGATGAAGCAGTGAAGGAGGAAAACAGCAGAACCAAGAAAACAATTTACAAATGACAGTACCATGCAATGACCACCATGATTCCAGAAAAGTGATGGTGAAACATGAACACGTTCCCCATCTTCAGACAGAAAACTGGTGACTATTTTACAGGACTATGCTTACTGACCATAAGCACTATTTCTTTCTTTACTGGAAATATGAGGAGAAGGTAGGATTTAAGAGAAAGGTAGGTCACTCCCTTTGTCAGAAGGAAAAAAAAGGTACACAAAAGAAAATAGAAGGAAGTTCAAAAAGAAAAGAGGACAGCTTTGAAGGTCACATGTTAAATTTTTTAGAAGAAAAGGAAAACATCTATAATCAAACCTCAAAGAAACATGCAGTTTAGAGAGCACTCTAACAAAAATTACTTTAAAAACTTAAAAGAAAATATTTTAAAAGGAACAAAAAAAATCCTTTTCAATCAAATAAGAGTACTTGAGGAAAAAGTGGGGAAAGAAATGAGAACGGAAGAAGAAAATTATGAAAAGACAATTACCACCTTGGTAAAAGAAGCAAAAACACAAAAAAATTTCACTAAAAATCAGAACTGGCCAATGGAAAAAGAGGTGTAAAACCTAAGTGGAAAAAATAACTGATTAAAAATTAAGATAGATCAAGTGGAAGCAAACAACTCCATGAGACATCAAAAAGTAATAAAGCAAAGTCAAAAGACTAAAAAAGTATGGAAGAAAATGTGAACTATCTCATCAGGAAAGTGACCTGGGAAGAAGATGGAGTTAGAGATAATTTAAGAATTATTGTACTACCTAAAAAGCCATGATTAAAAATAGAGCCTTGATGTTATATTTAAAAGTATCATAAAGAAAAACTGAACAGGTATCTTGGAATAAGGGGATAAAGTAGAAATAGAATGAATCTGCTAACCACCTTCTGAAAGAGATCCCATAATAAAACTCCCAGGAATCCTATAGCCCAATGCCTGATCTCCCAGATGAGAGGGAGAGAATAATGCAAGCAACCAGAAACAGACTATTTAGAGACAGGCAGAGCTAAAACCACTATGACACAAGATTCACATCTACTGCGATAACGGAGCAGAGGGTTTGAAATATCCTTTCCAAGAGGCAAATGGTGTAAGATTGCCATCAACAATAACCTACCCAGCAAAACTGAGCACCATTCTTCACAGCAAAACAGGGATATTTAATGAAACAGAGGATGCTCATGTATTCCTGATGAATTGAAAATCTGACATTAAAATACAAGTCTCAAAAAAAAAAGTCTCAAAAAAAAACCGGAAAGGTAAATGTGAAAGAGAAATCATAAGGGAAAGTTAAGTTAAATGATTTGTTTTATCAGAGGACATATCACTTATGAATTTTATCATTTTTATTTTTTGTTTGCTTTTAATGGGGGGAAGGCAGGGCAATTGGGTACAACTGACTTGGCCAAGGTCACACTTCTAGTAAGTGTTAAGTGTCTGAGGCTGGACTTGAACTCAGGTCCTCCTGACTCCAGGGCCAGGGTTCTATTCACTGTGCCACCTGGCCACCCTTAATTTTATTATTTTTAGAATAGCTACAAGGAGTGTGCATAAACAGGGGATGGGGCTATGAGTGGATAATGTTGGGATGATCTAAAAACAATGGAGCATTAAGAAAGAGGGATGTACTAGGAGATGGAAAAAGGAAGTGGAAAAACGGGGGAAATTTTCTTACATGGAAATGGAGACAAAGGAAGAACACTTTTAGTGGGGTGGAAAACAGGGGAGACAGGTAATGCTTGAACCTCACTCTATGGTGGTTTAAATAAGAAAGTATACAAATGGAGTGGTATAAAGAAATCGATCTTATCCAATGGGGAAGCAGGAGGGGGAAGGTGGTAAGAAAAAAAGGTGAAGGAGATAAGAGGGACAGCTGATTAACAGAGGCAAAATAAGGCAAAGAAGCTAAAAAAACCACAAACTTCTGATGAGGAACAGGGTTAAAAAAGAAAATGGAGAAGGAAAAACAGAAGAAAATAAGGTAGAGAAAAAAACATGGTTATGACTGTAACTGAACGTTAACAGAATGAATTCACAAATAAAATGGAAGTAGAAAGCAGAACGAATTAGAAAGTAGAATCTATTTTGTTCACAAAAAACATACTTTAAAAAAGAAAAAATACACAAAGAATTAAAAGTAAGGGGCTGGAAGGATGAAAGCTTTCATTAGCTATACTGGTGAAGAATTGGGACTTGTACAATCTGGCATGGACCATCCTAACATTTGTGAAGGAACTGACCTCCATGCCATGTATAAGATTGGACCCATGTTATCAGTTAGCCATGGTATGAGAGTTCCTTCCATTGGAATCATGCTACATAAACTCATCAAGTTACCGTATCAAGCCAAGGGTTCCCATGTTGTTGTCATTTGCATTGGCACATGTGGTAGAATAGGTCTAGAGCCTGGTTCAGTGGTGCAAACTAGAAAAGCTACAGATTCTTGCTTGAAAGGTGAATTTGAACAAATTATTTTGGGGAAATGCATAGTGCAAAATACGGAGTTCAGTGATGATCTAAATCAGGAAGTAATGGTGTGTGCCAAGGAGATGAATGACTTTAATACCACTTATGGGAAACACCATGTGTACCTGTACAAAGGTAAAGCTTCAGCCAGGTGGTGCTTTCTGCTCATATACTGACAAAGCTGCTGTCATATGTATTATTTGAAACCGTCTCTGTGAAGACCAGATTAGCAGCTCCCCTCAGGCACTTGCTGAGTATCAAAAGAGACTACAGAAGTTAGGATACTCCATCAAGAAATGTCTGGGAGGCAGTAGCACCAGTGTCATATTTACAGCGCCCACAATCACGATAAACACCCTTAGTATAATTAATGTATGGCATTCCATCACAAAATATGTCACTCTCCATATAGAGGATAAAACTGAAGCATTTATGTAAACACCAGAAAACCAACCCCGAAAACCAGTAAGCCAAAGGGCCAAAGATATTGAGAAGCCATAATAATGCCGAGAGCCACAGCATCCCCCAGCTTTCCCCCAAACGAACACAAGATCAATATGGATGCAAAAATCCTAAATAAAATACTAACTAGAAGATTACAAAGATTATACACTATGATCAAACAGGAATGGAAGGCAGGCATGATTTCACATAATTAAAATAACTGATTATACTGATAGTAAAAGTTGTTTTAAATTATATGATTATATCAATAGAGGTAGAAAAACCTTTTTGATAAAGTACAACACTCATTTCCATTAAAAAATGTTTCAAAGTACAGGTATAAGTGGATTTTTCCTAAAACTGATAAGAAGTATTTATCTAAATCCAATGGCAAGCATTATTTGTAGCAGAGATAAACTAGAAATCTTCCCAGTAAGATCATGTGTGAAACAAAGATGCCCACTGCCACCAATATTATTCAGTATTGTACTAGAAATCCAAGCAACTGCAACGAGAGAAGAAAAAGAAATAGAAAGAATCAGAATAGGGAAGGAGCTAATAAAACTATCTCCTTTTGCAGACATTATGATATACTTGAAAAATCCCAAAGACTCACTTTAGTTGAGACAATTACCAAAGTAGCAGGTTATAAAACAAATACACATAATTCATCAGCTTTCCTCAATGTCACAAAAGCAAATGCTCCAAGAAGAGAGAATAAAAGATACTCCATTTAAAACAACTCTAGAAAGTATAAATACTGGGAGTACACTTGCCAAAACAAACCTAGGAACTACATAAGTAAAACATTTTCATGTGAATTCATTATTTCATAAAAACTGTTGAGAAAACTGGAAAGCACAATGGCAGAAACTGAGCACAGATCAATGTTCCACCATTTACCAAGATAACCTCAATATGGATACATGATCTAAATAAAAAGAGAGAGATTACAAGAAAATTAGAAGAATGTGAAACATATTACTTAGCAGAACTGTGGACAGGCAAACAACTTATGAAGAAACAAGAGATGGAGCAGTGTCAAGCATTGAACAGATAATTTTGATTAATTTTTTAATTTCTTATTTTATTTTCCCCCAGTTACATGTAAAAACAATTTTTAACATTTAATTTTGGAGGTGGCTAGGTGGCGCAATGAATAGAGCACCGGCCCTGGAGTCAGGAGGACCTGAGTTCAAATCTGGCCTCAGACACTTAACACACACACACACACACACACACACACACACAAACTAGCCGTGTGACCTTGGGCAAGTCACTTAACCCCAACTGCCCTCCAAAAAAAAGCAAAAAAAAAATTTATATAAAAAAAATTTAACTTTGAATATGAGTCCAAATTCTCTTTTCCCATCTACTCCTCATTTAGAAGTCAAATGATTCAATATAGGTTATACATTGTAGTCACGCAAAACATTTCCATTAACAGTCATATAATGTGAAAGAAGTTAGAACAAAGCAAATAAAACCTTAAAAATAAAGTTTAAAAAAAGTACGTTTCAATCTGTATTCAGACACCATCAATTCTCTTTCTGGGGATGGATAGCATTTTCCAACATGAATCCGTCAGAGTTGTCTTGGATCATAGTATTGCTAAGGATAGCAAGATCACTCATAGTTGATCTTACAATACTGCTATTACTTTGTACGTGGTACATTTTACTTTCCATCAGCTCAGGTAAGTCTTTCCAGGTTTTTCTGAGGGTATCCTACTCACCACTTCTTACAGCACGACAGTATTCCTTCATAATCACATATCACATGCCACAATTTGTTTAACTGTTTCCCAATTAATGGGTATCCCCTCAATTTCCAACTGTTTGCCACCAGAAAAAAGTTACTGTGAAATATATTTTTTACATATGCGTCCTTTCCCCTCTTGTTTTGGATCTCTTTCGGGATACAGACCTAGTGGTGATATTCCTAGGTCAGTGGGTATGCAATGGTTTTACAGTTCTTCAGAACAAATTTGAATGAGTAAGTTGTTCTGACTACTATAAATACCCAAACTATGAAGGACAAATGAAGAAAGACGCTTTCTCTACATGCAGAGAAAGAAATGATTAATAAAATTATGTATGGAATAATTTTACATGTGTATAAATACCCAGGTATAGATTCATAGATGCACAGATATATGTGTGTATATACATATATACATAATTATTTCTGCCTAATGGTAGCCATAAAGGGGGAAAGGGGAGAGAAAAAAATAGGAGAAAAAAGATATACACGGTCACTTTTTTATATATTTAAAAGGAATAACAAGTTATACGTGATAAGTTTGCAATTCCGTGTGCAATTGTCTTTTTTATTATACTATATTATGTTTTCTCCCGTAATTAAAAATAAAACATATAAATGGGCAAAGTAAGAACTGGAAGACTGGGCACAAGAGCAGCAATAAAGATCACCTGTGAAAGACTCTGATGAACACAATGATCTATGAAAAGGCCAAAGGACCAATTATAAAAAATGAAGAAAGAACTTTGGGTACAGATGGAATTATCTTCTTTTTTCACTTCCATTTTTCTTAAATTTTCTTTTTGAACCAGGGTAAACGTGGAAATGTTTTCCATTACTTCACATGCCAAACATGTGTTCTATTGTTTGCTTTCTCAACGAGTGGGGGAAGGAGTGGAGGGAGGGAAAGAATTTGGAACTCAAAATGTAAAAAAAAAGAAGCAAAGGTAAAGTTTTTTTTTTTTTCAGAGGGGGGCGGGATAAATAGCTGTCATTCAGGCCTAAGTACACATTCACTGATGCCCACCATTTCTAGGTCATGGCACAGGAGGCAGAAATGTACGGGGCTTCAGGAAGAGCAGCACGTGGCACTCACCTCGCCAGGCCGGGCTGGCAGCACAGGAGCCATTCCCTCTTCCTCCAGGGGAGAAGCCAGAGAAGGCAGAGCTGGGGAGGAAAGGAGGACCATGAGAAGGAGGGGTCACACGGGGGTCTGCCCTGCTCAGAGACGGGGGACACCCGCTTCTGTCCTGGGGGGTGGGGGAGGGGCGAGGTGCTGGGGGCAGGGGCCCAATCTTCCTGGGTTGGCCCAATCTGTGTTTAGAGCAGCGGGAGTGGGGGTGGGGGTAATGGGAAAGGACTCCAGGAAGCATCAGGGAAAGCTTTCTGGAGGAGGGGGAGCCCGGGAGGATGCCGGGAGGAGGTCATAAGACCACAGGGAAGACGGAACCACACCGGGAGTGCCTGTTCTGTTTCCTCAAGAAAGACAAAGGCCAAGAGGGGCAGGACCCGGGTGAAGGATGTGGCCTGGATTGTAAAAGGATTAGAATCCGCCCCCACAACCGCCCCTCCCTCTCTCCATGGAATGCCCCCAGATCCCTAGAAGTCCTCGGGAGCTTCCTTCCTCCAGGGCAGACGCCCCTCCCCTTTTCGGTGACCTCCTCTACCAGCCCCCGGGACCGCGACCCCGCCGCACCCCCACAGCCGGTGTCCGCCTGGGTCTGGACCCGCTCTCAGCTCCCGCTCATTCCGTCCTACGAGCTCAGGATTGAGGAAGAGAAGCTGCCACCATCAATATAGACAGAATGAGGGAGAAAACGAGGCGGAAGAGTCCTAAAAGACACTAGTCTCCTACTCTCGTAGAAAGTAGGGCCTTAGAAAAATGCCCCGAAGGCGCGCAAGACCTTCTGGGAATGGTAGTCCTTAGGCTGAGGTATGCCTTCTGCGCATGCCTATGTCTTGGCCCCTCCCCTGGACTGGACTGCAGTCCCGCCTCCCTACCTTCCCCGCCCCTCCTGCCCCTGCCTACCTTGGAGCCCCGACTCCTCCCCTTGTCTGCATCTCTTATACTTGGTCTTCAGAGCCCCAGAGCCCACTGGGAGTCAGGAGGCGTGGGGTCCCACGTCTTTAAGCGCCCTGCGGTTCCTCCCGATCTAGTCCATCCCACGCTCTTTACCATTCCAGCCATCGGTCCCAGCAGATCACAGCTTTAAATTGCCTGAACCTGAAAGGGCAGAGTTTAAATACAGACTAAAGCAAACTACCTGCTCTCTGCCTTTTCCATGTTTGGTTTTCTTTACTCTTTTCCATTGTTCATTTCAAGGGTTACAGCTCTTCTATACAACCAGACTAATGTCCAGTGTGTAACTTAAAAGTAAATAAATCAATTTTAAAAAAATTTTTTAATGGAAAATGAAAAAAACTTTTAAAAACAAAACAAAAAAGTTGCTTGTGCAACCCCAGGGGGATGGTCAAGAAGGGAAGTACCAGCTATGAGTAAGGAAACTAGGAACTGGGAGCCAGAACCCTGGAGCTCCATCTCAACCCCTGGGGACTTCCATGGGGGTGGACCAGGCTGCAAGTGGGCGTGGGGCAGCAGGAGAGAAAGCGGGGCGCCAGCCACCTGTGCGGACCCTGGGAGCGGGTGGCTGTGGCCTGGGCCATTTTGTTGGGAAGCGCTGTTGGGGAAAAGCCAAGGACACCAGAAGGGTCAGGCCTGTGTGGGCCCCTTAGGACAAATGAGGGGAAAAGGTGGAGCCGGATGGTGGGGAATGCCCTTGCAAAATGCCAAGTGATTGGTAAATGGACTAAATAAAACTCAGAGCTGACATTTCCTCGGAGCTTCCAGTGTTCCTGCCCCTGTTAAGTGCTTTACACTATCTCATGAGGTTCTCACACCAACCACCGGAAGTGGGTGCTATTATAGGCTCCCCTTTATAGATGTAGAAACTATGGTGAAGTGACTTTAGCACCAATGTTTACAGGGCCTACAATCACAATAAAGACTGTGACTATAAGTCTCTGGTGACATTCGATTACAAAATATACCAGGTTCTCCAGGTAGAGGACAGAATTAAAACATTTATTTAGACACCAGAAAACCGAACCCCAAAACCAGTAAGCCAATTCCATCATAGTACCAAGTCATAATGACGCTGAGAGCCTTTCTTTCATCTTTCAGTCTTCCCAAAAACCAATGCCAGATCAATAAGTACTTACAAACCTCTTTAACTTCTTAATGAGCATCCTCTCTGTCTCTCTTCCCCAATGTATGGCTAGCTCTTGCTACCAGCTACTGACTGCTCTGCTTCCCTTTGGCAAAACTCCTCCAACTAGAGACTCCAAGTGACCACATTCAGTAAATCAGGGGGCAGAGTTTATCTTCACAACAGGGAAGCATCCCGTGGTCTTTGCTCCACCCTTCAGCAAATTCCCTCCACCATGGGCTCTTGTGATTACATTCAGCCTATTAGGGGTCAGAGTTGACTTTCAAGGCAAGAGAAGTCTTCAAATTTCCCTGTAAGTCTATTAAGGGGCAGGGGAAATCTTCAAATTCCCATTCCCGTTACCCTTGCCCAGGGTCACACGGCTAGCAAGTTCCTGAACTTGGATTTGAACTCAAAGCTATGAGGAGCAACAGCAACAATGTGATAAGTTTAATTCATCATAGGGTTTTATGACTGGAACACTTCCTGCTGGGTTTGGTGTGATATAGAAATGCTCGTGCTTTTGGTGGATTTTGCTAAAATGAATAATTACATCGATTAACTTTGAGCTCTCTTTCCAGGGTCTTTAAATACACTATGCCATCATCCGCAAAAAGGGATCACTTTTTTATTCTTAACTTTTGTTTATGCATTCTACTTCTTTTTCTATTGATATCAGATTGATATCTATTGATATCGGATGTTAAGTATATACAGCAACAATGAATTTTCACCTAATTTTTTTAGAAAGGATTTTAATTTATACCCATTACGTGAAACACTAATTCTCGTCCAAATGTGCTTGTGTGTGTCTTTGTGTATTATGGATAGTATTCCTTTTGGATAGATGTGTATCCAAAAGGAATACTATTAATTATATGAAAGGTACATTTATTGATGTTTTCTACAATTTTAAATTGAAATTATTAATGTTAATTAACATTCTTCCATTAGTCATTTCTTTTCACTTTTTGTTATTGATATGCTTCAGTTCATAGTTTTCCTAACATTAAACTAATACAGCCATCATAGAATGAATCCATCCTGTTCACAACATATATTCCTTGTATGGTGTGATTTTAGCATTTTTGCTAAGATTTTATTTAAAAATTTTTGCAACAGCGTTCATTAGGGATATTAATCTAAGGTTTTCTTTTCATTTTGATTCTTCCTATGTGTCAAGTCCATATTTATATCATAGAAAGAATTTTGTAAAGTATTTTCTTTTACTATTTCTGCAAACAAGTGGTTTTTAAAAATCTTTTATTTATTTTAGTTTTCAACATTCATTTCCATAAGATTTTGAGTTACAAATTTTGTCACCATTTTTCCCTACCCTCCACCTCAAGATAGCTGGCCTACTGAATACGCCTTTCTCCAATCTGCTGTCTCTTAGGTCTTCCTCCATCTCCCCCCAACTTTCTAGTAGAGCAAGATGGCGTTCTCTACCCCAGTGCCTCTGTATCTTATTTCCCAGCTGTGTGTAAAAACAAAAGGACAATTTTTTTAACATATGTTTTTAAAACTTTGATTTCCAGAGTCTCTCCCTTCTTCCCTCCTCATCCACCCCCATAAAGAAGACAAGCAATTCAATATTGGTTGTACATGTATAGTTACGTAAATGTTTCCACAGTAGTTATATTGTGAAAGATTAACTATATTTCCCTCCATCCTATCCCAACACCCACTTATTCTATTCTCAACTTTGACCCTGTCCCTTTTCAAAAGGGACTTCTAACTACCCTCTCCCCCAGTGTGCCCTCCCTTCTATCATCCCCCTCTTATCCCTTTCTCCCCTACTATCCTCGGTAAGGGTAAGATACACAACTGAGTGTGCTTTTATTCCCCTTTAAGCCAGATTCAATGGGGGTGAGGTTGGCCCATTCCCTTTCACCTTCCTGCTCTCCCCTCCATTGTAACAGTTTTCTCTTGACTCTTTAAAATGAGATAATTTATTCTTATCTATCTCTCCCTTTCTCTTTCTCCCATTATATTCCTCTCACCTTTTTATTTTATTTCTTAGATATCATCCCTTCCTATTCAACTGATCCTGTGCCCTCTGTCTATGAATACATGTACACACATATACACATGCTCACATAAACATTTATATACACACACACCCTCCTTTACACACATATATGTGTATGTATACATATATATATTCCCTTCAACTTTTCTCATACTGAGGATAACTGAGTAACTCATGAGTTACAATGATCATATTTCCATGTAGGAATATAAATATTTCAACTTTAATAAGTTCCTTACAGTTTCTTTTTCCTGTTTACCTTCACATGTTTCTCTTGCTTCTTGTATTTCAAAGTCAAATTTTCTGTTCAACTCTGGTTTTTTCGTCTAGAATCCTTGAAAATTCTCTGTTTCATTGAATGACTATATTTGCCCCTAAAGCATTATACTCAGTTTTGTTAGCTAGGTGATTCTTGGTTTTTATCCTACCTCCTTTGAACTCATGAATATCATATTCCAAGCCCTTCAGTCCCTTAATGTAGAAGCTGCTAGATTTTGTGTTATCCTGATCAGGTTTCCCCATACTCAAATTGTTTCTGCCTTATAGCTTGTAATATTTTCTCCTTGACCTGGGAACTCTGGAATTTGGCTATAATATTCCTAGGAGTTGTTTTTTTTTTCAAGAGGCAATTAAATAATACTTTCCGGTTCTATTTTGCCCTCTGGTTCTAGAATATTAGGGCAATTTTCCTTTAAAATTTCTTGAAAGATGATCCTAGACTCCTTTTTTGAATATGGCTTTCAGGTAGTACCATAATTTTAAAATTATCTCTCCTGCACATTTTCCAGGCCAGTGGTTTTTCCCATGAGATATTTCATATTCCTTCTATTTTTTCATCTATTTGGATCTCCTTTATAGTATCTTCATTTCTCATAAAGTCATTAGCTTTTATTTCCTCCAATCCAGTTTTGAAGGAATTATTCTCTTCAGTGAGTTTTTGAAATGTCTTTACCATCTGACCAATTGGCTTTTTAAGGTATTCTTCTCCTCATTGACTTTTTGGGACTTTTTTGCCATTTGAGTTAGTCTGTTTTTTAAGGTGTTATGGTCATCAGTATTTCTTTTGAGTTCCCTTTAGCAGGCTGTTGATTCAGTTTTCATGATTTTCTTGCATCATTCTCATTTCTCTTACCAATTTTTCCTCCACTTCTCTTACTTGATTTAAAAAAATGCTTCTGGAGCTCCTCTATGGCCTATAACCAGTCCATATTTTTCATGGAAGCTTTTGATGCAGGAGTTTTGAGTTTTTTGCCTTCTTCTGGTTCCATGTTTTCATCTTTTTTTGTCTCCAAAAAAGGATTCAGTGGTCTGATTGTGCTTCCTCTGCTTGCCCATCTAACCAGCCAATGACTTGACTTTTGAACTCTTTGCCATGGTAAAACCCTGCCCCCAGAATGGAGAGATATATGTCCCAAATTGCTGGGGTTTGCACAGATGTTGTCAGAGGTCTGAGGAGGGTACCCTCTCTACAGACACCCCAAGCTCTGTCATAGTGGCTACACACCACAGGTAGTGCAGTGTGTAGACCATGGGCCCTAGACTCAGGAGGACCTGAGTTCAAATCTGGCCTCAGACACTTAAGACAAAAACTAGCCGTATGACATTGGGCAAGTCACTTAACCCCAATTGCCCTGCATTCCCTCCTCCAAAAAGGAAAAATATAAATAAATAAAAAGAAATGAGGCCATTATCAAAAACAATGGCAGTAAAAACTGTTACCTTGCTTTCTGCTTTCCTTCTAATCTTGCTTACGTTGGCTTTGTTTGTACAAAAATTTTAAATTAATGTAATCAAAATTATCCATTACCAAATAATTTTAAGGATTGCCTCTTTATGATATAGTTATAGATCTGGTAAGGCTAGGCCATCTTGAGATTCTTAACCATTAGTTCTCCCAGATGAATTGCTATTATTTCTGGCTAGGATTGTCCTCTCAGTTTTTTTCCAGATGCAGACACCTGTAACAGTCACATTCTCTTAGTACCTTGTGGAATTTCTCTCTGAAAGTGGATTATTGACTATTGATGGATATTTTTATGATCCATCAGACAACTCAAAATAAATCCATTATAGTCCCAACAGGTTTTACGTCAGGTGGCAAGTTTCACTGATCAAGAATTTTCCCAGGACTTTTATTTCAAATTTAAACTTGTCCTTATGAAAAGCTAATCATTAGAGATCATTTCTTTATATTTGCACATTCTCAGCATGCCAGGTTCCCCGTTTAGGAACTCCATAACCCAAACAAGCTCTTCAGCAACCTTATAAAATCAGGGAGGGTGGAGAGGGACCCCTGAGGAGGGGCTACCTTTTCCACCTATAGGATAGAACTACTACGGGTTGTGCTTTTGACTAGCCTCGAGGACTGCTCTGAATAGGCAGAAGAATCCTCCTTTCCATACAACACACACACACACACACACACACACACACACACACAGAGTAATCAATTACCAACATTAAGATACTGACTGATTTCTCAGCAAAACTCCTTCAGAGGCTTGAAGAAGTCACTGCTGCCCCTCCCTGCCTCCTTCCTGTTGGGTAGTGGTGGAATTCCCTTCTTCATCTAATCTGGGATAAGTAAGATGACTCCTCAGACAATCTGCTTAATATTCCCAATTCCCAAGGGTCCTCCCACCCAGAAACCTCATTTGAATCTATCTATCTAGAAATACTTTTTGGCCAATGCCACTGACCTTTTAGAAGATATGTAGCTGTGTGATTTTCACCTCAACAAGTCTGCTCTCAGTGAAGGATCCCTACCCCTACCCCTTCCCTTCAGCATTTTACTTACAAATTCCTTTTTCTGCCAGACTTGGCTAGCTAGCCTCCTCAGCCAGGCCTCCCCGGCCCACCCATGCCTTTCAAACTTAGGCCGCTTGAAAGGCTGCTGGATTTTTACTTTCCCCACTTCCAATCCTTCAGGACCTGTTCCTGGGTATGGAGGGAGGTGGCTTCAGGGGATGACCCCCAGAGAAAATCTCACTAGGCAATGCTGACACACATAAGACATGGACAATGTACAAACAGACACAGAATCAAAACCTCCCGTTTCCCAAGACAGACATACAAACATTCAGCAAAACGAACTGCATAGAAGACACAAGCAAAGATGGACACAGACAAACAGCTGGGGATCAGTTGCAGAGGCGGGTGTGAGCCTGCCATCTCAGGGCCTGGCCCAAGGGGATGGTGTGGCAGCCCCCTGACCTCAGTCCCCAACAGAACCAGACAGAATGAGGAAACTGAAGGTATTTACCTCCCCAGGGGTCCAGAAACAAGATATCCGCATAGGTTCAAATAGGGGCTAGATCAGTGTCGGGGGCAGGTTAGGTCTCCCTCCTCTTGAATCTTGGGGCCCTGAAACTTCATCAGAGCCGGCTCCCCTAAAAGTTGGGGGCTGAGTAGATGCCCACCTCTGAGGTTGAGAGCCCAACAGGTTTTTGGGGTCTCTGCAGTGATACAGAACACTGCTTGATCTTGCTGGGGCCTCCAAAATGTTGTGCCAAATGAAGTGAGTGAGACCCCAAGTGCAAAATTTTGGAAGTGATAAAAAAACTACCACAGATAATGAAGTAGTATAAATACTAAACCTATGTGCATCAAATGAGATCAAATCTACATTTTTAAGGGAAAAGTTAAAGAAATTACAGGCAGAAGTACACAATAATACTAAAATAATGGGAGACTTTAACCATCTCTAGTCCAAATTATAAAAAGCTAACCAAAAAAATCAATAAGGAGTCAGAGGTAATTAGAATCTTAGATAAGAGAGATATGATAGATCAATAAAGAAAACTGAATGGGAATAGAAAGGAATACACTTTTTCATCAGGATCTTTAGAAAAATTGACTATATTAGGGCATAAAAACTTCATAGATCAATGTAGAAAAGCAGAAATATTAAATGCGTCCTTTTTAGATCACAATACAATAAAAATTAGATTCAATAAGAGGCCATGGAAACACAGGTTAAAATTTAATTGGAGGGCAACTAGGTGGTGTGAAAGACAGAGCACTAGCCCTGGAGTCAGGAGGACCTGCATTCAAATCTGGCCTCAGACACTTAATACTTACTAGCTATGTGACCCTGGGCAAGTCATTCAACCCCAATTGCCTCAGCCCCAAAGAACAAAATTATGAAGACCAAACAAACTAATCTTAAAGAAGGAGTGGATTTCTCTTTCTCTGCCGAAGCCACAGACGCCTCTTTCTCCAGCTCCAGCCCGAGCTTCCCTGGACCATGGCCAACACCGAGCGCACCTTCATTGCCATCAAGCCCGATGGCGTTCAGCGGGGCCTGATCGGGGACATCATCAAACACTTTGAGCAGAAGGGATTCCACCTTGTGGGCATGAAGTTCCTTAGGGCCTCAGAGGAACATCTGAAACAGCACTATGTTGACTTGAAGGACAGGCCATTTTTCCCTGGGCTTGTGAAATATATGAACTCGGGGCCTGTTGTAGCCATGGTTTGGGAGGGCTTGAATGTGGTGAAGACAGGCAGAGTGATGTTGGGAGAGACCAACCCAGCCGATTCCAAGCCAGGCACCATTCGTGGGGACTTCTGCATTCAAGTCGGCAGGAATATCATTCATGGCAGTGATTCTGTAAAAAGTGCTGAGAAGGAGATCAGCCTGTGGTTTAAGCCTGAAGAACTGGTCGATTATAAGTCTTGTGCTCATGACTGGGTCTATGAATAAGGATTTTAAAAGTGGATATATACTGGACCTACTCCTTTTAGTAGCTGTGGTATGCATGTGTATGTCTTCATCACTGAGTGTGTGTGTGTATATGTGCATGTATGTCTCCATCCCTGTATACAACATTTCATACCAAGGGATTGAAAGGAATTGGAATCCTTATTTTCTAAAACAACCCTATAATCCTGTTCAATAAAGCCTGGGGAATAAGGGGCAAAAAAAAAAAAAGGAGTGGATTGAAGAACAAATCATAGAAGTAATCAATAAGTTCATTAAAGAGAATGACAATAATGAAACAATCTATTAAAATTTATGGATGCAAGGAAAGCGGTAATCAGAAGAAAATTTATATCTCTAGATACTTATGTCAATAAAATAGAGGAAGAGTAGATCCACAAATTGGGTATATAATTTAAAAAACTAAAGAAAGAACCAATATAAAATTCCTAAAAACCAAACTGGAAATAGTAAAAATTAAAAGTGAGAATAATAAAATTTGATGTAAGAAAAACATTGAATTAATAAATAAAACTAGAAGTTGATTTTATTTTAAAAAAACAATAAAATAGATTACTAGTTGCTAAGATATGTTAAAAGGGAGACAGAAACTAGCATTAAAAACAAAAAGGCTGACTATACCAATAATGAAAATGAAATAAAAACAATTATAAGAAGTTAATTTGCCCAATTATGTTTCAATAAATCTAACAATTTAAGTGAAATGGAAGGATATTTATAAAAACAGGAACTGCCTAGATTAAGAGAAAAGGAAATAAAATATCTAAGTAAAGCTATTTCAGAAAAAGACACTGAACAGGTCCTAAATAAGCTTAAGAAAAAAGCATCAGGACCAGATGAATTTACAAGTGAATTCTACCCAATATTTAAAAATCAACTAATTCCAATGTTAAATAAATTATTTGGAATAATAGGCAACAAAGGAGTCCTACCAAACTTGTTCTATGAAAAAAAAAATGACATTCATACCTAAACCAGGAATAGGAAGAGAGAGAGAGAAAGAGAGAGAGAGAGAGAGAGAAAGAGAGAGAAGTATACAGCAATTTAATGAAAATGAATGCAAAAATCCTAAACGATATACTAACTAGGAGACACCAACAATATGTTATAAAGATTATATAAACAATATAATGATTATATTGTAGTCACATAAGCTTTATACTAGGATTGAAGCTAAAGCTTAACATAAGGAAAACTATTAACATAGCTGATTATATCAATAACAAATTAAATAAACATATGAACATGTAACAAGGTGCATTAAAAGTTTTTGATGGGGGGGCGGAGCCAAGATGGCGGCGTAGAAGCAGCAAAGCACTGTAGCTCCCACACAAACACGCTAAAAACTCATAAAATGGGACTCTAAAACAGATTTTCAAGCTCCAAAACTCTCCAAAAGACAGAAAGCACATCTGTTGCTACAGGCAGCTCAGCAGGCGGGGCTCTTCTCAGCAGTCCAGGAGCCGCGGCCAAAACCTGGCCAGCTCAGGCCCTGGGGCATCAGGCAGGGAGCCCAGTCTATAGGAGAGCAGATCAGCAGCACTGGAGGCACAGTTACCACATCTATCAGGCCAGAAGAAAAAAAAGGCTAAGAGAAAGGTCAGTGGATTTTCCTAAATTTGGGGAAGAGCGGGTCCAGCCAAACTGCTCCCAGGACAAGGAAGCAGTGGGAGGCGGCTGTAGCAGCAGGAATGGCTGAGAGTAGCAGCGGCCATCACTGGGCTGCTTCAGAGCCCTCGGCCTGCAGATAGCAGGGGGGCTGAGGTGACTAATCAGGGCCAAGGCTCTTGCGTTGAGCGGCCTGGATCTGGATCGTGGTCTTGAGTGGTG
>CM053595.1:293744123-293759095 GCA_028646575.1 Pseudocheirus occidentalis
GCCGCCTCCCACTGCTTCCTTGCCCTGGGAGCAGTTTGGCCAGACCTGCTCTTCTCCTCACGAGTTAGCAAAATCCAATGACCTTTCTCTTAGCCTTTTTTTCTTCTGGCCTGATAAATGTGGTAACTGTGCCTCCAGTGCAGCTGATCTGCTCTCCTATAGACGCAGCTCCCTGCTCAGTGCCTTGGGGCCTGACCCGGCTGGTGTGCACAGCTCCCAGACTGCTGCAAAGAGCCCCACCTGCTGAGCTACCTGTAGCAACAGATGTGCTTTCTGTCTTTTGGAGAGTTTTGGAGCTTGAAAATCTGTTTAGAGTCCCATTTTATTAATTTTTAGTGTGTTTGTGTGGGAGCCATGGTGCTTTGCTGCTTCTACGCCACCATCTTGGCTCTGCCCCCCCCCTTCATTCTTGACAGAAAATGAACAAAGTATTTTACAGGTTATAAAATGGTTATGGTAAGTCAAAGAGTGTAGGGAGCAGTGTCAGGTTAGAATTAGAAAGAAATAAGGTATGTGTGGTTTTAAAGGGGGCCTTAATCAAAGTCCAGCAAAAAAGAAAAATGACAGTAGGAAAAGCAAGAAAGTTTAAGTATGTAGCAATGAGAGGAGCATGGGTAGGAAGTTTAAGATGGGTATAAATTATTTGCTATTGAAAAGTGTAAACAGAAGTTTTAAGATTTTTAAAGATTTGAAAATCTCCTTCCCTTCGTTCCACTCTGGCCAAGTGTAGTGAGGTGAAGGCAATAAGAAATATTAAGGGAATTTTTCCCCTCAGATCAAAGAGACATACAAACAAGCATTTAATAATTTCCTGCCTTATCTATAAGAGAAAAATTTTGCTTATTGGAATGCTACTAAATGTCAATTTGAACTTATTCTGGTCATTTTAAGGAATGTGAAAAAGTGAATTAGTGTCACTCCTAACTTGATAAGTCAGAATTTATTATACTAATTGGCATTTAGGCAAATTGGAATGTTACTAAGATCTGATAAACATTTTAAAAGTGAAAGCTTCAAGCTCCCCAGTTTCAGGGAAGTGGGATAAGGTGTGCATCTGGGATTTTTCCAGAGTCCCAATCCCTCTAACTGGAGGGTTGAAAGCTTTTCATTCTCTAAGAAATTTTTAGGAATAAACATAGCACTGAAGTACAAATTAAAATTAGCCAAAAACATTTTACAAAAGTTTATTTAAGTGTATCACCCTAGATTAGATTAAAAGAGAGGGTGCTGTAGAAATAGTAGGTAATTTAAGTTACCCTACTAATCTGACTAAAAGGAGAAAGCATAATAAATCTTTCAAGGACCCACTAGCAATATCTCTGAGGCACCCTGAAGCCCACACATTTTTTAGACAAACAGATGAACCTCTCCATACACACTCCTAAATCCACAATTAGACTCTACAGCTGGGAGGAGAGGAGAAAAGCCAAATTTTTTATTAATAGCTTTTGAAAGTGATGATTTGGAAATGAAATTAATGTCCTGATGTCATTGTGTTATTGTGGTCTTTTTAAATTGTAGTAAAAATCAATTATATACTGAAAATTTGTAAGCCAGACATAGTGCTAAAGCAAGTTTTTCATCTGAATTTGGTTGAAACTAAAAGATAAAGGAAAGAAGTTATATAAAAGTAGTTATGTCATTTACATCTCTTACTGTTTATATTTGCCACATAGACAATCAGGTATTTACATGTCTACCTGAAGTTAGAAAGGAGGTTACAACTAAAACAATTTGGTTATTGGAATTTGTGACTGTTAATTATTTTATTGTTTTACTGCTAACAAACTTAAAATTGTCCATCAATTAATGTATAAAGGAGGAGATTGGGTGAAAACTTTATTTCAGATTAATTCTGCCCATTAAGAACATTCCTATTCCATGTATGACAGTTAGCTCCCCAGTCTCTCCTGCTAAGAATCCATATCAATTTTACTTAAGTTGTAAAACTGCCAAAAGGCCATGGAGACTATCTCTAGAGGCAAGGTCATTGAGCCTGAGAAAAGAACTTGTTTGATTTATAACTTGCTAAGAAAGTTGCAAAATAATACAAAGATTTCTAACAATTGGCTTTTGCACCAGGACCAGTCACATTAAATGAAATTCTTTATGTAGGAGAAACCTAGTAAATCTTTATTGTTTATTACAGCTCTGTGGGAATTAAAAAATTTAATGTAATTGGCTATGAGGCGTGATTTGGTGAAAGAATTTTTTTAACTACTCAAGACTCACCTTAAGAAGATTCTAATTTTAATATCTTTTAAAGTACTGTGATCAGATCCTATTGCTATATGTTTTTGACTAAAACACTTTGTGATAACTAAGAATTCCACAATTATCTAGGAATTCACTTCTTTATAATACTATGAGAATTTATGTTACTTAAAAAAATTACACTAACTTAAAAAATAGGAAAGGGGTTTGTTGTTGCTCTAAAGTATATACAGAACTATAATGTTATAAGTTTTTTACTAAATGTTTTTCTCTTTTCTCTCACAAAAGTTAGATGATCATTTATAAGTCCTAACACTAGAAATATAGCTTACTACATTGATTTTAATTATAAAGTTGTTATTATTCACTTTACTTCTGCTTATAATACAAAACTTTTAACTATGATTTTTACTAATGATTTTTTCTTTTCCCTTTAATATTGAGTCAGATATGAAATATTCAATGTACATATGCCAGCGTATTAGATACTGCTAAACTTAAATACACTCAGACTTATAAGATAGAGACCACTACCTATATTGCACTTTATTCTTCATTTCCTAGGCCTCTTTATCTAAATAACACAACTATTAATCAGAATTCCAAGTTTTTCCAACTTTTTTCTCCAAATACTCTTAGTACTACATTATCTTATTCTTATTTTTATCAAAATACATATACTCTAGGTAAACTATTCCATGTTACTAGGGAACAATAGAGACAGATCATTAAAAACTGCCCTTGAGGGGGCAGAGCCAAGATGGTGGCGTAGAAGCAGGAAAGGGCCGCAGCTCACACATAGCCACCTCAAATACCCATAAAATATGACTCTAAACAAATTTTAGGGCTCCAGAACTCACAAAATTATAGAAAAAAACCACATCTCCCACTGAAGGCAGCTCGGCAGGAAGGGCTCATCACACACAGCATGCTGGGATCTGAAACCAGCCCATCCTGAAACTGCGGTTTGGCCCTAAGATGGTTGGGTCAAGCTGCGGCTGGAGCCTTCAGGAGAGTGGATCAGCTGTAGTTGTGGCAGTTTCTAGAACTATCAACCCATAAGAAAGAAGGACAAAGTGAAACGTCAGTGGAACTCAGCTAAATTTGGGGGAGTAAAGCAGTCTGGCCAAACTGCCTCCAAGGCAAGGAAGGAGTAGAAGCAGCAGCCCTGCAGTTACCTCCACGTGGCTGCTTCAGAAGCTCCTGGCCTGCAGATTGCAGGGAGGTGCCAAGCATTCATTCAGAGGCTAAGTGTTCTTGTGCTGAGCAGCCTGGATCAAGATTGTAGTCTTGAGTGATGGTCCTGAGGTACGTTTTCAGTGAGCCAAAGCTGATGGGAGCTGCAGCGGCCTCCTAATAGCTCCGGCAGCTGTGAAAATCCAAGTGATTTGGGACAGAGCTCTTTGCTCTGGAAGCAGAGTGCCACAGAGCTAAAACATCAAGTAATTGACTGGCAACATGAGCAGGCAAAGGAAGCAAAGTAAGAACAGCAATCAAACTTTAGATTCCTTCTTTGGGGATAAAAATGATCAAAGCATGGAACGGGAGGAAGACAACACAGTCAGAACTCCCACACCAAAAGCTTTCAAGAAACATGAAGACTGCCTACAAGTCATAGGGCAGCTTAAGAAGGATTTTGAAACCCAAATAAGAGAAAGGGAGAAAAAATTGAGAAGAGAAATGAGAATGATGCAAGAAAATCATGAAAGGAGAGTCAACAACCTGACTGAAGAAAATAACACCTTAAAAAATAGATTAACTCAAATGGCAAAAGAGGCCCAAAAAGCCAATGAGGAGAAGAATGTCTTAAAAAGCCAAATTTTCCAGATGGAAAAAGAATCTCAAAAGCTCATGGAAGAGAATAATTCCTTCAGAATTAGATAGGAGCAAATAGAAGCTAATGACTTTATGAGAAAACAAGATATTATTAAACAGATCCAAACAAATGAAAAAATAGAAGGCAATGTGAAATATCTCCTCAAAAAAACCACTGACCTGGAAAATAGATCCAAGAGAGACAATTGCCATTTGAGTTAATTTGTTCTATAAGGTGTTATTTTCTTCAGTCAGTTTGTTGACTCTCATTTCATGATTTTCACTTTTCTCTCACTCAACCCCTCCTCTTTTCTTTCACCATTTGAAAACTTCTCACCATTCTTCAACCTCTTCTTCCCACTCCAGACTCACGTGATAAACTTCTGTCTTCCTGGCTCACAGGTTCCCAGTTTTGGTTCCTAAGGATCAGTAATCTGCCTGCACTGACCTCTAATTTTGTCATTTTAGGGAGTGAATCCTGTGTTATCTTAGTTATTAGCTGTGTCACCCAAAGTAAGCAGACTGGGAAGAGTATTATTCCACTAAGGGCTATCAATAAAAACCATAAAACTTGTTTCCACCAACTGCTAGTAAACCAAGATGTACTAAAGGGATTGGGCCAAGTTTGGACAGGTACATGAGCAATCTTCTTTATATTCTGGGTTATTCCTTTTACCACCTCACCATTGTCATCAATTTTCACACAACAGGTTGATAGATTCAGTTTCCCACACATCCCATCTTCCTCAGCAAGCAAGTAATCTAAGACAAATCTATGTTGAAGGACTACCTCTTGGGTTTGGGTTGCCTGATCTGCTAGCAAATCCAAGGCTTTTGCAGTTGGATTGGTATTAATTTCTGCTGCTGCCTGAAATCTAGTCAGTCTATTGAGGACATAGATTGGAGTTCTATATCCTCAATTTCCTTCCTTATCCCAAGTTGCTGGTCCATAGGTTTGGATAATTCTTTCAGGGGGCCATGTGTCACCCCAGCCATTGGCATCACCTGTGTTAGTCAGGGTAGTATCAAGACTTGTACTCCTTTTTGTCTTCCTCAAATCATCATATAAACTTCCTCTTGTTCTGATAGAAAGAAAAACTTGGGTCTGACTAATCCTATATAGCAAATTCCAGCCCAGTTGACAGGTAGGTGAGTGTAAGCAATTTACCCACAGATCCAATAATCATCCCTTAAAGCGGGCTGTTCCTCTGAGTATATGATTGGGTTATTTCCCCTAAAAGGAAAATAGATGGGTAGTTCTTCATTTCCTAAAGGTCCAGATAAATGATTAACAGTACTATTTTTAAACCAGGAGCACTTCCATAACCCAGACCCTGAGGTCCATTCACATTTAGGTATTCTTCTAGGATCAGTGAGATTGCTGGTACTCCAGAACTGATCAAATGCTTTTACTTGGTGTGTTCCATTTGACCGGTATAACACAAGCCAAGGTCTTGCAACATTAGGGACCCCAGGTCTCTCACTGTGGAAGGAATCACACTGCTGTCAGATCCTTTTGTCATTCTTCCTTCTGAGGCTCATAAACTGCGTTTTTAACCACACAGTACAATTCACAGGTATCTTCAGCCTCTCAGCCCCATATGTCCACTAACACTGACTAATACCAACCTGGCTCCCTGCTCCCTGCTCCTTCAAGCAATATTCCCTTTGTTCTTCACTCATTAGTTTCCACTGTTGCTTTTCTGCTGCTCTCTGAAAACCAGTCTTATTATGGATTAAAGAGAGGTTACTTAAAAGTCACTTAGGTCTCAAGGGTACTGGGTCCCAAGGCCATTGCTCAAGCTGTAGTTCCCCACAAACCCAACAGTTTGCCATAATTAAGGTCTGGGCTACAGTTTCCATCAATTATTCAAACTTATTTCTTCCTGCCATTGGGAATATTGATACAATAGGAATAATGACATATAACATAAAGTAAACTAAGGAACTTCTCATGGTGTTACACTATTATTACAGATAAAATGATTACATAGGGATTCAGAGGAAGCACAAACAAAAAGACCAAGTGCAAAATCTATCTACAACAACAAAGGAACAAACACACTCATGGCAATCAAGATCCTCACACAAAGAGGCAAGGGCTCAAAGTCCATTTGCCCACACTGTAGAGTGTTGGCACTGGAAGCGTAGCTTCAACTCTTCCCCATGGCTGACTGGTTCAACTGTTCCTTCAGCAGGGTCTCCACAGGTCCTTTCCCTCATATCTAATGGGTCCACCCCTGCTCCTGTGTCCAGAGAGTGGTGTCAGGAGTCAGCAAGACTTGGAAGAGGGGAGTTCCCAAGTTGACCTCCCAGCTGCTTCCCAGTCATACCAGATCCTTTCTCTTTTGCCTTCCTGGGAATCAAGATAAATTACCATTCCTGATCCTTGATAATTTTTACAAAATTGAAATTATAATCTTAATCAATTATCATAATCGCACCTTTTCCTTTTATATCCTGCATCAATTTTTTATTGATTCCTCCACCAGGAGGATAACATTTTCATGAAGGAATTTATGTTGGGCTAACCATTAGAATAATATTTCCTAAATAATTCACAAACTATCCTACTGTTAACATTAGCTAATTAGGACAAAGCTGAAGCTAAAAAACAAACTAATATTCCCACAAACTAGAGGAAAACTAGGCCCTTACTTATACAGGGACACCTCTACTAAATCCTAAGCCTAATAGTTTTCATTTTATGGTAACTTTTGATGTTCCAGAATCAAGTATTTAATAGATTTGTTGTTGCATTTTCAAAACTTTTGATTATTGAAGCTTGTCACCAAGAATAGGGATAAAACTATAATAAGAGGACCATATTTTCCTAACTTGAGAATGTCAGCTCCAGGTAAGATGCATACCAAGTTGCAATCTGCGTTGAGCCAAGCTCAAAGTCTTCCTGGTGTCTCAGGGGTGGGGATGCGGGTGTCCAGTCAGAAGAATCCTACCTCAGTCCATGCAGTACAGTCATTCACCTGATCTTTCCCCTTTGTAAGTCTGTACCTGTAGCTTACAGGGTCTAGCATCATGGGTTGGTTGCTCAGGTATCTTCTCTTAATATTTATACCTGGATTTAGACTCAAAGAAACAGCCAGTTAATAGTCCTATCAAATCTTAAGTAACAGTCTTCAACAATCAACTTAAAATACGCTTTTAATTTCACATTGTTTGAGGAACATCTTTAATTCTTATTCATAAAGAAATCAAATCTTCAATCAGGACTATAAATGATTGTTCTAACAGATTTGTATCTCCTTCCCAAATTTCTCTGTCTTCTTATAATTATGCTTAATCTAAGTTCACACTAAAATTTCTTTTCTCTCAACTAAAAATGTCTCTGGTTTAATCTCAACAATTAATTCAATCAATTGTATTGACACCCAATTGCTTTTTCATTGCTTTTGCAATGCCCAATACACCTTACTACTGTCACTTTGAAATCCAGATGATAATTCAGCATTGTATTTCTATCCTTATTTGCCTTATTGACTAACATCTACCTTCTTAAAATGCTTCCTCACACTTAGGTGTTCCAAGCAACTATCCAGAGACAGAAGGGTCTGGGTGACCCTCCTCTTTTCTTTTCAAATTTTATCTATCTTCCCTATTCTATTAACATCAACATTATATTTTATACTGGACTCCATGATCAATCAAAAGATATGTCCCTAAGTATGGCCCAAAGACTTCTGCAAAGTTGGGGGAGGAGGCCTTTTTATACCTCACTTCTTGGGACAAAGCTTATCCTTGATACTTTTGCAGAAGTTCATGTCTAATCTCAGCAAACAAATGAATTATATGTTTAATTATTCTCATAACATTCAGAAAGAATATCTTTAAGGAAGCAATAATTCAAATATTTCCCTTCATTTCGCTTTTTACCAGAAATCTTTTACCCTGACAGGGGGTAGAATCTCCTTTCTTAGACTTCAACTGGCTCTGGTGGGGACGGGTCCCCTCAGGTTCTTTCTCACTGTGAGCCTCTTTCAATTCTAAGACTTCATTTAGTTGCCGGACCAGCCTGTAGCGATGGTGACCCCAGACCTGGAGGGTGAAATATTCTCCAGCCATTAACTTCTTTTTTTTGTCATCAGTAGAAACCTGATTGGAAAAAGCATTCATATGTAGTATGGTCCCCAAACCTTTTAACCTCCACATCAATTTAATCTTATCAAATTGTATTATACCTCAAAGATTTTGCCAGGACTCACATGTCTAAGGGGATTCCCCTTTAATAAATTTCCTTTCACAAATTTTAAACTTGTCTTGGTATAGAAACCAGTCATTAGAAACCATTTTATTTATTTGTTTTGCATTTTGGAGGGGGAAGGCAGGGCAATTGGGGTTAAGTGACTTGCCCAAAGTCACACTTAAGTAAGTGTTAAGTGTCTGAGGCTGCATTTCAACTCAAGTCCT
The DNA here is from genome assembly GCA_028646575.1 of Pseudocheirus occidentalis. NCBI lineage: Eukaryota > Metazoa > Chordata > Mammalia > Diprotodontia > Pseudocheiridae > Pseudocheirus > Pseudocheirus occidentalis. The sequence continues at coordinate 293,752,578 of CM053595.1, forward strand.
CCTTACTCCAGGGCCGGTGCTCTATTCATTGTGCCACCTAATCGATCCCTGAAACCATTTAAAAATATTTTTGTGCACAGACTTGTTGCTTTTCCTCAAGTCAGTCTTATTGTTTAGGAGCTTCATAACTGAAATGAGCTCCCTTCCCAGAGCTGATGACCTTGCTCCTTTTTCATACACATAAGCAATTTCAGATTTTTACAAAACTTACAAGAGGATTCAAACAGTTTTTCTTCACATGGTTACCAACAATTTCTTTTCACAAGCATACCTTTATAAACATTTGATTTATACAACAGCTTCCAGATAACTTGATTAACAATTTCATATAATTAAACAATCTCAACTGAAACCCTCTTTCTCAAAGAGAAACTTTAAAAATTACAATTTCTCAAATTACAATATACATGATCAGAATGCCCTATTCATTATTTTTTTCTGTTCCTTTTGTAGTGTAATTCCTAATTTAGCAGCATCTACAATATACTAGAAACTGCCTCTCCCATGGAATGTAAGAGAAACTGCTTCTCTTATAACACAAATAATAGGACTATTTACCAAGTTTCACAGGAAATCCTAGGAATATTATAAACACATATCCCATACCTAAAATTTAAACTTTAAAACCAAGATCAAATAATTACCAATTTGGTGACCTTAATTTGGTTATTTCCAAATTGCTTTACACAGAAAAACCACTCATCCCATAACTATTAGCATAAACTTTACACTCAAAAGAAAGTTTTACACTAGGTTATCAAGCATAACACAATTAACTTTTAGCCTCCTCATTTCTCACCCAAACATATCATTTTAATTAACACATGCTATTTGAGTGAGCATGGTGCAAACTAAAGCCAAAAACACCTTTATAATTATATTAACCCTAAACAAATCTCTAGGATGTGTATTCCACCACAATCCTTACAAAACATTCTGGAGGGTTTTTGTACAAGGAATCAATTCCTTAATGCCAAATAACAACATAGACCCCACCCCCTTTTTAAATCTTATCACTATACATCCCTAAATTTTAATATCTTTGGCCCTCTAAAAGGAAGTATTGTCCACAAATCTATATATTTTCTTAATATTTCAATTCCGTATTCACATTCATATCTCCCTAAGGAAGTTTACAAGAAGTTTGCTTTCCCTTATGATAATCAGGTCATTTTAAAATATATTGGGTCAAAATTCCAACTGCTTTCCTTGATTCTAACAATAATAACAAATTACATTAATCTACATTTTTAACCACAATTGATTCCCATATTAAATTCAGTAACAATAATCACCCAGTTTCATCCTTTCCACAAAAACTTCCTTGAAGCTTCTCAACATGCTTAAACTGTCTCTTACTAACACAAGGGTGCCCCAGGGTGGGGGGAATACTCCCCAGCTTACCCCTACCTATTCCCAAACAGAAACTTTCCAAACTTTCACATTTTCCCTCAAGCCTTTATTTCTCTTTCCCAATCTTTCAAACCCATTGCTCAGTCTACCTACATTCCTTTACATTCCAAATTAATCATGCCCCAAATATCATGCTACTCTATGCACCTTAAAAACTAGAGGGGGTTAAATGACTAACAATTTACATTCCAAGAGAGCCATATTTCATCCTGCCTTCTGCCCCTCCTTTTCCAAGACTCTTACAAACTGTAAGCTTTATGTTCCACCCCGACCCTTATGTTCATTTATATTCTTAATACCATAAAATGCAATGTGGGAATGCTCCCTTTCAAATATCTCTTTCTCTTCTAAATTTTCAATTTTGCTCCCACCTGTCCTGTTAGTAACTAACCCTCAATATATATATCAGATCCTTTTGATTTAGAGGTTTTGCTTACCTCTCTCTTTTCTCAATGTCTTTTCAGTAAAATTTACTCACTTTGAAGGACCCTTAGTCTTGGACTTCTCCACTTTCTTTCCCTTAACAAGCTGCCTAATCTGCTCTCCTGGTTACATTCTGTTATGCAAGAACTTTATGCGTTGGGTGAGGGAAGAAATGGTTAAATGCTGGTCAGCGTCAGCCCATCCCTGATTCAAGGGGGAAAGATTCCCCTCCTTTTTTTTCCTTATCTTTTCTATCTTTTCTCTTTCTAGGCTCCAAAACTGGCCAGGATTTAGGACATAGAAAGAGCAAAAGAAGGCTTTCTACACTGTTGATCTAAACAGCCAGTATTTCTGACTTTCTCTTTCTTTCACCCGCCATCTACCCAATGGGGAAAGGAAAGGAAGAACAAAGAAAGAAGTTGTATTTTCACAGAAACTGTCAAAGACACAGAGAGACACACACCCTGCATAGAGACACAAAAATGCAGAGATTTAAGAGCAGTTCAGTTCAAGTAAGGACCTCAGTCTCTGGTGCCTTATCCTGCCAAGTGATTTTCAGAATCTGGCTAAAATAATTCAAGTGAAAGCAATTCAGTTTCCTGGCATGGTGCTTGTATAACTGTTCAGGTTTCACAGGCATACAACAAGGAGGTCAATACAATGGCTCTTCAGTTTGGTAGTCAGTCTAATATGTCTTTTCTCCCATACCTTCTTTCAGAGCCTTCCAAACACTGAGCTAGCTCTGGCAACACATGCATCAATTTCATTATCAATGTGTATGTCCCTGGAAAGTACACTACCAAGGTAAGTAAACTTATCCACAGCCTTCAAAACTTCTCCATTTGCTGTAACCAGTGGTTCCATGTTGTGGTGGTGACTGATGGAGCATGTGTATTTTCTTGGTGTTAATTGTTAGACAAAAATTAGCACAAGCAGAAGAGAATTGATCCATACTTTGTTGCATCTCAGCTTCAGAGGCTACATTGAGCACAATCATCTGCAAACAGAAAAGCATGCACCAACACTCCCCCCACTTTGGTCTTGTCTTGTAGCCTTTTCAAACTGAAGATTTTACCATCCATGCAGGTACTACCTGACCTCAACACTGTGTTCATCCTTACTAAAAGCATTTGACAACATGGCTGAAAACATCATTCTAAAAAGCATGGGAGCGAGCACACAGCCTTGTTTCACTCTACTGGTGACAGGGCAGGCATGACAGTGTTGTCCATTATCTAGAAACCCAGGCAAGAATACTGTCATGAAATTGATGTACAAGCAACCAAATTTTGACATAATTTTCCCATAAGCCCTCATGACTGACAGTAACAAAGGCCTTGGTCAGAGCTACAAACATTGTGTACAGACCTCTGTTTTGCTCCTGCCACTTATCTGGGAGTTGTCTGGCAGCAAACACTATATTAACTGTTCCTTGGCCCTTTCTGAAGCCTCACTGACTCTCAGGCAGATGATCATCTTCCAGGTGAAGGATCAGCCTATTAAGAAGGAAACTTGCCAGCAAAGACTAAGAGAGAGAGAGATACCCCGGTAATTGTCAGAGGACAACCTGGTTCCTTTGTCGTTATAGAGATGGATAGTGTAGGTATCCTTGAACTCCTGGGGCATAACCTCCTCTTGCCATATACTCTGGAAAATTTCAGTCAGCTCTTCTATGAGCAATGGACCCCTTACCTTGTAAACCTCAACTGGAATAGAATCACTACCAGGTGCTTTGCCCATAAAAGGAGCCTAATAGCATTCAAAACCTCTTCTTCACTTGGAACTTAAACTAGAGAGGATTCTCTTCAACCTGAGGGAAACGGTCAGTGGCCTCAGCACTGATTGAGGATTGTCTGTTGATAACACTATGAAAGTGTTCATCTCATGTCTCTAGGATCATATACTCATCACTAGTCAATGTGGCTCCATCAGCACTGAGGAGCTGAGGTGCACCATAGGTCTTTGGCCCATAAATAGCCTTCAAGGCTTCATAAAAGCACTTTGGATTGTTACTATCAGCATAAAATGGAATTTCATCTGCCTTCTTCTTGAGCCAAGAATCCTGCATCTCTCTAAGCTTTACTTGTACTTTACTATTGATTGAATTAAATGCTGCCTTCTTAGAAATTGATGAACTATCTAGGTCATAAACCTTGTTAAGTTCTTGTTTTTCATGTAGCAGCTTCTGAATTTTCACTCTCTCTCCCACCCACCCCCATGTCAGTATGCAGTCAAGCACAGGATCTGCAAACACTTTCACATCTGACATCAGTCTGTATAGAAGAGTTGTAACCAATGGAGTGAACAATGGGAAAAAAGAAAGAGAACCAAATATGAAAAAAGAATGACAGCATGTAGATTGCTTCAGTCTCCATTTAAACTCTGTTCTTTCTTGATCTTTCTCTGAATGTAGATATCTCCTTCCATCCTGAGACTTGTAGAGTTGTCCTATAACTGTGCGTTGTCAAGAAGAGTCCAGTTTATCAAAGTTGGTCATCACACATATATTGTGTCTGTCATTGTGTACAAATTTTTCCTGGGTCTGTTCTTCTCACTTGGCATCAGTTTGTATAAGCCTTTCCAGGTGAATATGAAGACTGTCTTATAGCACAATAATATTCCATTACCTTCATATATCACAACTTGTTTAGTCATTCCCCAATTGATGGGCATCCCCTGAATTTCCAGTTTTTTGCCACTACAAAGAGAGCTGCAATAAATATTTTTGTACATATGGGGTTTTCTCCCACTTCTATGATCTCTTTGGGACACAGCCCTAGAAGTGATATTTCTTGGTCAAAGGGTATGCAATTGTTTATAGCCCTTTGGGCATAGTTCCAGATTGCTCTTGAGAATGGTTGTATCAGTTCGCAGCTCCACCAACAATGCATTAACGTTCCAATTTTTCCACATCCTCTCCAGCATTTATCATTTTCCTGTTTTGTCATCTTAGCCAATATGACTGGTGAGATGTGGTACCTCAAAGTTGTTTTGATTTGCATTTCTCGAACCAATAGTGATTTAGAGCATTTTTTCATATGCTTATAGATATCTAATTTCTGCCTCTGAAAATTGTGTGTTCATATCCTTTGCCCATTTATCAATTGGGGAATGACTTGTATTCTTGTAGATTTTACTTAATTTCCTGTATATTTTAGAAATGAGGCATTTATCAGAGATACTGGTTATAAAAATTCATTCCCAATTTCCCACTTCCCTCTTAATCTTGGTTACATTGGCTTTGTTTGTACAGAAACTTTTCAATTTAATGTAATCAAGATTATCCATTTTGCATTTTATAATGCTCTCCAACTTTTCTTTGGTCATAAAATCTTCCCTACTCGATAAATCTGACAGGTAAACTATTCCTTGCTTCCCCAGATTATTTACAATATCAGCCTTTATATCTAGATTGTGCATCCATTTAGACTTGACTTTGGTGTATGGCCTTAGATGATGGTCTATGCCCAGTTTCTGCTGTACTATATTCCAAATTTCCCAGCAGTTTTTGTCAAATAGTGAATTCTTAACCCAGAAACTGGGGTCTTTGGGCTTATCAAACAGTATATTACTATAGTCGGGTTTTTTTTGGCATTTATTGAAACAATGATATGGTTTCTGCTAGTTTTATTGTTGATATGATCAATGATACTGCTGGTTTTCCTAATACTGAACCATCCTTGCATTCCTGGAATAAATCTAACTTGGTCAAAATGTATTATTCTTGTTATAAGTTGCTGTAGTCTTTTTGCTAACATTTTATTTAAGATTTTTTGCATCTATATTCATTAGGGAGATTGATCTATAATTTTTTTTCTCTATTTTGTCTCTCCCTGATTTAGGTATCAGTACCATATTTGTGTCATAAAAAGAATTTGGTAGGACTCCCTCCTCACCAATTTTCCCAAATAGTTTGTAGAATATTGGAATCAATTGATCTTTAAATGTTTGATAGAATTCTCTAGTAAATCCATCTGGCCCTGGGGATTTTTTCCTAGGTAGTTCTCTGATAGCTTGTTCAATTTCTTTTTCTGAGATGCGGTTGTTTAAGTAATTTACTACCTATTCAGTTAGTCTGGGCAGCTTACATTTTTGTAAATATTCATCCATTTCACTGAGATTGTCAAATTTATGTGCATACAATTGGGCAAAATAATTTCTAATTATTGTTTTAATTTCTTCTTCATTGGAGGTACATTTACCCTTTTCAGTTTTGATACTCGAAATTTGGTTTTCTTCTTTCTTTTTTTTATCATATTGACTAAGGGTCTATCAATTTTATTGGTTTTTTCATAAAACCAACTCTTAGTTTTAGTTATAAATTCGATAGTTTTCTTACTTTCAATTTTATAGATCTTTGGTTTTCATTATTTCTAATTTAGTATTTAATTGTGGATTTTCAATTTGTTCTTTTTCTAAGTTTTTCAAGTGCATGTGCAATTCATTGACCTCTATTTTCTCTAATTTTTTCATGTGTGCATTCAGAGACATACAACTTCCCCTAAGAACTACCTTTGCTGCATCTGGCAAGTTTTCGTATGATGTCTCATTATTGTCATTCTCTTGAATGAAGCTACTGATTGTTTCTATAATTTCTTGTTTGACCCACTCATTCTTTAGGATTAAATTATTTAGTTTCCAATTGTCTGTCTTTCCATGGCCCTTTATTGCATATAATTTTT
>CM053595.1:293765546-293794577 GCA_028646575.1 Pseudocheirus occidentalis
CTCATTGAATTTGGCTTAGGGAAGAAATGGCATAAACTCTAAACTGGGCATCATGCCACACAGGAGAGTAGGGGGCATGGGGATGAAAGAGGGGATGATGGAGGGGAGGGCAAGGTCTGGGGGAGGGATGCTGGAAGCACACACTTCAGGAAAGGGACAGGGATAGGGTAGAGAATAGAACAAAGTGGGGAGGGTTAGGAAGGAGTGACATATTATCTGTCCACTATGAAGATGTCCTGTATAATCACACATCCACAGCCTGTATTGAATTGATTGTCCTTCCAGTGGGGGTGGGTGACAAGGGAGGAATCGAAAGAATCTAGAATTTAAAGCTCTGCAATACCTGCAACTAGGAATTAAGATATACAGGGGCTGGGGTAAGGAGATCCCCCCTGCCCTACCAGAAAGTAAGAGAGCAGATCAGGGGAGGGGCTTTACAGTGGAATCGCTGTTTTGGGGTTGGGGTAGGGGAAAGACGGGGAGAAAATTTGTAATTCAAAAATCTCATGAAAATGAATGATGTAAACGACAAATAAAAAAATTAATTAATAAAAAAAAGAATGCTGCCACCAGCCTCAGGGCCCATTACCTGGAAGCCCTTGTATATTGTGACTTAAAATGTGTTTATCCAAAAATATAGATAACACTTATGTAGTGGTGTATTCATCTCAATTTATCCTCACAAAAATCACTGAAGGTAGGTGCTGTTATTATCCCCATTTCAGAGATTTTAAAAGAAACTGAGGCAAAGTTAAGTGAAACACCATGCTTGGCAAAATGAAGTAAAAAACGAATGAGGTTCCCTGCAATGTCAGTTCCTCTGCTGAAGGGAGCTAAAATATCTCATCCAGGAAAAAGGCAGATCCTAGATAATTTAGCTCTGGGTTTTCCAGTGATATGACCAGTCTGTACTGTCCACTCCTGGTTTTCTGAAGTGATGCGGCTGTAAATCAGAGCTTGCCTAATATCCTGAAAATCCAGGGCTCTGCCCTGTTCTGGGATTCCATCCAGAAGGTGTTAGCATCCTTTTTATGATTATTTATACATTTTTAGCTACTATTCATGTGTATAGATATAGCAAGGCCGTGATTACCATCAAGTCATCACATCACTGTCTGGCATCTTGAAACTGAACAAATCAGTATTAGAAAACTTAGTGACATATAGTTACCTTCTTTGTCTTATTACTCTATAAAAACCTTGCTCATGGCATCAACAAATGGATTTCTTTGACAGTCTTGCCTGGCCTACGATTTCTTTTCTCACTTCCACAGTGTAGGGTCATATTGGAGCTGGCATAAGAAACCACTTAGAACTGGTTCACACTCTGCCAATGAGGTCTTATTGCTTTTTTTTCCCCAATTCTCCACACCCAAAGAGCCCCTAAGTGGGAGGAAACATAACTCAAACTTCTTCAGGTCTGCTTGGCAATATCTCTTTGTCCACAATATTTCTTGTTGCTCTTGTGGAAGCTGGGGAGTTTAATTCAACTCTCCTGGGTTCCTTCAGTGTTTCTGCTTCCAATAAAAGATCTTTAGGAATCATCTAATAAAGATCTTCTGCTTTACAGAGGAAGACCTCAAAAAGATAAGGCAACTTGTCCAAGGTTTGAGAGTTGTGAGTCAGAATGGCATTCCCAATTAGCAGTTACCATTTTAGATGACACAAACCACAAGCTCAAGCAGGCTCAGGAATCACTTACATCAAGGCTAAAGGACTTAGGTGTTTGATTTTTTTTTAAAGTGGAAAGGAGACAGCTGAGCCAAAACCTATGGATTTCTCAAGACAAATTGAAATCCCTGCAAAGGTGAAGATCACGAAGGTAGGATAACTATACAGAGGTCATTAGGTCTGCTAATCCCTCCATCCCATGACCCACTGTCATGAAATTTCTAATCCACCTACTTCCAAAAAGCTAAGGCACCATCTGGCAAATTGAAGAGTCTGAGACTGAGCTGGTTTTAAGATTCTCCAGTATAAGATGCTCCAACAGCATCGTATATTTTTCACTTAACAGTATCTTATATCTTCCCATTCGATGTAAAGGTAGGTTTTCAACATTCACTTTTTATAAGACTGAGTTCCAATTTTTTTTTATCCCTCCCTCCCAATCCTCCTCCCTAAGACAGTAAGCAATTTGATTTGGTTACACACACTCTATTACATTAAACATATTTCCATATTACTCATGTAGTATGGGAAGAATTGGAACAAAAATAAAATCCACAAGAAAAAAAATAACTAAAAAAAAGTGACAATACTATGTTTCCATCTGCATTCAGACTACATGGTTCTTTCTCTAGATGTCGATAGCATTTTCCATCATGAGTCTTTTGGAATTGTTTTAGGTCAATCTGTTGCTGAGAAGAACTAAATCTATCAAAGCTGATCACCACACAATATTGCTGTTACTGTATACAACATTCTCCTGGTTTTGCTCACATCATTCACCATCAGTTCACCCAAGTCTTTCCAGGTTTTTCTCAAATCCACTTGCTCATCATTTCTTATAGCAAAATAGCATTCCATTACATTCATATACCACAACTTGTTCAGCCATTCCCAAATTAACAGACATCCCCTCAATTTCCAATTCTGGGCCATCACAAAAAATAAAAAAACTGCTATAAATACTTTTCTACATGGGGTCCTTTTCCTATTTTTTAATGATCTCTTTGGGATGTAGACCTAGTAGTGGTATTGCTGGACCAAAAGTTGTGCAATTTTATAGCCCTTTGGGCATAATTTAAATTGCCCTCCAGAATGGTCAGGTCAGTTTACTACTGACAATGCACTGATGTTCCAATTTTCCCACATCTTCTTGAACATTTATTATTTTCCTTTTCTGCCATTATCAGCCAATATGAAAGTTGTGAGATGGTACCTGAGAGGCATTTCAATAAGCATTTCTCTAATCAATAGTGATTTGGAAAGTTTTTTCACTTGACTATAGATAATATTTAATTTTTACAACTGAAAACTCCCTGTTCATATTCTTTGACAATTTCTCATTTGGGGAATGAATTATATTCTTATAAATTTTTAGTCAGTTCTCTTATATCTTTTGGAAATCAGGCCATTATCACAAGCACTGGCAGGAAAACTTGTTTTTCAGCTTTCTACTTTCCCTCTAATATTGGTTGCATTGGCTTTGTACAAAAACTTTTAAAAATTAATGTAATCAAAAGTTTGCATTTTATAATGTTCTCTAGCTTTTGTTTGGTCATAAAATTTTCCCTTCTCCATAGATGTGACAGGTAAACTATTCTTTGCTCTCCTGATTTGCTTATGGCATCACCCTTTATGTCTAAAATCATGTGCCCAGGTCAACCTTATTTTGAATGATTCACCACTCTATTTCTTAGCCAGGACCAAAGAAGTCTGATGATTGCCACTATATATTTTAAAAACTGGTAAGGCTAGGCCACTTTCCTTTGTAATATTTTTCAGTAAGATCCTCGAGATTCTTAACTATTTGTTCTCCTGGATAATTTATTATTGTTTCTGGCTCTATAAATAATTTTTTGGTACTTTGATTGATGCCATGAAAAAAGTTCATTAATTTAGGTAGAATTTTCCTTTTTATTATATTAGTTTAACCTACCCATAAGCAATTGATGTTTTTCCAATCTGACTTTATTTGTGTGAATAGTGTCTTGCAATTGTATTCATATAGTTCCTGGGTTTGTGTTGGCAAGTACAATCAGTGGAATAGATGATGTACACAAGACACAGTAGTCACTGGTGATAGTAGTCAACTATTTGATAAAACCAGATACTCCAGCTTCTGGGATAAGAATTCACTATTTGACAAAAGCTGCTGGGAAAACTTTGAAATAGTGTTGGTGGAACATAGACTTATTATGATAGACAATATAACAGCCTCTAAACCTAGTGATGGTATCAGTGTGATCATGGTTGTCCTTTGTGTTCAAAGAGGACCAAAATTACACCACTAGATCAAGATCAAATTACAGTGTGCCCCACAGTGCCTGATCAGACCAATATGAGCTCAAGAGGCTCTACAACAGGTTGGGTACAAATAGTCCATATGAACATTTGAACTAGTATGTCAATACAGGTCTATGTCAAAGGAGCTATATCACACAAACATTTCTACTATCTCCAGTGCCCTTACCATGTCAGTTTAGCAGTTTCCCCTTATCTTCATGATAAATAATTTGTCCCACATTCTCTGCCCATCTGCCTATGGGAACAAGGCATCAAACATGTTCCAAACTCCTCTTGCTGGTACTCTGTACAATTTCTTCTCCCTTTACTATCTAGCAAGGCATGAAAGACAGAGGGAGGGGAGGAGGCATGACTCCCCACTCAGGATATACAGTCTGACCAATGGTTACTGGACATGTTTTGACCTTTACAGACACTGTACTTGTTTTTCATCTTTCTTCTCCCATGCTTAAGTATGCCCATTCATATGGTTTTTCTCCAGTATGAGTTCTCTGCTGCCTAGTAAGATGTGCCTTCCACCAGAAGGCCTTTCCACATACAGTATATGGATAAGGTTTCTCTCCAGTATGAATTATTTCATGTCAAATAAGTTCTGTGTTGTATGGGAATGCTTTTCCCAACTCCTTACATTCAAAAATAATGTTTCCAATGTGAATTTGCTGATGCACACGAAGATGCACCTTTCTCGTGAAGTCCTTCCCACATTTACTGCATTTGCAAGAGTTCTCTCCAGCATGAATTCTCTGATGTATAGTAAAGTCTAATTTTTTCCTGCAGGCCTTCCCACATTTGCTACATTAATAACTTTGTTTTCTCCAGGATGAACTCTCTGATGCACTTTAAGTTGTTCCTTATACCCAAAGGCCTTTCCACATTCACTATGTTTGCAAGGTTTCTCTTCCATATGAATTTTGTGATGCACAGTAAGCTCTGACTTACTCCCAAAGGCATTTCCACATGCATTACATTTATAAGGTTTTTCTCCAGTATGATTCTCTGACCTGCAGTAAGATGTGGTTTCTTCTTGAAGGCCTTTCCACATGCACTATATTTGTAAGGTTTCTCTCCAGTTTGAATTTTCTGATGCTGTATTAGTAATGAAATATGAAGATCCCTTTGTATTGACAGGCTAACAGGTACTTAGCAATTAGTGTCAAGCTAATTATATCAAGCTTCTGTAAAGAAATAAAAGGTATGAACCCCTCTTGCTGACGTAACAGGGAGGAGCTGAACAGGTACTGCTGGACTGAAGGCTGAACTGAGAATTGAGAAGAATTTGAACTTATGGTGGCAAAACTCAAACTTGTAGTGGAAGAACCCAAGACTTGTGGTGACAAAACTCAAACGCGTGGTGGAAGAATTTCTTGAATCAAGCCATGTGGAAGCTAGGGAGGAAAGACCCAGGCTGGAGAAAGTGATTTTGATAATGAAGCTTATGGTGTTGAAGACTTCCAAGGACCAGTCAGATCTGCCAGAGTAAGCATGACTGTGGTGGAGGTACTTTGTCTGTGGCTTTGTTACACTTTGTCTTCCTAGGAACAGAAACTCTGAAGGAGCTGAGGTGGACTGGATACTATGAGCTTCAATATGAAGCAGGAACTGCATGGAGAGCTAGACAAGGAAGTGGGAGTTGTCTGCCTTTGAATCCAGGTGACAGTTTGGTGGATTCAAGTAGGAGCTGCCTGCCTCCAGTCAAGATGAAAAGACATCTCTTTGGGTATTTAATACTGAGTAGTGACTGATGAAACTGCAACTTACTTGTGACCTAGGGTCACTTTGTACTTTCCACAACCCCTTAAAAGTGGACTGAATAGTAACTGATGACTGCATAATGACTGAAGAAATTGTAACTTGCTTGTGACCTATGGGTGGATGGCCCCTGTACTTTCCACTGCCCCTTAAGAGGGTATTGAGTAGTGACTGATGAAATCATAACTTATATGGACCCCATGGGAGTAGGGCTTTGACTTTTGTACTTTGTGATTGACTAAATGAATGTGATTTGCTTAAAACTCTGTGACCATTCTGGTGAAAACTACGTGGCAAATTTAGTGTTAAATTGTTCAGTTCTGAACCCTGTCAATGAACGTACTTTGTTTTCTGTGATTGTTTTGCTCTGATTTGTTATTGAATAAATATTTGTGAGTTCAGAACCTTGAAGTTGTTCACAGCAGCAATCTTCTGGAAAGCTGCTTGTGCTTGGCTTTGCAGATGCACAGTATGATTTCACCTGTTCTTAAAGGCCTTTCCATATTCACTACATTCATAAGGTTTCTCTGCAGTGTGAATACTGTGGTGCACAGTAAGCTCTGCCTTTCTCTTGAAGGACTTTCAACATTAACAACATTCATAAGGTTTCCCTCCAGTATGAATTCTCTGATGCAGACTAAGTTGGGTCTTAATCCTGAAGGCCTTTCTACATTCACTACATTCATAAGGTTTTTCTCCAGTATGAATACTATGATGCCTAGTAAGCTCTGACATAGTCTTGAACGCCTTGCCACATTCATGACATTCCTAAGGTTTCTCTCCAGTATGAATTCTCTGATGCACAGTACAATTTCCCTGATTCCTGAAGGCCTTTCCACATTCATTACATTTATAAGGTTTCTCACCAGTGTGAATGCTTTGATGCAATATAAGTTAACCCTTAATCCTGAAGGCCTTCCCACATTCACTACATTCATAAGGTTTCTCTCCAGTATGAATGCTCTGATGAACAGTAACCTCTGACTTACTCCAGAATGTCTTTCCACATTCACAACATTCATAAGGTTTCCCTTCAGTATGAATTCTCTGATGCAGACTAAGTTGGGTCTTAATCCTGAAGGCCTTTCCACATTCACTACATTCATAAGGTTTCTCTACAGTATGAATGCTATGGTGCTTAGTAAGCTGTGACTTAGTCTTGAAGGCCTTCCCACATTCACTACATTCATAAGGTTTCTCTCCAGTATGAATTGTCTGATGTGTTATAAGTTGTTTCTTACACCTAAAGGTCTTGCCACATTCATTATATCCATAAGGTTTCTCTCCAGTATGAATTCTCTGATGCACAGTATGATTTGCATGACTCCTGAAGGCCTTTCCACATTCACTACATTTATAAGGTTTCTCTCCAGTATGAATCCTCTGATGCACTGTAAGTTGTCTCTTAATCCTGAAGGGCTTTCCACATTCGGCACATTTATAAGGTTTCTCTCCAGTATGAATTCTCTGATTCATACTAAGTCGTGTCTTAATCCTGAAGGCCTTTCCACATTCACTACATTCATAAGGTTTCTCTCCAGTATGAATGCTCTGATGCTTAGTAAGCTCTGATTTAGTCTTGAAGGCCTTCCCATATTCACTACATTCGTAAGGTTTCTCACCAGTATGAATTCTCTGATGCACTCTAAGTTGATTCTTACTTCCAAAGGCCTTGTCACATTCATTGCATTTATATGGTTTCTTTCCAGTATGAACTCTTTGATGCACTCTAAGTTGATTCTTACTCCTAAAGGCCTTGCCACATTCATTACACTCATAAGGTTTCTGTCCAGTGTGAATTTTGTGATGTTCAATAAGATATGAGTTGTAGGGGAAAGCCTTCCCACACTTCTTACATTCATAAAGCATCTCTCCAGTATGAATTCTCTGGTGCACAGTAAGCTTTGACTTAATCCTGAAGGCCTTCCCACATTCACTACATTCATAAGGTTTCTCTCCAGTATGAATTGTCTGATGTGTTGTAAGTTGTTTCTTATACCTAAAGGCCTTGCCACATTCATTACATTCATTAGGTTTCTCTCCAGTATGAATTTTATGATGTTCAGTAAGATATGAGTAATAGGGGAAAGCCTTCCCACACTCCTTACATTCATAAAGCATCTCTCCAGTATGAATTCTTTGGTGCACAGAAAGCTCTGACTTAGGCTTCAAGGCGTTCCCACATTCATTACACTCAAGGTTTTTCTCCAGTATGAATTCGCTGATGTTCAGTAAGACATAGCATCCTCCTGAAGGCCTTTCCACATTCACTACATTTATAAGGTTTCTCTCCAGTGTGAATGCTCTGATGCATAGTAAACTCTGACTTAGCTTGAAGGCCTTTCCACATTCAGCACATTCATAAGGTTTCTCTCCAGTATGAATTCTCTGATGCACTGTAAGTTGTACCTTAATCCTGAAGGACTGCTTACATTTACTACATTTATAAGAATTATCTCCAATATGAATTCTCTGATGTTGAATAAGATTTCCCTTCCATGTGAAGGCTTTCCCACATATACTACATTTATAAGGTTTCTCCCTGGCATGAATTCACTGACAGACAGAAAGATGCTTCTTGCTCTTGAAGGCCTTCCTATCTCCATTAAAATCAAGAGGTTTATCTCCAGTAAATTCTCTGCTCTCTGAAAGAAAGAATAAAGAGCTGAGCAAACCTGCCTTTTTGACCTTTTCCCAAAGTTCTTAGTTGTTCAAAGGTTTCAGAGCTATTCTCTTGCCCTCTCACTTGAGAAGGCTATTCTCACTAGTCTTTTACTAAGCACAAGTCTGTCTTATATGAAAGTAGGATGAGTTAAAGGTAGCATATGTAATTGAAATGACAAAGGATGAAATTACCAGGAGGGACGGATGAACCCTTATTCTACTTTAACTGACATTTGAATATCATATGACTACTCAGGAAAAAAACAAGATGATACTGAAAACTTGCAAATGTATCCTTACCCTCTATGGTGGAAATAGTAAGAGAAAAGACTGAACAATAAAAAAAGAGAGAATTGGATTTAGAGTAAGGAAGAGAAATAGGTACATGAAGTGAACAGAATAAAAAAGTGTGATGGGAGAAATGTTATACGAGTTGCTATAAATTCCTCAAAAACAATTTGGAGGTAGCAATAAATGCCTTCAGGTTTGCAAAGATACTTTAAAATAATAACTTTGGTGTAATTATGTTGAAATAGGTACTTATTAAGCTGCTGCTGCTGCAATTTTTCTGACAAACAACAGCAATTTCAGGTACAGCCACAAAACTGTTCATATCCTTTGACCCTATTGTCCTGGTATCAGGTGGGGTAGGATAATCTTAAATGAGCAGAAGAGAAAATACTGCCCTATAAGTGAGGCAACAACTTTATTTAAGTGTTGAGATACATTTCAGTAAAGATACAATGAAAAAATGAACTTGAGATGAAAAAGTTTTGAAGTCTCAGGTCCTTTCAATAGGCCTAAGAAGCTTTGATAGGCCACTTTGTTCAACATTTTTACAAGAGCTTTGACTTCAAATGACCAACAGATCCCTATTTTGCAATGACCCATCTGGTTGGTTTTTATATAGTCACCTGGACGGCTGTTTCTGGGAACATCAGCCTCTGACATCCAAGATGCTTTCTTTCTTTCCAACTGGTAGATCACATCTGGTTTTGAAACTGTAAATCCCGTTCATTGAAAATGAAAAAGAATCAGGAAGTCATCTCAGAGTTCCATCATAGAACAGATAGATGAAATACTCCTTCCAACTCTTAGTAAAAGGTAGGGGAATAAGGGCCCCAAATGTATCTTATACCACCAAGGGCACTATTTTTTCCCTAACCAAGAGAGAATTAATGGGCTGGTTGCAGGGAGAAGTAGGATTGTTTCTTTTTCCTTTTTTTAGATACTGGGAAAAGAGAAATTACATTTTTCAAAAAAGCATCTAAATTCAAACCCAGTTCAAACCCTCAAGTAGGCATGCTAGGAAGACCTCAAGGATAGTACAAAGCACCAATGAAGGACATTCTATATTATGGTAGAATGGACTACTGAATAGGACTTAAAAATTAGTTCAGTTGACTCACTCCCTGCTTAAACTGTGACAATATTCTATATGATGAAAACTATACAGAGAAAGAAATCTTGGATTTGAAGCAACAGAGAGAGGAGGATCTATTCTCAAGGATAACAACAAATCAAAAAATCCATTTCCAGACATACCAAGCAAAGACTTAGTAATCTGTCTCTTGGCTACAAAAGGATTAGGAATATCTTCCTTTTGTATGCCAAAGAATAATTTATATTCTTGAAAATTGTCATAGTATATATTAAGACTTCGATGGTTGGAGCTGTTCTTACCCAAAGACACTAAGTTCCTATAGTTCTCTAGCATCACATCACAGTACAACTTTTTCTGAGATGGGTTCAATTGTACCCACTCCTCCTGGGTGAATTCCACAGTCACATCCTTGAATGTCACTGATTCCTGAAATACAATAAACATTTCTGCTTATCCGGTTCTAGCTGTGTTATGATGTCTAAATGTAAACTGCTTACATTAAGGTGAGGAAATGGAGGGCATTAGGACAGTAAGTGGCACAGGGAATTGAAGTGACTGAGTCAAACACACTGACTCCATTTTGTGATGCAATTCAGGAGGTAGTTTACTTCCTTTTCTGTTCAGTTACAGGTGTAGTCCAATCTCTGTCTTATGAGAAAAACTTATTCATTGTGGGACTTCAGAGAAAATCTTATTGCACTGTTTGAACCTAGCCCTGTGTAGCTAGGAAATGAAACCACCCCTACCTCCTGTTTAGAGATCCTTAATTTAGGACTTAGGTTATGCTGACCAGAACCCCAGTCATATCCAAAAAGAGTGATGTGTAACAAGTTTTCTCACAATTGTACATCTCAAGCAACCCATATGCCTTACCTGAAAATTGGCCTCATACTCCACAGTTAGTTATTGTTTCCATGTTCCTGGGTAACTTGGGTTCCTTGAGTAAAAATACTCAAAATATATGGACCAAATGGCATAGTATGCAAAATATTAAAGCAAAATTTAAATTATTCCAAAAGACTCATGATGGAAAATGCCATTCATATCCAGTGAAAGACCTATGAAGTATTAATGCAGAACAAAGCATATTATTTTATCTTTTTTTTCTTTCTCCAGGTTATTCCCTTTGGTTCTAATTCTTCTTTACATCATAACTAATGTGGAATTATGTTTTACATGACAGTATGTATTTAGCATATATCAGCTTGTATACCATCTTGGGGAGAAAATGAGGGAAAACGAGGTGAAAGTTTAAATAAATAAAACTTATTTAAAAAGCAAAATGAGGTACAGGAAGAAACAGACACCAAAACTATACCAGTGACAGATATCAATTTTACCTTCTGAGAATGAGAAAAATCTAACCATAAAACAAGTAAGAAAGAAGTTAAGGACATGAGTAGACTTTTAGTAAAATTAGCTATGCTAGACTGCTCACAAAAACTAAATGGGAACAGAAAGGAATATACCTTTTTCTCCACTGTATATGGCACCTTCAAAAAAATTCATATGTTAAGGCAATAAAAACCTCATAAATACTGTGAAGCAGAAGTAATAAATGCAAAGTTTACCAGCCATAATATACTGAAAATCACATTCAATATAGGGCTTTTGAAGCACAGATTTAAAATTAATTGAAATAACCTAATCCTAAAGAACGTGGGGGTCAAAGAACAAATCAATATAATCCCTATCTGGAGAGAACTGAATAGAAAGAGAAAGGAATACATCTTTTTCATCAGCAGTTTATGGAACCTTTACAAAGATTCACCATATAAGTACATAACAATTTTATAGTTAAATGCAGAAAAGGAGAAATATTAAAAGTATACTTTTCGGATCACAATGCAATAAAAATTACATTTAATAAGGGACCACAGAAACATATATTAAAAACTAATTGTAGAGTAAACAACATAATCTTAATGAATGAGTGGGTTAAAGAACAAATCACAGAAATAATAATTTGATTAAAGAAAATGACCAAAATGAGACAGCAAATCAAAACCTATGGGATACAACAAAAGACGTGATCAGAAAAAATATATCTCTCTAAATGTTTACATTAGTAAAAACAAAGGAAAAGCAGATTAAAAAGGTAGGTTATAAATTTCCTAAAAATTAAAGGTGAAATTATTGATAAAATTGAGTGTAAAAAATCATTGGATTAATAAAGAAAAGAAATAAGATAAAAAATAAATTAATTTGATTATAAAAAGTGAGAAGAAAATCAGGTCACTTTCCTGTAGGGGGCAGTCTGAGTATCAGGAACCATCTTGACATTCAACAGGTCCTGATATTCAGGAAGGTGACAGAACATTACTTCTTTCCTGTTCTGGATTTTGTCCCTCAGGCGACCAGTAGTGTTTTGGTAGTTAGCGGCTTCAACAGCAAAGTTCTCCTGCATTTCACACATCTGGCCTTGCAGGGATTAATTAGTTCCTTTAAGTGTATCCACCTCACAGGTAAGAGACTGCACCTGTCATTGGTACTCATTAGATTCTTGCTTAGCCTGGCACAGGGCATCATTATTCCTGTTAGCAGCGTCAGAGAGATAGCAAATTTGGACTTGTCTCAGCCTCTTGAAGTTTCTTGGCAGCCACACTTTCCTACTGCTGATGGACATCACACAGGGCTGCAGTGAGGTCGGGCTTGGCAACATCCACATCAACCTGAACATGTGTAATGCCATGCATGAGCAGCTTGCCAAAAGAATGCCAGGCTGTAGCAGGTGGTCGAAGTCACATACTTGCGGCTGGAGCCAGACTGTCCACCTACACTGCTGCTGCCGAACATCCTGTGGTAAAAGACTAAGGATGCTGCCTTGGTGGGTAGACATCATTGGAGGGCTGCTGTGCACCTACTGGATGATGCCTACTGTGTGGAGCACAATGGGTGAAGAGAGGGGTGGCCGTGTGGTGCCGACTGTGGCTAAGGTGACAAGACCTTCTGTTTTCTTCTGTGTATCTTTTTCTTTCCTTCTGACAGTGCTGTCTCTAATTCCCTTTCTCTTAAATCCTACCTTCTCTTCACACCTCCAGTAAAGAAAGAAAGAAATAGTGCTTATGGTCAGTAAGCATAGTCCTTAAATAGTTACCAATTTTCTTTCTGAAGATGGGAAATGTGTTTCACCATCACTTTCCTGGAATCATGGTGGTCATTGCATGGTACTATCATTTGTAAATTATTTTCTTGGTTCTGCTGTTTTCCTCCTTCACTGCTTCGTCCAGGTCTTCCTTGTTTCTCTGAAACTGGCCCCTTCATAATTTCTTATGACACAGCAATATTCAGTTTCGTGGAATGATCAGGTAATCCCCACTTGTTGGGTATCCCTTTATTCCTAATACTTTGCTATAACAGAAAAAATTGTAAGAAATATTTTTGTCCTGATGAGTCCTTTTCCACTTTTTCTTTCTGATGTTTTTGGGAGTATAGGCCTAGTATAGCATTGGCTAGGCCAAAGAATACACACTGTTGAATGCTTTTCTGTCTGCTTCCTGCAGTGGCTCTGCTAATTGACACTTCTGGCAACATAAGTGCTTTAAACACTTATCAATAAAAGAGGAAAAAAAAACACAGTTACTTGGACATCAAATTCAGTAAGTCAGTTATCAACAAATATTTATTAAGCTGCTATTACATGCCATGGCCTATAATAATATATAATACATGATAATATAATAATAACAGGGCATCAAGCTCAACTACTGCTCTGATGGTAAATTCTTCACCTTGAAAGGGCTACAAGCCAAGACTAAATTGGAGGGAGTATTGGTACATGATTTTCTGTTTGCAGATTATTGTCCTCTCAGTGCAGCCTCTGAAGATGAGACACTACAAAGTATGGATCGATTCTTTGATGCTTGTGTTAATTTCGCCCTAACAACATCAAAAAACCCCAAACACATGTGTTCCATCAGCCAGCATCATACCATCCATATATTGAACCATCAGTTATAGCACATGGAGAAGTTTTGAATGCTGTGGACAAGTTCACTTACCTTGGCAGTGTACTTTCTGGGGATGTACTCATTGCCAGAGCTAGCTCAGTGTTTGGAGGCTGTGAGAGAAAGTATTGGAGAGAAGGAGGTAGTAGACTGGGTTTTGGGTTTTTTTTTGCTTTTTGGAGGGCAGTTGGGGTTAAGTGACTTGCCCAAGGCCACACGGCTAGATTTTTTGTGTTAAGTGTCTGAGGCCAGATTAGAACTCAGGTCCTCCTGACTCCAGGGCTGGTACTCTATTCACTGTGCCACCTAGCCGCCCCAGTAGACTGGTTTCTAAACAGAAGGTCTTCAGTAGTTGTGATGTTGCCCTTATTGTTGTTTGCCTGTGAAACCTGGGCTGTGTACCAACATCACACCAGGAAACTGAATTGTTTCCATTTGAATTGTCTTTGGAAGTTTCTGAAGATCAGCTGACAGGATAAGATCCCAGACACTGAGGTCCTTTCTCAAATGAAACTGCCCAGCATTCACATTCTTCTGAAGAGAGCACAATTAAGATGGGCTGGCCTTGTTGTCTGAATGCAAAATGTAAGCTTCCTAGAAAGAATGTTTTCTAGAGAACTCACACAGGGCAACCACCTACCTGATTTTCAGAAGAAGCAATATAAGGACACTCTCTAGGTCCCTCTCTTAATTTTCAAATTGATTATGTGGCATGGGCAATAATGACACTGGACCCCACCCACCATGGTGTGCCCTCATCAGAAAAGGTTCTGTGCTCTATGAGGAAAGCACAATTGAAGTAACTCAAAGGAAATTGAAGAAGAACAGATTTAGAGAATCTACCCCAGATATTCACGTGGACTTTTTTTTTCAATTACTCATACTTCAGGATCATTTGTTTTACATTTATATTTATGTTTTTCTATATTCTGTTGGATCTGTTTATTTTACACCATGTCACTGCACATCTCCTGATGCTCAGAATTCCTTGCATTTATCATTTTAACTACATAAGTGATGAATTCTTATGCTCTTTTTCCTGGCTGTTCTTCATTGGTGAGACTTGACTTCGTTTCGAGTTCTGTGCTGCCCCAAAGAGTGCTCTTATGAATGTTTTTGTGTACAGTGAGAATGGCCCCAGATTGGAATCCCGCATTGGTATCCTTGATAGGAGGTCCTGGGCACAGAGTGCACATCTGCACTTTACTCCCCATTTGACCTTAAGCAAGTCACTTTCCTTCTCTGGGTCTCACTTCTCTAATTTATAAAATGAGTAAATTGGACTCTCAAGTTTCTTCAAGCTCTGAATATATGAATTGGAAAGTCATGGTCCTTTAATACCCTCTTCAACAATAAAAACACGTTCACATGCTGTTATAGACTGGAGATTGTAGTCCCTCATGCCTGCCTTTGCTTTTATGGTTACAGGAGGATTGAACACACTTGTGTCCATTCCAGAGCAGCATATTTTAAGAAACACAACGATTGGATAAAAAGAGGAAGAGAGCTGCCTTAACTGTGAAGAGATGAGGCTGAACGCTGAAAGGGACTAGGCTTGTTAAATTGGGACAGGAGTCTTAGGACACAGGATAGCTTTTTTAGCTATTTCATTTTCATTGTTTTTTTCAGCAAATAGAAAAGGAATTAGCCATATTGCTGCTTCAGCTCAGAGGGCACATATAGGAGCCATGGGAGCCCATTGTTAAAATAAAAAAAAACAACACATTTAACATTGATGTCATTGGAAACATTTACTACAAAAAAGCATTTATTAAGCACCTACCAAGTGCCAGGTACTCAGTTGCTTCATTTCACTGCACCACGTTCTGTTCTGATGCCCTCCATGTCCTCACCTTACTAGTAGCAGTTTCCATTTAGACTTCATAACAGAGCTAGAACTGGATAAGCAGAAATGTTTGTGGTATTTCAGGAATCTGTGACATTCAAGGATGTGGTTGTGGAATTCACCCAGGAGGAGTGGGTACAACTGAACCCATCCCAGAAGAAGCTGTACAGGGATGTGATGCTGGAGAAGTATAGGAACTTGGCATCTTTGGGTAAGAACAGCTCCCCCTATGGGTGTCTTAATATATACTGTGACAACTTTCAAGAATTTATATTATTCTTTGGTATACAAAAGCAAAATATTCCTAATCCTTTTGTAGCCAAAAGAAAAATTACTAAGGTTTTTGCTTAGTATGCCTGCAAATGGATTTCTTGATTTATCATTATCCTTGAGAATATATCCTCCCCTCTCTGTTGCTTCAAATCCAAGATTTCTTTCTCTGTATAGTTTTCATCATATAGAATATTCTGACAGCTTAAGCAGGGAGTGAGTCAGCTGAACTAATTTTTAAGTCCTATTCAGTACTCCATTCTACCATAATATAGAATGTCCTTCAGTCGTCCTTTGTACTATCCTTGAGGCCTTCTTAGCATGCCTACTTGAAGGTTTGAACTGGGTTTAAATTCTTTTATTAAGTTTTATAGATACTTTTTTTTAAAATGCAAATTCTCCTTCCCCAGCATCTAAAAAAAAAGGAAAAGAAACCTACTTCTCCCTCCAGACAGCCCGTTAACCCTCTCTTGGTTGTGGGGAAAAAAATCTCTGACAAAATGAGCTAACGTAGTGTCCTTTGTGGTGTAAGATACATTTGGGGCCCTTTCCCCCACCTTTTGATAAGAGTTGGAAGGAATGTTTCATCTATCTGTTCTGTGATGGGACTCAGATGACTCCCTGGTTCTTTTAAATTTTCAATGAACAGGATTTAACATTTCCAAACCAGATGTGATCTACCAGTTGGAAAGAAAGAAAGCATCTTGGATGCCAGGGGCAGATGTTCCCAGAAGCAGCTCCTCAGGTGACTAGATAAAAATCAATCAGATGGGTCATTGCAAAATAGTGATCTGTTGGTCATTTGAGGTCAAAGCTTTGTAAAATGTTGAACAAAGTGGCCTGTCAAAGCTCTCAGACCTCTTGAAAGGAGCTGAGACTTTAAAACTTTTTTTACCTCAAGAAGTTCATTTTTTTTATTTTATCTTTACTGAACTGTACCTCAACACTTCAAGAAAGTTGTTGACATAACCCTATCATTGGACCTATAGATTTTTGTTATTTTGCTCTTTCACAAAAAGCTGTTGTGTAAATATTCCTGAGAGTTCTTTGCTTGCTTTCAGTAATTATTGAGTAATTCCGTAGATTCAAAGGATATGAACAGTTTTGTGTCTCTAGCTGAAGTTGCTATATTGCTGCTTCTTCCGGAAGAAGCAGCAATATCAGTTTAATATGCACCTATTTCAACGTAATTACAAAAAATTATTATTTCAAAGTGTCTTTGCAAATCTGAAGGCATTTATTGATATCGCAAAATCGTTTTCATTTCTTTTCTTTTCCCTAGCAGAATTTGAGTAATGTTTCAGGTCCATCTTAATCATTTCTCTTGTCGAAAACATCTGTATGTC
This sequence comes from Pseudocheirus occidentalis, assembly GCA_028646575.1. Lineage (NCBI taxonomy): Eukaryota > Metazoa > Chordata > Mammalia > Diprotodontia > Pseudocheiridae > Pseudocheirus > Pseudocheirus occidentalis. Next base: position 293,782,725 of record CM053595.1, read on the forward strand.
TTACTCTCACAAATTTCAATGAATTTTTTATAGAGAAGATATGTTGGATATTTAGAGGAAATTTACACCAACTGTTGTTACATTTCTCCTGTCATACTTCTTTATTCTGTTTTGTTCATGTATCTATTTCTCTTCCTTACTCAAAATTCAATTCTCTGTTTTTTGGTTGTCCAGTTTTTTCCCTTCCTATTTTCACCATAGAGGGTAAAGATACAGTTGCATGTTCTCAAGGTCATCTTGCTTTTGTTCTGAATAGTCTTATTATATTCAAACGTCAAAGTGGAATAAGGGTTCATTCATCCGTCCTGGTAATTTCATCCTGTCAGTTCAATTACATATGTTACATTACCTTTAACTCATCATACTTTCATAATATGACAAATTCATCCTTAGTGAAAGACAAGTGAGAAGGCAAGAGAATAGCTTTGAAACCTCTGAACAACCTAGAACTTTGGGAAAGGGTCAAAAAAGCAGGTTTGCTCAGCTCTTTATTCTCCCTTTCAAAGAGCAGAGAATTTACTGGAGATGAACCTCTTGATTGTAATGGATATGGGAAGGCCTTCAAGAGCAAGAAGCATCTTTCTGTCTGTCAGAGAATTCATGCTGGAGAGAAACTTTATGAAGGTAGTAAATGTGGAAAGGCTTTCAGGAATAAGGATCATCTTACTGTTAATCAGAGTATTCACACTGGAGAGAAACCTCACAAATGTGATGAATGTGGCAAGGCCTTTAAGAGTAAGAAAGACCTTAGGGTACATCAGAGAATTCATACTGGAGAGCAACCTTATGAATGTAGTGAATGTGGAAAGGGCTTCAAGAGGAAGCTGCATCTTACCGAACATCAGCGAATTCATACTGGTGAAAAACCTTAGCAATGTAATAAATGTGCAAAGGCCTTCAGGCACAAGTCAGAGCTTACTCTACACCAGAAAATTCATACTGGAGACATGCTTTATGAATGTAAGGAGTGTGGGATGGCTTTCCCCTACAAGTCATGTTTTACTGAACATCAGAGAATGCATACTAGAGAGAAACCTTATAAATGTAGTGAATGTGGAAAGGCCTACAGGAGGAAATCACATCTTATTGAACACCAGCAAATTCATACAGGAGAAAAACATGAATGTAGTGAATGTGGGAAGGCCTTCTCGTATAAGAGACAACTTACAGAGCATCAGAGAATTCATATTGCAGAGAAACCATATAAATGTAGTGAATATGGAAAGGGCTTTAGAAGGAAGCCAAATCTTACTGAACATCAGCAAATTCATACTGGAGAAAAATCTTATAAATGTAGTGAATGTGGAAAGGCCTTTAGGAGTAAGATAAAACTTACAGTGCATTATAGAATTCATGCTGGAGAGAGACCCTATGAATGTAGTGAATGTGGAAAGGCCTACAGGAGGAAATCACAACTTACTGAACGCCAGCGAAGTCATACTGGAGAAAAACCTTATAAATGTACTGAATGTGGAAAGGCTTTTAGGATTAAGATAAAACTTAGATTGCATTATAGAATTCATACTGGAGAGAAACCTTATAAATGTAGTGAATGTGGAAAGGGTTTCCGGAGGAAAACACATATTACTACACATCAGCGAATTCATACTGAAGAAAACCCTTAGGGGGCAGCTAGGTGGCACAGTGAATAGAGCACCAACCCTGGAGATAGGAGCACCTGAGTTCAAATCTGGTCTCAGTCACTTAACAGAAAAACTAGTCATATGACCTTGAGCAAGTCACTTAACCCCAACTGCCCTCCAAAAATAAAAAAAAAACCAAGAAGAAAAGCCTTATGAATGTATTAAATATGGGAAGACCTTCAGGTTTAAGGCACAACTTACAGTGCATCAGAGAATTCATATTGGAGGGAAACCTTATATGTGTAATGAATGTGGAAAGGCCTTTACAAGGAAGCCACAGCTTACTGAGCATCAGAAAATTCATACTAGAGAGATGCTTTACGAATGTAGTGAATGTGGAAAGACCTTCAGGAGTAAGGATCATCTTATAGTGCATCAGAGAATCCATACTAGAGAAAAACCTTGTAACCATAGTAAATGTGGAAAGGCCTTTAGGAATAAGGAACAACTCAAAGTGCATCAGAGAGTTCATACTGGAGAAAACAAAGCTTATGAATGAGGGAAGGCCTAGTGGAAAAAATTAGAGTTTACTATGCATCACAGAATTCATTCTGGAGAGAAACCTTGCAAATGTAGTGAATATGGGAAGACCTTCACGTGAAAGGTGCATCTTCACATGCATCATCAAATTCATATCGAAAACATTCTTTTTGAATGTAAGGAGTGTGGGAAGGCTTTCCCATACAATTCAGAAGTTATTGGACATCAAATATTTCATGCGGGTGGGAAAGCTTATCAAGGCCTTCAGGAGGAAGCCACATCTTATGGGAGCTCTAGAATGACACACTAGACCGTGGAAGTATGAAAATAAACAGTAGGCTTGGTGAGATTGTCAAAGCAATCCATTTATTGATGCCGTGAGCAAGGTTTTTATGGAGTAATAAAACAAGGAAGGCAACTATAGGTCATTAAATTTCCTACTACTGTTTTGTTCATTTTCAAGATTCCAGACAGTGATGCCAAGTATGCCTTGATAGTAACCATGTCCTTGCTTTATCCATGCACATGAATGGTATCTAAAATGTTTAATTAATCATAAAAAGGGAGCTAACACCTTCTGGCTGAAATTCCAGAATAGGGCAGAGCCTTGCATCTTCAGCATATCAGAGAAGTTCTGATTTACAGCTGCATCAGTTGAGAAAACCAGAAGGGGACAGTACAGACTGCTTCCATCACTGTAAAACCCAAAGTTAACTTATCTCGGACCAATTTGATTCCTGGATCAGATGTTTTGGCTTCCTTCATCTCCCCCTTTTTTATTAAACAATTTAAGGCCATGTACCTCAGTGCCTAAAGCTTTGACCTCATGGGACATCATTCATCTAATACTATAGTAGAAGTATACATAAAATCACTGTAACAATTCATATAGGAAGCAAGCGGGATTATAAGGATTATGCCTATAATTAATTTTTTATTTTAAAATGACCACAGAAAGTTTGAAATTATTTGCTAGTGTAGGTGAGAGCATTATCAGTTTTCATTTGTTTTGGAACATTCATTAAACCAAAAGACTGTAACATATTGTTAATTACATTTTTTCCTGCTTCCCCTGTCTGAAGGTAAGCTGGGGGAGTAATATAGAAAACACATTGAGGGCATTTTTTTAATGACCTATCTACCTTGTTCCCTAGTAACATGGAATTGTTTACATAGCGTATATGCATTATGAAGAAAATAAGAGTGAGATAACATCACTATGAATATTTGAGGGAAAAGAGTTGTAAAAAACTAGAACTATTTCATCAATAGTCATGTGAATCTGGGAAATAAGCCCACTAAGTGAAAAATGCATTGTAATGTGGGTAAAATAGATTGTGACTCTATCTTATGAGAGTGTAACTTCTGAAAAATGTTAAAAAGATCTGTATTGTTTGTATGTACAAACTTAGCAGTATCAGTATGTTGTATGCTGTATATTTGCTATCTGACATAATATTAAAGTGAAAAGAAAAATCATTTAACAGTAATATAACTGAAAACTTTGTATTATAAGAAGAAGTAAAGTGAATAATAAATTTACAATTGTTGGAATCACTGTAGTAGGCTATATTTCTAGTTTTAAGATTTATAATTGATCATCAAACTTTTTTTTGCTTTTTGCAAATTTTGCAAATTGCAGGGCAATTGGGGTTAAGTGACTTGCCCAGGGTCACACAACTAGTAAGTGTCAAGTGTCTGTGGTCAGATTTGAACTCAGGTCCTCATGCCTCCAGGGCTGGTGCTCTTTTCACTGCACCACCTAGCTGCCCCCCAATCATCAAACTTTTATGAGAAAAGAGAAAAAAATTAGCTAAAAAAACTTATAACACTATACCTTTGTTTATACTTTGGAGCAAAAACAAACTTTTAGAATTGAGATTCATTAAAAGTAAGTTGGTGTAAAATGTCCTTAAGTAACACAAATCCCCAAAGCATTACTAACACACTAAATTCCTAATTGATTGCAGAATTCTTTAGATATTACAAAGTGTTTTACCCAGAAAAGGTATAATAAATGAATCTAATCACAGTACTTTAAAAGCTGTTAATATTAGAGTCTCTCTCACACACTCATTCACACAAAGACACACAAACAAAGCCTAATAGATACAGAAAATAACAGAATGGATCCAAAAGTTCACAGAGAATGGTAGGAGATCTGAAGAAAATTAAACAGTTCCTTGGCTCTCCAGATGATAACAGAGGCCAGGTAAGACTTATTAGATACTTTTCTTTTTATCTGTTTGTAATGAAGAAACAGTGAATGATTCAAGACACTTCTGGCACTTTCATTTTTGATGTTAATATATTCCACAAAAAAGAGGCAGAAATGAGGAAATGCCAAAATCCCACCTCCATGAGTCTCTTACTCATCTGTCTCTTGGCTGGCTCCCAGTTTACGAAGTCTATCATCCCTTTCTGTGAAAATCAAGGACAACATATTTCTACATATTCAAAGAATTCTTGTAACTGACTGCTAGTGATAAGTAATCTTTCTTTTACTGTTCTTTTTAACAGTCTAAGATAATAAACTTGGTCTCTAGTTACACTTTGTACATGTCCCATTTTCTCCTGACAGCTTTTTACTAAGACTAGGTCCTAATCTTAATGTTTCTAGCCCCTCATCTCCTACTAAACCTGGTGACTCTTGTAGCCCTAAGACTACTAAAAACTTTCCCTACAGGCCCAGTCCCTATTTAGCCCCAAAACTGATAAACACAAAACAACTATCACTTCCTTAACTTCTAATCATGATGCTGCAGGCACTGAGGTACCTGTTCTGGGAGGATTTCTTTTCTCTGCAGTCCCAAGGAAACTACTTTCCTCTTACCTTCTTTCAGGGTACCTATTCGAGGCTCCACTTGTGAGCCAACTCTAAGTGGTTTGTTAGGCCAGCTCTAAAATGACGCATGGAAGTTTGAAAATAAATTGTAGGGGGGCGGCTAGGTGGCGCAGTGAATAGAGCACCGGCCCTGGAGTCAGGAGTACCTGAGTTCAAATCTGGCCTCAGACACTTAACACAAAAACTAGCCGTGTGACTTTGGGCAAGTCACTTAACCCCAACTGCCCTCCAAAAAGCAAAAAAAAAAAAAAAAGAAAATAAATTGTAGGCCAGGTGAGATTGTTAAAGCAATCCATTCATTGATGCCATGAGCAAGGTTTTTGTAGAGTAATAAGACTATGAAGGTAACTATAGGTCACTAAGTTTTCTAATACTACTTTGTTCAGTTGGAAGATGCCAGATAGTATGTCAAGTAGTCCTTGATATTAATCATGTCCTTGCTTGATCCATACACATGAATAATATCTAAAAATGTATAAATAATCATAAAAAAATCTAACACCTTATGGATGGAATCACAGAATAGGAGAGAGCCCTGGATCTTCAGGATATCAGGCAAGCTCTGATTTATAGGTGCATCACTTGGGAAAACCAGGAGTGGGTGGGTCTGACTGGCTGCATCACTGGAAAACCCAGAGGTAACTAGGAACAGCGTGATTCCTGGATCAGATGTTTTGGCTCCCTTCAGCAGAGGAACTCTTGACATTTCAGGGAACCTCCTTTTTGATTGTTATTGTATCTGGTTTTGCTTCTTTTTTTTAACTTCATTTTGCCAAGCATCATGGGTTGTCACTGAACTTTGCCTCAGTTTCTTTTAAAGTCTCTGAAATAGGGATAATAACAGCACCCACCTTCAATGGTTTTTGTGAGGACAAAATGAGATTAACACACCACTATATAAGTGTTAACTATAATTTTAAGAAACCCAGGTTAACTCAAAACATCCAAAGGCTTCCAAGTATTATTGTAATAAATCCACACCTAAATTTTATCATGAGCCCAGGTCTCGGCTCACTCTTATTTCTCTGCACAACAGTATTGGGCCCTGAGGCTGGTGGCAGCATTCCCTTTGTGTTCTGTGGTTTGGACTCTCATCTAGTTTCTGCTACACTAGTCTGAGTGAAGTCCTATAACAAAGTCCAGCCATCTCTGGCTAAATTTCTTAACTCTTTTAGGATAGGGTTTCTTTACCTTGTTTGTGTCATTGACCTTTCTGGAACTCTGGTGAAGCTTAGGGATACTGCCCAGAGTCACATTGTTAAATGCCTAAAATGAAATACACAGGAAACAACAACAAGGAAAAAAATTATCTTGAAATAAATATTTGATTTCCCCATCCATGTGCAAAGACCACACGAAATCAATTCATGAACCCCTTTGAGTCTCAGACCCCAACTGGGGCATCTCTCAGGAGCTGATGATAGAAGAAACCATAGGATCACAGTTCTAGAGGAAGAAGCATCCTCCAAAGCTGTATCAGCATGCAGCATTCACAATGCCTACAGTTACTATAAGTATGCTGATATAGTTATTAATCACAAAATGTAACAGGCTCTCTACATGAGAAATATAGTCAGAGCATTTATTCAAATATCAGAAGACTGAGTCCCCAAACCAGAAGGTCAAAGCCAACACAGTAGTTATGAAGTTGGCATATGTAGTTAAAGTAGTAAATACCCACATTCTCAAGCCTTCAAAACAGGACAGGCGACCTCGGGCAAAGATCCTCCTCTCCTCACTCACAGCAACTGCTCAGCGTCCAGGCAGCTTGCACCCAGCAGCTCCAGCCCCTCTTCAGTTCTTGTCCCTGGCAGTCCTCAGCAGGAGTCCTTAGCAGAGATCCTGGCTGGCTCAAAGAAAAAAGAGTCCACGCCACTGTTGCCGCCAGCTGCTGCTTCCAGTCACCAGCACAGACAGTAGCTTGGTTCCTGCATTCTCTTACTCCACCCCTTCCTGCTACATCAGCAAGTTCAAGGGGCATGGAAGATCTTCAAATTTCAGTATCATTACATTAGCTCATTATGGATTCCAGTTTTTGCTTATTGCCCTTACAATACCACCCCTGCCTTCCTTTCTCTGGTGGCTCTCTCTTTGTACTTTTTTCTAATATTTTGTGTGTTGTATTAGAGTTTTCCCCAATACTTTGGTCAGTATCATTCATGGCCATCTTTCTTGCTGTTTCCCCTAAGGGTTTTGTTTCATTGGGGGTGTTTCTGTGGTTAGCAGAGTGACCAGTCATTAGGTTATTTCTCTGATGACACCCTCATCACCATTTTCCTGGAAACCCCACAGGCCATTGCAGATACTATTCCCTGCCTTATCAACCATGTAGCCCAAAACATATTCCAGTGTTTCTATCTCAATCATGTTTATCCTTCCTTGCTCTTGGGTGTGTATGTATCACAGACAGATGAGATCAAGACCTTGTGAACTATGAAAAATATGTACCAGAGATACAATAAATCAGATCCTTAGCAGGATATCTCAGGAACTGTGATAAACATGAGGAATGGTCTACATGTCTCAGACCAGCTATGAATGAGCAAAGAAGCAAAGAAGATGTTTTGCAAACAAGGGAGTGGTTAATCTATCTGTGGTACCACAGCTAGTAATGAACTTAGTGCAGTCAATTTGAGTTTAGTATCCATATACACCAAAGTCACCCAATTTCAAAGGGTTCCATACTTAGTCTTAACATGTGTGCTCAGTAACTCTTTGTTAAACATAGTAGAGGTTTATTGGGTAATTGATGCTGAAGAATTATCAGTTGGTTAGCTGATATGGGAATAATCAATGGTTAGTTTTATTCTGGATAGCATGCTAGATGCTCCTAATCTATTGTACTACAAAGGTACTCTCAAGCCTTTCAGGATTAGCCTTAGAACTTTGAGGGGAATAGTTAGTTCAGCTCTGATAACCTGACCTGCAAGTGGGGGTCAGGTTTGGAGAGTAGTTCTCATAATTTTGCATAATTGGTCAGCTTGAATTAGTTTAGCCTAAATGTTTGACAAAAGTTGTTTTTAAAACTTTATTTTTTCATTGTTTATATTACATATAAAGTATTGTTGTTTTTAAAATAAAATGCTTCCAAGGAAATAATTTGCCAAAGTCCTCTATGGCCAAAGCACTTTATGAATCCTAAATGTGTGCTTCCTGCAAACACAGCTACAGTTGTTTAGTTTTTTTTTAATTCAGGTGTAGCCATTGTTTTGAAATAATTGAACTGCTTGAATCTATTTCAATCAATAAAATTTTGGCAGTTGCCTTTCACCTCAGTCACATCTACACCAATGTCTGTGTCCTTTCTTGCCGACCTGAAATCTGAGTCCTTTAGTGAAGACAAAAAACATACTGATTTTGTGGTGAGGTCACTTTCTTGAAGTAAGGGACCAAGGAGGGACTGAACCTTCACTGGAGTTACTATGTGGGATCATCCCTCTTTCCATGTATTCCTGTGTAGATGAATTTCACATCCTGCTTCCCTTATTGCCAGCTTAGGAGACGGGGAAGGAGCCCAAGCATCACAGAAAGGAATGCCTTGGGATTGAAAGGAAATGTGGTCTAATGGAAACATTCTGAATTGGAGTGATGGAATCGGACTTTAAATCCGATTCTGTTACCTACTACTTCTGACCTAAAGCAAATCACTTAAATTCTCTCCCCCGAAGTTCCTTCATGTTTATAAGGAAGGTCTTAAAGTTACTGATCTGTAAGATCCTGCCTCTGTTGAAACTTTGATCTTTGGAACTACTCATGCCTAATTCAAGAAAAGAACAGACAGCTGAATGAATGAGAAAAGCCTTTGTTAAGTGCTTACTATGTGTAAAACACTGAGCTAGGCCCTGGAGGTGCAACTAGTAGAGAAGAACCAGTCTCTGCTCTGAACAAGCTCAGATTCTAGGGGGAAGAACAAGTCAAATCAGCCAAGGTATGAGACCCCTTCTATGTGCCAGCCACTCTGCTAATAAGTGCTAGGAATACAAACAAAACCAAAGGACAGACCCTGCTCTTGGGGAGTTCACATTCTAGTAAAGGGAAATAACATGTAGAGAATTATATACAAATAGAATGTACAGAACATCCCCGAAGCCTTTATTCAGTATTGAGCTTTGATAGGAAGAATTAATGAAATCTCAAAAGGAAGCCACTAGAACTAAGGAGGATTGAACAAGAACCCTTGTAAAAGGTAAGATTCTGTTGTCCATTCATTGTCATGTCCAATCCTTCATGACCCCATATGCCCACGCACCAGGATCTTTTATCCTACACTGTCTCTTGAAGGCTGTCCAAGTTCATGTTCCTTGTTGCCATTATACTATCTATCCATTTCATCCTCTGCAATCCCATTTTCCTTTTCTTTTCAATCTTTCCCACCATCAATCTTCCAATGAATCTCATCTTCTCAAGTGGCCTAATATTTAAACTTCAGCTTCAGTATTTGACCTTCCAATCAATAGCCTGAATTAATTTCTTTAAGTATTGACTGATTTGAGCTCTTTGCAATTCAAGACTCTCAGGAGTCTTGTCCAAAACCACAATTCAAACTCATTGATTCTGAGGCATCCCATTTTCCTCATAGCCCCAACTCTCACAGCCACCATTGCTACTGGAAAAACCAATAGCTTGCAGTGCAGCTGTGGCTCTTTGAGAGCTTAGCCAGACATCAAAGACACCAAGGTTATATACTGATCCTGGGCCATGGCCCATCCTCCTGACTTTTGTCCTAGCCCTGGATTTTGATGACTCTGGAAGAGATAGTGAGGCTGACAACTTTCTGCAACTCTGCCTGACTTAGATTCAATTCATGGGCAAGTGAAGATATCCTCTGATGTCATTGGTCCTCTTCAAAAATGAAGGAGGAATATTAAACAATGAATTTGGTTTTAGTAGGGCACAGTTGCTCAAAGCTGTCAGCCTCACTCTCCAGAGTCATAGAAATACATTATGATCCCTTTGATGATGATTCTCAAAAATACTTATCCATACATGCCCCCTTTGTCATCCTCCAGTCTCACATCTCTACTTGCCTACTGCACACAAACTGGATTTCTCATAGACATCCGAAACTTAAGAAGTCCAAAACTGAAATCAACCAAATCAAAAATTTTAAAAACTAAGTTTTATTATTTTCTGTTTCTAATATAATTTTGAAAAATATTGGTGATAAAGAGGATGCTTATTTCAATTCTGATCTTACTGAGAAGGCAACTTCTAGCTTATCCTCATAAATAATGCTTTCTGATGCTTTTAGTTAGATATTCTTTATCAGTTTAAGGAAAAATATATTTATATCTGTGATTTCAAGTGTTTTATTTTTTAATTTTTCAAATTCTTTTATTTATTTTCTTGTTTACATCATTCAGTTCCACGAGATTTGAGTTACAAATTTTCTCGCCATCTTTCCCCTATCCACAACCCCAAAACAACAATCCCACTGTAAAGCCCCTCCCACAATCTGCTCGCTCCTTTGTCCTTCTCCATCACCCCTCTAACTTTCTGATAGGGCATACCCCAGTGCCTGTATATCTTAATTCCCAGTTGCATGTAGTTAATAATATACATATACATATACATATACATATACATATACATATACATATACATTTACATATACATATACAATTACATTTACATTTACATTTACATATATATATATATTAACATTTGATTGTAGAACTTTATATTCTAGATTCTTTCGGTTCCTCCCTCATCACCCACCCCAACTGGAAGGACAAGTAATTCAATACAGGCTGTACATGTGTAATTACACAGAACATCTCCACAGTGAACATATTGTGAGAGACTGATTATATGTCCCTCCTTCCTATCACACCCCTCCTTTTTCTATTCTCTACCCTGTCCCTGTCCCTTTAGTTACTTCCAGTAACCCTCCCCCCAACCTTGCCCTCTCCTCCATTATCCCACCTTTCAGACCCATCCGCCCTACTCCCCTGTGTGGCAAGATACCCAATTTAGAGTTTGTCATTCCTTCTCTAAGCCAAATTCAATGAGAGTAAAGTTGACTCTTTCCCTTTTGCCTTCCTGTTCTTCCCCTCCATTGTAACAGTTATCCCTTGCCTCTTCTATATGGCATGATTAATACCATTCTGTCTCTCCCTGTCTCCTCTCATTCTAATCCTCTCCCACCTCAGAATTTCACCTTGTAAAGTATCATCCCTTCCTATTCAATTGATCCTGTGCCTTCTATGAACTCATATACACACATACTCAGATATGTATTCATACACATATATATCCTTGTATATAGACATATGTGTAGGTATATGTATATATACATTTGTATTCCCTTCACCTATCCTCATTCTGAGAAAAGCGTCATAAGTTAATATTATCGTTTTTCCATATTGGCATGTGTAACGTTAATGAAATCAGAAGATCTTCCATGCCCCTTTCTATTAGCACCTACTGAGGTCACTTGGCACCTCAAGGGCTTAGCTCCTTGCTTCCAGTTGACTCCTTGGGAGTAATTCATACCTTAGCAGGGGGGGGCTGAACAGGGAGGGGCTCATTGCATCAGGCTGGGAGCCGAAGCCAGCCCAGCCCAAAACTGAGGCCTGGCCCCAGGGTGGTTAGGAGAAGCCACAGCTGGAGTTGAGAGGAGAGTGGATTGGAAGCACCTGGGGCAATCTCCTCATTTATCAAGCCAGAATAAATAAAGCTAAAAGACAGACACCACTGGGAGCTTACACCTTTTCCTGAGATCCTGCTTCTACAGCTTCTACTGAGAACTTCCAAAGACCAGGCTGAGAAACTGTCATGAGTCTGAGAGGGATCCCTGCTTGAGGGATCCTGTTCTATTTGTGAAGGCTTGGGAATGTGGGTGTCCACTGCATTAACTATATGTTTCAACTTTGTGACCATTAT
>CM053595.1:293795077-293832090 GCA_028646575.1 Pseudocheirus occidentalis
TTCCCTCCCCCCCCATTCTGCCCCAGCCAGTCATCTTCCTGTTTCATCAAGGAAGATGGCTGCAAGGCCCCCCAAGGTTTCCCTGCACAGGAGACTTAAAATGTGTACTAGCCAATCCCTGCTGCAAACCTCTTATTACGCAATCCCTGACCACTGAGAGTTGGGGGGACCCTATATATATCAGTGATTTCCCCTTGGTCAGGCCTGTTTGATTTGGGCAAGGTAAGATGTAACCCTAAATAAAATCCACTTCCAAAACATGCACTTCGGGTCTCAACCACTTCTTTCGGCACAACAGTTATGAAAGAAAAGATTAACCAAAAACCCCAACAAGAAATAAAAATAAACTTCAAGAAAAATAAAGTTAAAAAAGTATGCTTCAATCTGTATTCAGACACCAACAGTTCTTTCTTTGGGGACAGATAGCATTTTTCTCCATTAAGTCCTTCAGAGTTGTCTTGGATCATCGTATTGTTGAGAACGGCTAAGCTACTGATCATCTCACAACATTGCTGTGACTTTGTACACAGTACATGTCACTTTACCGAAGCTCATATAACTCTTTCCAGGTTTTCCTGAGAGCATCCTGCTCATCATTTCTTACAACAGTATTGCGTCATAATCACATATCACATACCACATTTTGTTTAGCCCCTCCCCAACTGATATGCATCCCTTCAATTTCCAAGACTTTGCTGCCAGAAGAGAGTTAGCATAAAATATTTTTGTCCATATACATCTTTTCCCTTTTTGTTTATCTCTCTTGGGATAGAAAAATTTTACATATATACACATACATTAAAGCTAACTTTGTTACATATTTAAAAGGAATAAAAAGCTGTACAAGATAGATTTGCAACTTCATATACAATTTTTCTTTGTACTACACTATGGAAATACTTGTTTTATTCCATAAATTAAAACTAAAATATATAAATGGGAAAAGTGAAATGACCCAGGAGAGGACAGGGTACAGCAGCAGCAATGATGAACAACTGTGAAAGACTCAGCTGCTCTGATGAACACAATGATCCATGAAAAGTCCAAAGGACCCATTATAAAAAATGAAGAGAGAATGATGAATTTGGAGCAGATTGGAGCATACCCTTCTTCACTTGCATTTCTCTAACATTTTTTTAAACCAAGATTAATATTGTGTGAGATATGGTGAAGACCCCTCATAAAACTTTTTGGCTAGGGGACCCTCATAGAATTAACGGTGGGGTTTTCAAGCCAGTTTTTCTGTTAAACAAACAAACAAACAAACAAGCTATGGACCTTGAAGTGTTCCAAGAATGAGAACCCAGGATGCAAGCACATCTGCATGATTACCCAGGTTAAGAGCCTGACAAGGATGGGGGTTGGACAAGGATTCTTAGAATACTAAATCTACAGCATAATCCTATCTGCTTGGTTCCTTGCCCAGTTATACTGTAGGGGCAAGCTGACCATGAAGTGTTACAGGAACAAGGACAGGCTTTGAGCACGTCTGTTTATTAATCAAAAGAAAAGGGGCCCTGGAGAAATGTAAGAGTTGTATGGACTGCTAAATTTACAAAATAACTGCATCTGCTTACTACAGATGTTATTACTGTTTGGGTTAGATTTATTGGGTTTTAGATTGTGCGCTCAAAGCTCCTGAGAATGAGCTGAGAGGAAGGGGACTGGGGCGGGGATTATGAGTAGGTAAAGGGGCTGGGGCTATAAAAGTATGTATCTTCTCTATGCCTGGTGTGGGGGGCTGACAATGAGAATGTATTGAATGCATTCAGTGGGGGGGGTCGCCCTTTTCTCATGGGAATTGTAATAAATCCTTTTCTACTTTCTACCTTGAGAAGCCTCTGAGTTTAATTTGGGTAAGGGTCTTTGTTACCCCACACAATATGGAAATATTTTACATAATGGGTATCCTGTTGTTTGCCTTCTCAATGGGTGGGGGAAGGATTGGAGAGAAAGAAAGAATTAGGAACTCAGAATTAAAAAAACAAACATGAATATAAGGGGGAGGGGAGTGTAGAGGATACACTGGTGTCTACTGTATCCTTTAGCTCTAAACCCATGATTCCCAACACCCACAATCTCTAGAGACAAAGAAAGCCTCCCACCTGAGCCGGGCTTCCCAGGAAGCCGCCCCCTCCCATCTGTCCTGGCCTTCAGCACAGGAGCCATCCCCTTTCCCCCTTCTCCTTCAGGGTCCCACCTGGGGGGCAGAGCCGAGGAGGAAAGAGGCGTGGAGGGGAGGCGGGGCTGGAGTCTTCCCTGAAGGGAATGGGGATCCCCACTTCTGCCATGGCAGGGAATCAGGGAGCAGAGTGAGGAGCTAGGGGGTGGCCACAAGGAAACAGTAATGGGGGCCAAGGAAATAGTGGGGGGAAGGGCCAGAAGAATAGCCATTTCTGTCCTGGGGGCCCCATTATCTCTTTAGAGACAAAAACTACAAAACAGACATGTGTCCCTCTTGAAAGGTTTTCTGTAGGAGGGGGTAACCCGGAGGATGCTGGGAAAAGATAATGATGCGGTCTGGGATGCTTTTGTCTGTAACCCCAATTTGTAAAACCTCACTTGTGTTTGGGTATCTATGTATGTAACATCAGTTTGTAACAAGCCTGTGCAATTAAGTTGTAAAAGTCACACTTTCCCCCAGCCATAAAGGCATTAACTCTGCCTCTCCCCTTCCCCCAGCCTGAAAGTCTTTTCCCTGAGCTAGCAAGTCTGCCTAGAAACAAGCACCTATGAATCCTTCAATATCATTCTATAAACAAACCCTTAGAGAAATGCACAGCCCCTTTGTTCTAAGTGGCCAGCTGCACCCAAAGCCTTGAACAACATTATCTGAGAGATAACTCCCTCCCAATATGGTACCTCCTGAATCCCTAATCAGTCTAGTTCCCAGACTTGGAAACAATCAAACCTATCCTCCCTACAGCCATATTGGCTACATCTCATTCATCCTTGACCAAAAGTAATGTAGTGATGTCACAAGCCAAAAACCACACCTCCAGATAGCACCCCCTAGGGGGATTTCCCAGTGAATTATGGGAAACATGCCTGCACAGTTGATATAAAAAGTGCATGTCCCTTTAAGCACTGACCACTCCTAAACTCCTCCCAAACTCCTCCCTAACTCCACCTCTGCCCACCTAGTTAGCATAATTAACCTTTGACTGACAGTTATATGGCTATAAAAACTGCACCTCAAGCCCCAGCTCTTTGCAGGTTCCCTTAACCTTTTCTTGCCTACTGCAGAGCGTAAAACTTTATCATTCTACCTTAGATCCCTGAACTTTGCAGGTTCTCCTATTTCTTCTGCCTGCTGCTAAGTCAGCATAACAATAAAATTTTTAACTTTGCCAAAAGACAGCTTGGGTCCTATGAAATTCTTTCCAGACAAGTACCCATGTGTGAAGTAAGAGAATCCACTTACCCAATTAAAAACCTTAGAGGAAGTCTTTTGGTGAACAGGAATAACTTTATTGGCAGGTCCTGGGAGCTGGAGTTCCTCCTACTTCAAAGGTGCAGGAGAAAGCCAAAGCCCCCAGGCTAGGCTCAGACTATTATACCCTGAGTTTCTTCAGATTACGTTCTCTTGGCGTTTTGGATTCCTGTTGGCCATCGCCCTTAGCCCGAGAGAGGGACAAAGAGCCAGGCCAGCCTCATCCCCGCACCGTTCATTCCTATTGGAGGGAGGGCAGGACATATTTTGGGCTAGAACTCTAACAAAGAAACTTTCCTCATGGCTCAGATTCATCCTTCGGGATAGTGGCATTTAGGGAGCGAGGAACGAGGAACGTAGGTGACCATCCCCGCCCCCGTTTCTTTGTTCAGCCAGGGGTCTGGCCCCTGAGTGGGATGTTTCCTCTCTGGCCCTCCTGCCAGAATGGGTGCTTAATCAGGGGAGTTAGGGAAGGGGCCGTCCCTGCCTGCCTGAGCTCAGGGCTCGGATGGGCACTCTTCCCTTCTCCCCTTCCACTCCAATTCCAGTTTCTTTGTTTAGTTCGGCTCAAGAATGGAATTTCCTCCACCTCACCCTGCTCCTGTCTCAGGACCAGGAAAGCTGTCCTTACCCTCCTGGGTTTTGGCTCACATTCTTGGGGAAAAACAAAAGGGTAACAGTGTATTTAGAGATTACATAAGGCAAATATGAAATAGGGTGAAACAAAGTGTGCAATTTAGGAATTACATATAAGGCACAAGTGAGGTTATATGAAAGCATAAGTGAGGTATAGAAAGGCATAAATGAGGTAATAATGAAAGGGAGAGAGAATTCCATAAGTTCAGTGCTTCTCCTCCTCTTCATTCTATTTCTGGAGAGTCTTCACTTGATTTCTCCACATTCACCCACAAGGGATTCATATGAGATCCCTCAGACACCCACTACTTCCAAGCCTCTTCAAGACCACAGCCAAGGCTGGACCAAAGACCAAACGGACATACATGGGGAGCACCTGCCCTCAGACCCTGGGCACAGAGGAAGGACTGAGGTCTGATTGGGCAGGATTTGTCCTGGGTCATGGGATGTGCTGTGACTGAATGACTGAAGGAGGATTAGAACCTGCCCCCAGAGCTTCTCGCCCCCCCTTTGCACCTCTTTCGCCCCCCCCCAAGGGCTGGCTTCAGACCCCTATAAGGCCTCTGGAGCTTCCTTCCTCCTCTGCCAGACTCCCCTTTTTCTCAGTGAGCTCCCCAACCAGTCCCCTGGACCCGACCCTGCCACACCCCCACAACGGGCCTCCGCTGTGCATTGGTGGGAGTTGGCCAGGTTTCAAGATATGACCATCTGTGTGTTCCTGAGGTGGGGTAGGGGATAATTTCATGGGAAAATTGGTTTTTTGAGGGGGTATGATGTTGTGTGACTCTGCACGTTCAAGTCCTCTTGTTTCAGTGCAGAAATGAGAGAACAAAGAAAGACGAAGCCAGTTAATGAACTCATTGAGGAATGGTGAAACGTGCCCTGAAGGTAGAGACACAAAAGCTAACAGATTTTTGACTAGGTGGTAGATATGGATTCAGTGGGCTTTAAGGAAGAGGTTCCTGCATGATTAAGGCAGAGAGAGAATCTGGAAGTGTCAATGGGGAAAAAAGAATCTTCAGAATTCCCAGCTGAATCAGATGGCTGTGTCCTGGGTGACCCAATAAGCTTCAAGGGCCTATGTCTCCCTCTGATGGTCAAGGGAAAAGAATCATTCCAATCATGTGCTCCCCTCAGATGTCAGAGACATGCTCCAATAGAAACAAGAGCCACTCTGGGCCTTTTCATCTAGATATTTCTTGTCTTGGATCTCATCTAGTCCTCAAGTTTTCCTGCCCAATTTGTCCTTGGAGCCTGTCATAGGAAACTAGCATCCCTAAAATGAACAAAGATACTAAAAGCTGTGGGAAGACAGGTACACTAACCCAGTGTTGCAAGAGTGTTGGATTAATCCACTATTTCTGGAAAACAATATAGGGGAGGAGGAAATAGGCATTTATATAGCTCCTATTATGTGTCCCAAACTCCTAAAAGCTTTAAATATATGACCGCATTTGACCCTCATAAAGATTCTAAATGGAAGGTGCTTTTGTTACCCCCATTTTGTAGATGAAAAACCAACCAACACAAACCTTCAGATGATGAAATCACAGATCCATTCAAAAAGTATTGTGCCAAGTTCCCTTTTCTTTTTATTAGTAATATGTCCCCCACCACCAGGTAAAAGAAGTGTGTACAGGAATGTTCTTTTTGGTTTGAATAGACAAGATAAATAAAAATAATAATAGCTAACACAAATCTGGCTCCTGATATGTACAGGCACTGAACTAAGCACTCTACAACTACAATCATGTTATTTTCACATCAACCCAGGGAGATATGTGCCATTATCATTTCTGTTTTATAGATGGGGAAGCTGGGGCAGAGATGAAGTGATTTGCCCAAGGTTGAACAGCTAGTCTAAGTATTTAAGGATGAACTCAAACTTATGACTTCCTGGCTCCAGATTTGGTGCTTTATTTACTGTGCCCACATGTCTAGTATATACGGTCACTTTTCTGCAAGGACCACCCCTCCACCCCATCACTCACCCTCTGAGTTTCAGGTAATTTGGTGGACGGTGGGCAAGGTCTGGGTCATAGAATCCTGGTCTACAACCCCTTCCCTATTTGGTCACAGAGAGTATACATGAGGAAATGACTTTCTTTTGAATATAAACAGAAACCTATAAACCACAAGAAAGAGGGATTATGTATGTCATCTTGCCCTGTCAATACACATATCTGGCTTTTGTCTGATTTGTAAAAATGAATGGCTTGTACTTTGTGATAGTGATGGCCCACAATGGTGGGCAGACTGAAGCATATTATTTGCCCTATTTTTTTTTTTTGGTTTGCTTCTTCTTTCTTGTGGTTTCTCCCATTGCTTCTAATTCTTCTTTACAACATGTGTCATGCGAAAATAGGTTTAATATGGATGCACTGAATATGGATATAGAGGCTATATCAAACTGCACACCATCTTTGGGGGAGGGGAGAGATGGGGAGAAAATGCGGAACTCAAAATCTTATGGAAGTGAATGTTAAAAACTATAAATACAAATAAAAGCCAATTTCGGTATTTTGCACTAATATTATCATATTTAATAAAATCATCTATCATTTCTATAATTTATTTCATGACAAGTTCTCTAGAATTTAGTTATTCAGTCTCCAATGAACTTTTATCTTTTTTTAAATGGACCTTTAAAAATATCCCTTTCATTGCTGTCATTAAAGAATATGGATAATTATTCTGGTTTTCTGAATTTGTGTGGGTTTTACATCCTAATATATTATCCATTTTTAAGGTTCCAAACACAGATGAGTAATAGCTATACTCTTTTAAATGCCCATTTAATAATCACAAGTAGACTATAATATTTGACTTTGCTAATAGTCTAGTCTATAATATTTGACTTCCTTATTGTTCGGCTAGATTGATTTAGGGCTAAAAGGGTTGTATTGGGCCAATCCACTATTGTATTTTTACTTTCCATTTCTTTGTAATTCATTTAGTTTTCCTTTAAGTCTTTAGCTGTTATATCATGCAGCACATACTTTAAGTATTAAAATTCAGTCTTTGTCTATGTACCCTTTCTGAAAAATGTAGTTTTTCCACTTCTCTCTTTTAAGTCTATTTTTGTCATTGCCTTGTTTTCAATTTTCAATTCAGAGTGCCTCTGAAATCACACTCAAGTTAATGGTGATAGGCTGCAAGCCAAGGTGACAGAGGGTATGCTGGTCCCCTGGATGGTAATAAAGAAGTTGGGAAGTAAGGAGAGGTTGGGAAAAAAAGACTGGATGTACCTCACTTTGGGAGTAGGGAGAAAATTGTCTTGTTTTGAAATACTCAGGCAATGTAATGCATAGTACAGGGAGGTCAGCACAAAGTATTTTTGGTCCATAGATGATGGTCCACAGAATATGCTTAATACACTATTTGAGTTTAGAAAAATGCAGGAATGGGAAGTTGATTTGCAAAAGACATGGATAGAAAGAATGACATACCAAAGAATCAAAATAAATGTAACAAAATTATAAAGATCAAGTAGGTCTCTAATGAAGATATGAGAAAAATGCCCTAACCTACCCCTCAGTAGAGGTAGGTGGCCCACACGTTACACACAACACATGTTTTTGGACTTTCTCAATGTATTGATCACATGTGCTGATTATTTTTCCTCTCTAAAAAGCAAACAAATCACTGTTCTATGGGATGGCTCTCTTGTGAGACGAACAAGGGAACACACAGGGAAGACTATGGTAATTTAAGAAACAGTAAATTTTTTATTTGATTGGTTTCAGTTTTGGACTTCTTGAGTTTAAGATGGCAATGAGACATCCAGTTTATGTCCAATAGGCAGGTAGAGATGTGAGACTGGAGGATGACAAAGGGTGCATGTATGGGTAAGTATTTTTGAGAATCATCACCATAGGGATTATAACATATTTTGATGACTCTGGAGAGTGAGACCGACAACTTTGAGTAACTGTGCCCTACTAAAATCCAATTCATTGTTTAATATTCCTCCTTCATTTTTGAAGAGGAGAAGTGACATCAGAAGATATCTTGAATTGCCCATGAACTGAATCTAAGTGAGGCAGAGTTGAGATTCTTGAATGGCAAAGAGATCAAATCAGACAATACTTAAATTAATTCAGGCTATTGAGTGGAAGGTCAAATAACGAAGCTGAAGTTTAAATACTTTGGCTACATAAGAAGATGATTCCTTGGAAGACTGATGATGGGAAAGATTGAAGGCAAAAGGAAAATGGGATGGCAGAGGATGAAATGGATAGACAGTTTATGGAAATGATGAATGTTAATTTGGACAGACTTCAAGAGACAGTGGGATAAAAAGGTCCTAGGGTGTAGTTATATGGAGTTGGACATGACAATGGACAACAAAATATTGTTCAGTCCTTTTTAGTGATAGAGGCTTACTTTAGAGATTTCATTTATCTTATCAAAGCTCAATATTGAATACTCATAAATTATCTTGATGCTATGGAATTTTCTTTTTATCCCTTCCTTCAATATTAGAGAAAAGAAAGAGAAATACTTATTTCCTTTAAGTGATAGTATATTAACTGGGCACAGTATGCACAACTGAAGTATCAGGCAACTCACTCATTAGAGTAGGCAGCTCATCCCACTTTTGCACAACTTTAATAGTAAGTTTTGCTCTGACACTAAGCCTAAATTGCCTCCTTGAAATTCCTTCATTGCCCGCGATTCTTCCTTTTGGCTAAAATAAGGCAAGACCAATATCTTTTTCCACCTGACAGACTAGTGCAGCAGAAAAGTAGATGAGAGTCCAAACTACAAAACACAAAGGAAATGCTGCCACCAGCCTCACGACCCATTACCTGGAAGCCCTTGGATATTTTGACTTAAACTGCGTTTTATCAAAAACTATAGGTAACATTTATATAGTGGTGTATTCATCTCACTTTATCCTCACAAAAACCATTGAAGGTAGGTGCTGTTATTATCCCCATTTTAGAGATTTTTTTTAAAGGAACTGAAGCAAAGTTAAGTGACACACCATGCTTAGCAAAATGAAGTAAAAAAAAAAAAGCCAGGTATAACAACCAAAAAGGAAGTTCCCTGAGATGTCCTGAGTTCCTGTGCTGGTGGTGTTTTGTTCTGTTTTGTTTTTTAAATAAATTCTCCTTGTCCAAAGAGTCCCTAAATGGGTCCCAAATCAAGTCACCTGGGGTGAAACAACTCAAAACTACTCCAGGTCTACCCTGCAATACCTCCTTTTCCCACAATCATCCTTGTTGCTATTGTGGAAGTGGGGAAGTTTAACTCAACTCTCCTGGGCTCCTTCAGTGTCTTTGCTTCCAATAAAAGATTTTTAGGAATCATCTAATTAAAGACCTTTTGCTTTACAGACAAAGAGCTCACATAAGTAAGGTAACTTGTCCAAGGTTCCAGAGACTTCTGAGTTAGAATGGCACTCCCAATTAGCTGTTATTATTTTAGATGACACAAACCATGAGTTCAAGCAGGCTCTGGAATCACTTAGATCAGGACTAAAAGACTTCAAGTTTGAGTTGTTTTTTTTTTTTAAAGAAGTGGAAAGGAGAAAGCTCTGAGCCAAAATCTATGGATTTCTTAAGAGAAATTGAAATCTCTGAAAAGGTGAAGATCAGGAAGGTGGGATAACTATACAGAGGTCACTAGGTCTGCTAATCTCTCTAACCCATGACTCACTGTCATGAAATTTCTAATCCACATACTCCAAAAAAGCTATGGCACCATCTGGCTAAGTTGCAGGGTCTGAGACTGAACTGGTTTTAAGATTCTCTAGAACAAGAAGCTCTAACAGCATCTTATATTTTTCACTTTACAGTTTTTTATATTTTCCAATTACATGTAAAGATAGGTTTTCAACATTAACTTTTTATAAGACTGAGTTCCAAGTTGTTTTTTTTTTTATCTTTCCCTCCCAAACCTCTTTCCGAAGACAGACAGTAAGCAATTTGACTTGGTTATACACACACTATCACATATTTCCATATTAGTCATGTGGTATAAAATGAATCAGAACAAAAGGGGAAATCCACAAGGAAAAAATAACAACAAAATAAAAAAAGTGAAAATACTGTTTTCCATCTGCATTCAGACTTCATAGGTCTTTTTCTAATATATGGATAGTATTTCCATCATGAGTCTTTTGGAATTGTTTTAGGTCACTGTATTGCTGAGAACTAAATCTATCAAAAGTTGATCACCACACAATGTTGCTGTTACAATACAATACAATATTCTCCTGGTTCTGTTCTCTTCATTCAGCATCAGTTCACTTAAGTCTTTCCAGGTTTTTCTCAAATCTATCTCCTCATCATTTCTTATAGCAAAATAGCATTCCATTACATTCATATACCGCAACTTGTTCAGCCACCCCTTGACTGACAGATATGCCCTCAATTTCCAATTCTTGGCCATCACAAAAAGAAATGCTATAAATAATTTTGTACATGTGAGTCCTTTTCCCATCATTTTATGATCTTTTGGGGATACAGACCGAGGAGTGGTATTGCTAGATCAAAAGTTGTGCAATTTTATAGCCCTTTGGCAAAATTTCAAATTGCTCTCAAAAATGGTTGTTAGTTGACTACTCCACCAACAATGCATTTGTGTTCCAACTTTCCCAGATCCTCTCCAACATTTATTATTTTCCTTTTCTGCCTTATCAGCCAAAATGATAGCTGTGAGATGGTACCTCAGAGTAGTTTCAATATACATTTCTCTAATCGACAGTGATTTGGAACTTTTTTTTTATTTAACTATAAATATCTTTAATTTTTTCATTTGAAAAATCCCTGTTCATATTCTTTGACCATTTCTCATTTAGGGAATGAATTATATTCTTATAAATTTTACCCAGTTCTCTATATCTTTTGGAAATCAGGCCATTATCAGAAGCACTGGCAGGAAAACTTGTTTTTCAGCTTTCTGCTTTCCTTCTAAGCTTGGTTGCATTGACTTTATACAAAAACCTTTTAAATTAACGTGATGAAAATTTTGCATTTCATAATGTTCTCTATCTTTTGTTTGGTCATAAATTCTTCCCTTCTCCATAGACTTGCCAGGTAAACTATTCCTTGCTCTCCTGATTTGCTTATGGTATCACCCTTTATGTCTAAATCATGTACCCATTTCGACCTCATTTCAATTGATTAATCATTCTGTTTCTTAGCCAGTGCCAAAGAATTTTGATGACTGCCACTGTATAATATATTTAAAAAACTGGTAAAGCTAGGCCACCTTCCTTTGCATTATTTTTCAGTAAGATCCTTGAGATTCTTAACTATTTGTTCTCCCAGATGAATTGTTATTGTTTCTGGTTCTATAAATAATTTTTTGTTAGTTTGACGTCATGAAAAAGTTAATTAATTCAGGTAGAATTTCTCCTTTAATTCTTACATCAGTTCAACATTCAAGCATTTAATGTTTTTCCAATTGTTTAGATCTCACTTTATTTGTGTGAAAAGTGTCTTGCAACTGTATTCATATAGTTCCTGGGTTTGTCTTGGCAGGTACAATCAGTGGAATAGATGAGGTACACAAAACACAGTAGTCACTGACTATAGTAATCAACTTTTTGATAAAACCAAATACTCCAGCTTCTGGCATAAGAATTCAAGATTTGACAAAAGGTGCTGGGAAAACTTTGAAACAGTGTTGGTAGAAACTAAGCATAGACTTATTGCCATATATAATAAAACAGCCTCTTAATCTATGAAAGGTATCAGTGTTGCCATGGTTGTCCTTTGTGATCAAAGAGTACTAAAATGATACCACTATATCAAAATCAAAATACAGTGTGCCCAACAGTGGCTGATCAGACTGATATGAGTTCAAAAGGCTCTATAATATGTTGGGCACAAATAGTCCATATGAACATTTGGACTGGTACATCAATACATGTCTATGTCACAGGACCTATATCACACAAAAATTTCTACTATCTCCAGTTCCCTTACCATGTCAGCTTAGCATTGTTTCTCCTTATCTTCATGATAAATCACTTGTGCCACATTCTCTACCCATCTGTCTATGGGAACAAGGCACGTTCCAAACTCCTCTTGCTGGCACCTTGTACAATTTCTTCTCCCTCTACTATCTAGTAGGGCATAGAAGAAGAATGGAGGGACGGAAGGAGGTATGACTCCCCACTCAGGATGTACAGTGTGACCAATGGTTACTGGACATGTTCTGACCTTTAGGGATGCTGTATTTGTTCCTCACCTGCTTCTGCTGTGCTTAAGTATGTCCATTCATATGGTTTTTCTTTAGTATGAGTTCTCTGATGCCTAGTAAGATGTGCCTTCCTCCTGAAGGCCTTCCCACATACAGTACATTGATAAGGTTTCTCTCCAGTATGAATTATTTGATGTCGAATAAGTTCTGAGTTGTATGGGAAAGCCTTTCCACACTCTTTACATTCAAAAAGAATGTTTCCAATATGAATTTGCTGATGCACATGAAGATGCACCTTTCTTGTGAAGGCCTTTCCACATTCACTACATTTGCAAGGTTTCTCTCCTGTATGAATTCTCCGATGCACTTTAAGTTGCGAGTAAGTTCTGAAGACCTTGCTACATTCACTACATTTATAAGGTTTCTCTCCAGTATGAGTTCTCTGATGCATTATAAGTCGTTTCTTAACCCTGAAGGCCTTTCCACATTCACTACATCCATAAGGTTTCTCTCCAGTATGAATTCTTTGATGCATAGTAAGCTCTAATTTTTTCCTGAAGGCTTTCCCACATTCACTACATTTATAAGGTTTGTCTTCTCCAGTATGAACTCTCTGATGCACTTTAAGTTGTTCCTTACTCCTAAAGCCCTTTCCACACTGACTGCATTCATAAGGTTTCTCTCCAGTATGAATTCTCTGATGAACTATAAGATGATCCTTACTCCTGAAGGCCTTTCCACATTCACTACATTGATAAGGTTTCTCTCCCGTGTGGACTCTCTTATGTACTATAACATGATCCTTACTCCTGAAGGCCTTTCCACATTCATTACACACATAAGGTTTCTCTCCAGTATGAATTCTCTGATGCACAGTATAATTTCCCTTATTCCTGAAGGCCTTCCCACATTCACCACATTCATAAGGTTTCTCTTCTGTATGAATTTTGTGATGCACAGTAAGCTCTGACTTACTCCTGAAGGCCTTCCCACATTCATTACATTCATAAGGTTTTTCTCCAGTATGAATTCTCTGATGCACAGTGTGATTTCCCTTATTCCTGAAGGCCTTTCCACATTCACTACATTTATAAGGTTTCTCTCCAGTGTGAATTTTCTGATGCACAGTATGATTTCGCTTATTCTTGAAGGCCTTTCCACATTCAGCACATTCATAAGGTTTTTCTCCAGTGTGGATTCTCTGATGCACTGTAAGTTGTTTCTTAATCCTGAAGGCTTTTCCACATTCATTACATTCATAAGGTTTCTCTCCACTATGAATGCTCTGATGCACAGTCAGCTCTGACTTACTCTTGAAGGCCTTCACACATTCACTACATTCATAAGGTTTCTCTCCAGTATGAATTCTCTCATGCACTGTAACTTGTTTCTTACTCCTAAAGGCCTTGCCACATTCATTACATACATAAGGTTTTTCTCCAGTATGAATTTTTTGATGTTTAATAAGATATGAGTTGTAGGGGAAAGCTTTCCCACACTCCTTACATCTATAAAGCATCTCTCCAGTATGAATTCTCTGGTGCACAGTAAGCTCTGACTTAATCCTGAAGGTCTTTCCACATTCACTACATTCATGTGGTTTCTCTCCAGTATGAATTTTTTGATGTCGAGTAAGATATGAGTTGTAGGGGAAAGCCTTCCCACATTGCTTACATTCATAAAGCATTTCTCCTGTGTGAATTCTCTGATGCACAATAAGCTCTGACTTAATCCTGAAGGCCTTCCTACATTTGCTACATTCATAAGGTCTCTCTCCCGTATGAAGTCTTTGATGTTCAATATGATGTGACTTTTTCCAGAAAGCCTTTCCACATTCACTGCATTCATAAGCTTCCTCTCCAGTATGAATTCTATGATGCAGTGTAAGTTGTATCTTAATCCTGAAGGCCTGCCCACATTTACTACATTTATAAGGATGATCTCCAGTATGAATTCTCTGATGTTGAGTAAGATTTCCCTTCCATGTGAAGGCTTTCCCACATATACTACATTTATAACGTTTTTCTCCAGCATGAATTCTCTGACAGACAGGAAGATGCTTTTTGGTCTTGAAGGCTTTCCCATATCCACTATAATCATGAGGTTTATCTCCAGTAAATTCTCTGGTCTCTGAAAGGAAGAATAAAGAGCTGAGCAAACCTGCCTTTTTGACTCTTTCCCAAAGTTCTTAGTTGTTGATGGGTTTCAGGGCTATTCTCTTGCCTTCTCACTTGAGGATACTCTCACTAGTCTTTTACTAAGGATGAATTTGTCTTATGTGAAAGAGTCAAAAGTAACTTATGTAATTGAATTGACAGAGGATGAAATTACCAGGAGGGATGAAGGAACCTTATTCTACTTTAAGTGACATTTTAATATAATAAGACTATTCAGAAAAAAGACAAGATGACTTTGAGAACTTGCAAATGTATCCTTACCCTTGTGGTGAAAATAGGAAGAGAAAAGAATGAACAAAAAAAATTGAGAACTGAGGAAGGAATAAGTAGAAACAGATACATGAAGTAAACGGAATAAAGAAGCATAATGGGGGAAAAGTGATAATAATTGCTATAAATTTACTCTAAATATCTAACATATCTACTCTGTGAGAAATTCATTGAAATTTTTGAGAGTAAGACATACACGTATCTGTGACAAAGATAAATTATTAAGAATTATCTGAAACATTATTCAAACTCTGCTAATCAAAGCAGAAAAAATGAAAACAATTTGGAGGTGGCAATAAATGATTTCAGATTTGCAAAGGTACTTTAAAATGATAATTTTTTTGGTAATTACCTTGAAACACATCCTTATTAAGCTGCTGCCGCCATTTTTCTGAAAAGTAACACAGCAATTTCACCCAGAGGCACAAAATTGTTTATTTCCTTTGACTCTGTTGTCCTAGTACTAAATCCAAAACCTCAGTGCCTTACTGAAAGCAAACAAAGCATGCCCAGTAAAATTTACACAACAGCTTTCTGTGAAAGAGCAAAATAACAAAAATTTAGAAGTCCTACAATAGGGTTCTGGTCAAACAAGTCCTGTCATATGAACTTATTAATATTCCATTAGAAACATAATTTCAAAGCTTAAAGAAAAACAGGATGACAAAGAACATTAGATAGACTGAAAAAAGGGGAAATAATTTAGAATGAAATATTTTAAAAAGCAACATAATCATAGAAACAAAACAGAAGAGAACTCAGAAGAAAAAAGTGCAATTTAATATCTTAAGTAATGTGCTTATTTGAAAAGGGAGAATAAATTCATGTGGGTGGGTCAGGAGAACTAGGATATTCTTAAATGAACAGAAGAGAAAAAACTGCCCTGTAACTAAGGCAACAACTTTAAGTGCTGAGGTACGTTTCAGTAAAGATACAATAAAAAAAAAACAACTTCCTGAACTAAAAAAAAGTTCTGAAAACTCAGCTCCTTTCAACAGGCCTGAGAGCTTTGATAGGCCACTTTGTTCAACATTTTACATGAGTTTTGACCTCAAATGACCAACAGATCACTATTTTCCAATGATCCATCTGGCTGATTTTTATGTAGTCACCTGGACAGCTGTTTCTGGGAATATCTGCCTCTGCCATCGAAGATGCTTCCTTCCTTTCCAACTGGTAGTTCACATCTGGTTTGGAAACTATAAATCCTGTTCATTGAAAATAAAAAAGAACTAGGAAGTCATCTCAAGAGTTCCATCACAGAAAAAACAGATAAAATACTCCTTCCAACTCTTAGTAAAGGGTGGAGGAATAATGGCCCCAAATGTATCTTAGATCACGAAGGGTTAGCACATTTTGTCTGAGATTTTTTTCCCCCAAACCAAGAGAAGCTTAAAGGGCTGGTTGGAGGGAGAATTGTTTCTTTTTCTTTTCTTTAGATGCTGGGAAAAGAGAAATTACATTTTTTTAAAAAGCACCTATAAAACTTAATGAAATAATTCAAACCCGGTTCAAGCTCGCAAGTAGGCATGCTAGGAAGACCTCAAGGATAGCACAAAGTAACATTCTATAGTATGGTAGAGTGGACTACTGAATAAGACTTAAAAATTAGTTGAACTGACTCATTCCCGGCTTAGACTGTGAGAATATTCTATATGATGTAAACAATATAGGGAAAGAAAATCTTGTATTTAAAGCTACAGAGAGGGGAGGATATATTCTCAAGGATAACAACAAATCAAGAAATGAATTTCCAGGCATACTAAGCAAAGATCTTAGTAATCTGTCTCTTGGCTACAAAAGGATTAAGAACATTTTCCTTTTGCATGCTAAGGAATAATGTGAATTCTTGAATGATGTCACAGTATATATTAAGACTCCAAAGGGGGTAGCTGTTCTTACCCAAAGACACCAAGTTCCTATAGTTCTCCAGCATCACATCCCAGTACAACTTTTTCTGAGATGGGTTCAATCGTACCCACTCCTCCTGGGTGAATTCCACAGTCACATCCTTGAATGTCACTGATTCCTGAAATACCACAAACATTTCTGCTTATCCAGTTATAACTCTGTTGTGAAGTCTAAATGTAAACCTCTTACAGTAAGGTGAGGAAATGGAGGACATTCAGACATTAAATGGTGCAGGGAATTGAAGTTATTGAGTCAAACACACTGACTCCATTTTGTAATAAAATTCAGAAGATAGTTCAGTTCTTTTTCTGTTCAATTATAGGTCTACTCCAACCTCTGTCTTGTGAGGAAAACTTATTAAATTGTTGGACTTGAGAGAAAATCTCATGTATTATTTGAACCTAGTCCAGTGTGGCTGGGAAATGAGACCACAGCTACCTCCTGTTTAAAGACCCTTAACTTAGAATCTAGATTATGCTGACCAGAAACCTAGTCAGATCCAAAAAGACTGATGTAATGAGTTTTCTCACAAATGTGTATCTCAAGCAACTCATATGTCTTATCTGAAAACTGGACACATACTGCACAATTAGTTATTTTTTTTTCCATGTTCCTGGGGGTACTGAGACACCTCATTTTTTGACTTCATGAACTGAACCTCTTGCTTTTCCCCCACCCAACACAGAAATCTTTCCTCCAATTAGAAATCAGATTATATAATATTGTATTATTTGCTTTTAATTAGTTGGTCTTCTCTGTTTTTAATGTACAAAAGTACATCTCCCAGTATATACAGGATCCAGCCCTAAGCTGGGAAAGGGGCCTTGTTCCAGTTTGTTGTGCAACTGCCACGCATTGCTTAAAAAACTGATATGACCAAAATACTGAACTTTTGTTTCCTCAATTATTTCACCTTTCACTTACCACAAAGGATTATTTCATTTATTCGTTTGTAACCCAGTACAGTCTGGTATATAGCAGGCACTTAAGAATTCCTCTCCCAGAAAGAACTGATAGAAATGAATAGAATGATTTTGCGCGCGCGCGCGTGCGCACACACACACACACACACACACACACAAATGCACTTGTATCTAATGGTAGCCTTCTACAGGGTTAGTGGAGAAGTAAAAGAAATTTACATGATAATTTTGTTATATATTTAAAAGGAATAGCAAATTATAGATAATAGATTTGCAGCTTCATGTACAATAATTTTTAATATTACATGATGTTCTAGAAATGCTTATTTCATAAATTAGCAATTAAATGAATAAAGATTTTTAGAAAAGTATTCTCTGATTATTATGTAAGGTCCTTAAGTGGAGGAACCATTGTTATCACCCTTGGCATCCCTTGCACTCAGCACAGAACCTGGCACTTTGTAGGTGCTTAATACATGCTTTTTGTAGTAAATGTTTTCAATGACACCAATTTTAAATGTGTTGTTTTTTATTACAATGTGTCCCCATTCCTACTTCTGCCCTCTGAGCTGAAGCAGCAATATGGCTAATTCCTTTTCTATTTGCTGAAATAAAAAATGAAAATGAAATAGTTGAAGATGCTATCCTGTGTCCCAAGATTTCTCTTCCAATCTGAACAAGCCCAGTTCCTTTGACCAGTCGGCCTGATTTCTTAACAGCTAAGGCAGCTCTCTTCCTCTTTTTATCCAATCACTGCATTTCTTAAAATGTGCCGCTCTGGAATGAACAGGAGTGTGTTCAATACTCCTGTAACCATAAAAGCAAAGGCAGGCATGAGACACTACAATCTCCAATCTATAATAGCATGTGAACATATTTTTACTTTTGAAGAGGATGTTAAAGGACCATTACTTTCCAATTCATATAGTTTGTGCTTGAAGAATCATGAGTCTAATTTTCTCATTTTACAAATTAGAGAAGTGAGGCCCAGAGAGGGAAAGTAACTTGCTTAAGGTCAAATGGTGAGTAAATGGTACATGTGCACTCTGAGCCCAGGACCTCCTAGATTCAAATCTAGGGCCATTCTCACTGTACCGTGTTACTATTCTCTTTCTGTATAACCAGACAAAAGCCATGACTGAATTTTTACACAAAAACATTCATAAGAACACTCTTTGGGGCAGTACAGAACTTGAAACAAACTAAATTCTCACCAATGAAGAACAGCAAGAAAAAATGGCATAAACAATTCATCATGGAGAGTAGACTACAGGGGAGTGAGAGCAAGTCCCAGCCAGCAGATTTACCCAGCCCAAGGGTGACTGGAAGAGCTGAGTAAGAGAAAGCACAGGCCCTGCTACTGGACTGCAGCTTCTCCTGGGGCTATCAGCCCACAGCCTCAATGTTTTAAAATCACCTACCTGAACCTCCAGGAGACAAGGTGGTTGAGTAAACCCTAGCTGCTTTGATTCCCCTGCCCTGACTCAGAAAACCCAAATATAAATGTCCCACCAAGTGTAAAATCCTGAAATAGTAGAAACAGCCTCAGGCATGGGAGTCATAGAGGAAGGGCACACTGAAGTAGTATAGATCCTGAAGTACAGGGTGAGAGGTATCCTAACAAGCCCCACCTCAGCTGAGCAGCAGGAGATCCCGTAGCCCAGAGGCACAGAGGCAGAAAGCTTAAGTGGAAAGACCACCCCTCCTTCACAGGTTACTCTGTGAGCCTCAGGGTAACTCACCAAAAACACTGAGAGTCCTGGCCTTGACCTCACTCTAGACACCCAGAGGCTACAGCACACAAAGTCAACAACCAGGCTCTTAGCTCCCTGCCTGAGAAGTGCAGTCAGGAAACAGGCAATTACAACAAGCAAGAATCAACTTGCAAAGGATAAATCAAAGACAACTTAATCCTTTTATTGTGAATGAGAAGAATTACTTTCAGGGTATACCATTGACTATATCTATACCTGAGGCCACAGAAGAAAATATGAACTCTTCTCAAGCCCAAAAAGCATTCTTGGAAGAGCTCAAGAAAGATTTTAAAAGCCAAATTAGAGAGGTGGATGATAAACTGACCAATTCTTTTAAAATTACATTGGCCAAAGTGGAAAAAAGATCTCAATGAAGAAAACAAATCCTTAAAAAGTAAAATTTGTGAAATGGGATGGGAGGTTCAAAATCTAACCAGATATAATACATCCCTAAAAAAGGAGCTTCAAAAAGTAAGCGAGGAAAATGTTTCACTAAAAATTAGAATCAGTAAAATCAAAGCTAAGGACTCTA
Organism: Pseudocheirus occidentalis; assembly: GCA_028646575.1. Taxonomy (NCBI): domain Eukaryota; kingdom Metazoa; phylum Chordata; class Mammalia; order Diprotodontia; family Pseudocheiridae; genus Pseudocheirus; species Pseudocheirus occidentalis. The sequence goes on from CM053595.1 coordinate 293,814,871, forward strand.
TGATGCATCAAGAGTCAGTCAAACAAAACATAAAGATTGAAAAATTAGAAGAAAGTGTAAAATATTTTACTGGAAAAACAATGGACCTGGAGCACAAATCCAAGAGAGATAACCTAAGAATTATTGGTCTACCAGAAATCCATGATGAAAAAAGCAGCCTGGACAATATTCTCCAAAAGACTGTCAAAGAAAACTGTCCTGAGGTCCTAGAATCAGAAGGTAAAATAGTTATAGAAAGAATTCACTGGACTCCTCCTGAAAGAGATCCCAAATTGAAAACTCCAAGAAATACAGTAACCAAATTTCAGAATTAAAAGGTCAAGGAGAAGATACTGTAAACAGCTAAAAAGAAAGAATTCAAATATTGTAGAACTACAGTCAGGACTACACAGGACCTAGTAGCTTCTACAGTATAAAACTGGAGGGATTGGAATTTAATATTTCATAAAGCAAAAGAGCTAGGAATGAAACCAAGGATCAACTACCCAGCATAACTGACCATAATCTTTCAGGCAAGGAGACGGTCATTTAATGAAATAAGGGACTTCCAGACTTTCCTGATGAAAAAGCCAGAGCTCAATGGAAAACCTGATCTCCAAATAGAAGACTGAAGAGAGATGTAAAAAGGTAAACAAAGAACACACACACACACACACACACACACACAACTTGCAATTCAATAAGAGCAAGTTGTTTACATGCCTATATGAGAAGCTGATACCTGGTCAATACTAAAATGTATATAATTATTAGGACATTTAAAAGGGATATACATAGATAGAGGGCCTATCATTTATACCCTATCTATGATAGGGTATAAATGCACTAATCTGATGATAAAAAACCTCATTAAGGGTACAAAAGAAACCTTATTAAGGGGTACAAAGGGAATATAATGGGAGAAAAAGAAAGGACGAGGCAGAAAAAGGTAAATTATATCACACAAAGAGGCATAAAAATATATTACAATAGAGGGAAAGAAGGGAGGAAGGTGAACATTTTACAAACTATCTTCTCATTGGTTCTGGTTCAAAGGGGGATCAACATAATCATTAAGTTTAGGATTCTAACATGAAAAGACGCAAAAACTCATTATAATAGAGGGAAAGGAGGGAGGGAGAGGAGTACTGTATGAAATTTACTCTCATTGGTTTGGGTTCAAGGAGGGAATAATATACTATATAAAGTATAAAAATCCATTGTTCCCTACAGGCAATAGGAGTGGTAAGGGGGAGTAAAAGGGGCGGGGTACTTAGCAGGAAAAGATATAGTAGTAAGGGGAAAGGGTAGGTAAAGAGGGGGTGTCACAGGGAGGGGAATACTTAGGGAGGTGGTAGTCAAGAGGAAAACTCTTGAGAAGCAGGGAAAAGGAATAAACAAAAACATAAACAGGGTAGGGAACAGGATGCAGGGAAAGACAGGTAATGATAACTGTGAATGTGAATGGGATGAACTCTCCCATAAAAGGGAGGCAGATAGGAGAATGGATTAAAAACCACAATCCTATAATATGCTGTCTACAAGAAACACATTTGAAATGAGGGGATACATACAAGGTAAAGGTAAAAGGCTGGAGTATAATATATTATGCTTCAGCTAATGTAAAAAAAGCAGGGGTAATAAAATGAAATCAAAAGACTAAAAAAACAACGGAAGAAAATGTGAACTATTTCATCAGGAAAGTGACCTGGGAAGTAGATGGAGGAGAGATAATTTAAGAATGATTGTACTACATAAAAAGCCATGATCAAAAATAGAGCCTAGATGTTATATTGAAAGGAATCATAAAGAAAAACTGACCAGATATCTTGGAATAAAGGGATAAAGTAGAAATAGAATGAATCTGCTAATCACCTCCTGAAAGAGACTCCATAATACAACTCCCAGGAATCCTATAGCCAAATGCCTGATTTCAAATGTCATAGAGAGAGAGTACTGCAAGCAACCAGAAACAGACTATTCAGAGACAGATAGAGCTAAAACCACTATGACACAAGATTACCACCTACCATGATAAAGGAGCAGAGGGCTTGAAATATCCTTGCCAAGAAGCCAATGGGGTAGGATTACAACCAAGAATAACCTGTCCAGCAAAACTGAGCACCATTATTCACAGCAAAACAGGGATATTTAATGAAACAGAGGATGCTCATGTATTCCTGATGAAAATACCAGAGATGAATAGAAAATCTGACATTAAAATACAAGTCTAAGAAAAGCAGAAAAAAGGTAAACATGAAAGAGAAATCACAAGGGAAAGTTAAATGATTTGTTTTATCAGAGGACAAGGAGACATATTACTCCTACAAATTTTATCATTTTAATTTTTTTTTGTTTGCTTTTTATGAGGGGGAAGGCAGGGCAATTGGGGTCAAGTGACTTGGTCAAGGTCACACGGCTAGTGTTAAGTGTGTGAGGCCGGATTTGAACTCAGATCCTCCTGACTCCAGGGTCAGTGCTCTATTCACTGTGCAACCTAGCCAATATGAATTTTATCCTTTTTTTTTTTTGAGTATTTAGAAGGAGTGTGAATAAGAAGGAGATTGGGCTATGAATGGATACTGTTGAGATGATCTGAAAACGATGGAGCATTACAGAAAAAGGGATGTGCTAGGAGGTGGAAAAGTGGGGGAAATTTTCTTACATGGAAATAGAGAGAAAGGAAGAACACTTTAAGCAGGGTAGAAAATAGGAAAGGTTAGTAATACTTGAACCTCACTCTAATATGGTTCAAAGAGGAAAGAATATATACAAACTCAGTGGGACAAAGAAATGTATTTTACCCAATTGGGAAGCAGGAGGAGGAAGGTGATAGGAAAAAAGAGTGAGGTGATAGGAGGGAGAGCTGATTAATGGAGGCAAAATAAGACAAAGAAGCTAAAAAGACCCCAAACGTCTGAGGAAGAACAGGGTTAAAAGAGAAAATGGAGAAGGAAAAGCAGAAGAAATTAAGGTGGAGGGGAAAAAAAAGTTATGATTGTAACCAAACATTAACGGAATGAATTCACATATAAAACAGAAGTAGAAAGCAGAATGAATTAGAAACTAGAATGTATGTTGTTCACAAAAAACATACCTGAAAAAGAAAAATACACAAAGGATTAAAATAAGGGACTGGAAGGATGAAAGCTTTCATTAGCTATACTGATGAAGGGATAGGACTTGCACAACCTGGCATGGAACATCCTAACATTTGTAAAGGAACTGACCCCTATGCCATGTATAAGACTGGACCCGTGTTATCAGTTAGCCATGGTATGGGAGTTCCTTCCATAGGAATCATGCTTCATGAACTCATCAAGTTACCGTATAAAGCCAAGTGTTTCGATGTTGTCGTCATTTGCATTGGCACAAGTGGTAGAATAGGTCAAGAGCCTGCTTCAGTGGTGCTAACTAGAAAAACTATGGATTCTTACTTCAAACCTGAGTTTGAATAAATTATTTTGGGGAAATGCACAGTGCAAAATATGGAGCTCAGTGATGATCTAAATCAGGAATTAATGACATGTGTCAAGGAGATGAATGACTTTAATACAGCTTATGGCACATCATGTGTACCTCTATGAAGGTCAAGCTTTGGCCGGATGGTGTTTTCTGTTCATATGCAGACAATAATAAGCAAGAAATATATAGGCAGCTTGTGATGTATGAATCAGAAACAATGAAATGGATTCTTCTATCTTTGCAGACATGTGTGGTGCTGCTGACATCAAAATTGCTGTCATATGTGTTATTCTAAAATGTCTCTGTGAAGACCAGATTAGCAGCTTCCATGAGGTGCCTGCTGAGTATCAAGAGACTACAGAAGTTAGCAGGATACTTCATAAAAAAACACCTGGGAGGCCTGCTCTCTGCTGCCCAAGTTGTCCAGGTCTTGTCACTTTAACCACAGTTAGCATCTCCGCTGCCACTAGAGAAGAAATGGTCTGTCAGGATCTGCTGAACATCAAGGGGGTTCTTGATATTGAGACTGCCACCTACAGGAAACTGCTGGGAGGAGAGGAGAGCAGAATTGCTCTGCCTCTTCCTAGTAGCTCCTCCCTGAATCTTAGGGAAAACAACCTTGACACACACCCTATGGCTCAGACCCATTCAAAGAGAACACTCCTAATTAAGACTGTTGAAACTAGAGATGAACAGGTCATCAATGAAATTTCTCAACACCATGATGATCTGGAATGAAAAGTGTGAGCTGACTGCAGAAGAATCTTACCAGCAAGAAGAAAAGAAAATTCCATATGTTGAAGAAATAGCTTTTAAGTGCCTGTCTGCAGTTTTCCAAGGGTGCAAGATAGATTTGGATAGCTATAATGCAATAGACTTTAGTTCTTATGAACTGACCCTCATAAAATATTTAGAAAGTTTACAACAAAATCTAGTTTTAAATGCCATCTTGTGTATCATACTTGTTTAAGAAGTGTTTCTGAATACCATAATACTGCTTTTTATTTCCAGATAGTGTTTGACAAATCTATTATTGCTTCAATAAATGTTTAGGGAAAAAAAAGAAAGATCTGAGAGGAAAAGCATGAAAATCTTGTTGTTATTTTAAGAAGATACTGTAATTGTTATTAAAATACTGTATCACAGTTATATTCTTTCTAACATGTGGTAAATCAAATATCAAATAAAACTGACTTGTTCTTATTTAAAAAAAATGAGGGTTCAGAGCAGAAATTATTATGCTTCAGCTGAAATAAAAAAAGAAAGGGTAGCAATCATGACCTAAGACAATGCAAAAACAAACAGATCTAATTAAAAGAGTTGTCTCAATATAATATCAATAATCAAGGAAACTACATCTTGCCAAAAAAGTACCATCGACAACAAATTCCTAAAAATACTCAGATATATGCAACAAATAGCATAGCATCCTAATTTTAAAGCAAAAGTTCAATGATTCCAAAAGACTCATGATAGAAAATGTTATTCACATCCAGAGAAAGAACTAAGGAGTCTGAATGCAGATCAAAGCATACTATCTTCTCTCTCTTCCTTTTTTCTTTCTCAAGGTTATTCCCTTTCGTTATAATTCTTCTTTACAACATAACTAATGTGGCAATGCTTAATATGACTGTACATGTTTAGCATATATCTGATTGCACATCATCTTGGAAAGAGGTGGAGGAGAGAGTGGGGGGTGAAAAACTTAAAAATCAAAATCTTATAAAAGTGATTGTTGAAAACTAAAACTAAAAAAAAAATAAAACTTCTTTTAAAAAAGTTAAATGAATTACAGGAAGAATTAGCCACCAAAACTATACCAGAGACAGACCTCAATTTTCCCTTCTCAGAACTAGAAAAATCTAATGATAAAACAAGTGAGGAAGAAGGTAAGGAGATAAGTAGAATTTTAGAAAAATTAGGTATTGAATCTGGAGAAATCAAGTGAAGACTCTCCAGAAATAGGATGATGATGAGGAGAAGCACTGAACTTATGAAATTCTTTCTCCCATTCATTATTACCTCATTTATGCCTTTCTATACCTCACTTATGCTTTCATATAACCTCACTTGTGCCTTATATGTAATTCCTAAATTGCACATTTTGTTTCACCCTATTTCATATTTGCCTTATGTAATCTCTAAATACACTGTTATCCTTTTGTTTTTCCCCAAGAATGTGAGCCAAAACCCAGGAGGGTAAGGACAGCTTTCCTGGTCCTGAGATAGGAGCAGGGGGGAGGCGGAGGAAATTCCATTCTCCAGCTGAACTAAACAAAGAAATTGGAGTTGGAGTGGAAGGGGGGAAGGGAAGAGTGCCCACCCGAGCCCTAAGCTAGGGCAGGCAGGGACGGCCCCTTCCCTAACTCCCCTGATTAAGCACCCAGGGGTGGAGAGGAAACATCCCACTCAGGGGCCAGACCCCTGGCTGAACAAAGAAACGGGGGCGGGGATGGCCACCTATGTTCCTCGCTCCCTCCCTAGTTTATGTAAGAGGCCCAATCACCGGAGCTGGGGGGGAAGGGTGGAGGAAAATGCCACTATCCTGAAGGATGAATCTGAGCCATGAGGAAAGTTTCTCTGTTAGAGTTTGTGCTCAAAATATGTCCCGCCCTCCCTCCAATAGGAATGGACGGGGCGGGGATGAGGCTGGCCTGGCTCTTTGTCCCTCTCCTGGGCTAAGGGCGATGACCAACAGGAATCCAAAACGCCAAGAGAACGTAATCTGACGAAACTCAGGGTATAATAATCTGAGCCTAGCCTGGGGGCTTCGGCTTTCTCCTGCACCTTTGAAGTAGGAGGAACCCCAGCTCCCGGGACCTGCCAATAAAAGTTATTCCTGTTCACCAAAAGACTTCCTCTAAGCTTTTTAATTGGGTAAGTGGATTCTCTTACTCCACACAGTATGATAGCCCATTTGAAAAAACTAAATGGGAACATAAAGGAATATGTGGGGGGCCATACCCATTCCACAAGAAAAAAGTAAAGGTCAAACCGTCAGCATTGCCTAACCGGAAAAAACTGCCCCAGTCACACCCCTTTACAAGATGTTATCACAACCAAATCCCGTTATCACATCCTGTTGGTAAGCAATTCAGCCTCTGGAAATCTCCTGCTATACTGTTATATATACTCATTGCCACCAACAATAACCGAGACTTGATCAGAAAGCCTGTCTTGTCTCCATTCTTTGCATCTCCTGTCCCCCTTTCCTTCTTCTCTCCTTGGGTCCGCATTCTTGTCCCGCTGGACGGGACAGGAATATACCTTTACTGTCTCTAGCTGTTGGACTTCATTAGAAATATATAAGAATGCTGAGGGTTTATGTGGGTTTATTTTATATCCTGCAACTTTGCTAAATTTATTTATTGTCTCAGGAAGTTTTTTTATTTGATTCTCTAGGATTCTCCACGTACGTCATCAAACCATCTGCAAAGAATGATAGCTTAGTCGACTTATTATTTGCCTAATTTGATTCCTTTGATTTCTTTTTCTTCTCTGCTACTGCTAACATTTCTAGTACCAGATTGAATAAGAGGGGTGATAGTGGGCATCCTTGTTTCACGCCTGATTTTATCGGAAAGGTTTCTAGTTTATCCACATTACATATAATACTTGCTGATAGCTCTAAATAGATGCTACCTATTATTCTAAGGAAAATTCCATTTATTCCTATACTTTCTAGTGTTTTTAACAGGAATGTTGTATTTTGTCAAAAGATTTTTGTGTACCTATTGAGATAATCATATGGTTTCTGCTAGTTTTATTGTTAATATGATCGATGATACTGATGGTTTTCCTAATATTGAACCATCCTTGCATTCCTACAATAAATCCTACCTGATCAAAATGTATTATTCTTGTGGTAAGTTGCTGTAGTCCTTTTGCTAATATTTCATTTAAAATTTTTGCATCTATATTCATGAGGGTGAGTGGTGTATAATTTTCTTTCTCTGTTTCGTCTCTTCCTGATTAGATATCAGTACCGTATTTGTGTCATAAAAAGAATCTGGTAGGACACCTTCAACAATTTTCCCAAATAGTTTGTAGAGTATTGGGATCAATTGATCTTTAAATGTTTGACAGAATTCGCTAGTAAATCTATCTGGCCCAGGAGATTTTTCCCCATGGAGTTCACTGATGGCTTGTTCAATTTCTTTTTCTGAGATGGGGTCATTTAAGTAATTTACTCTCTCTTCAGGTAATCTGGGCAATTTATTTTTTTTATAAATATTCATCCATTTCACTAAGATTGTCAAATTTATGTGCATATATTTGGGCAAAATAATTCCCAATTATTGATTTAATTTCCTCTTCATTGGTGGTAGATACACCCTTTTCATCTTTTGATACTTGAAATTTGGTTTTCTTCTTTCTTTTTTAACATATTGACTAAAGGTCTATCAATTTTATTAGATTTTTCATGAAATTAGCTCTTAGTTTTATTCATTAGTTCAATAGTTCCCTAAATTTCAATTATATTAATCTCTCCTTTGGTTTTCATTATCAATGTAGAAGCTGCTAGATCCTGTGTTATCCTGATTGTGTTTCCACAGTACTCAAACTGTTTCTTCTTGACAGCTTATAATATTTTCTCCCTGATCTGGAAACTCCAGAACCTGTCTATAACGTTCCTAGGAGTTTTCTTTTGGGGGATCTTTTTCAAGAGGTGATCAGTGAATTCTTTTAAGTTCTATTTCACCCTCTGGTTTTAAAATATTGGGGCAATTTTCCTTGACAATTTCTTGAAGGATGATTTCTAGGTTCTCTTTTTGATCAAGGCTTTCAGGTAGTCCAATAATTTTAAAATTGTCTCTCTTGGATCTGCTTTCCAGGTCAGTGGTTTTTTCAAGGAGATATTGCACATTGCCTCCTATTTTTTCATTTGTTTGGATCTGCTTAATAGTATCTTTATTTCTCATAACATCATTTGCATCCAATTGCTCCACTCTAATTCTAAAGGAATTATTCTCCTCAGTGAGCTTTTGAGATTCTTTTTCCATCTGGCAAATTTGACTTTTTAAGGCATTCTTCTCCTCACTGGCTTTTTGGGTCTCTTTTGCCATTTGAGTTCATCTATTTTTTAAGGCATTATTTTCTTCAGTCAGGTTGCTGACTACCTTTTCATGATTGCCTTGCATCATTCTCATTTCTCTTCCCAATTTTTCCTCCTTATTTGGTTTTCAAAATCGTTCTTAAGCTCCTCTATGGCCTTTAACCAGTTCCTATTTTTCTTGGAAGCTCTCAGTACCTGAGTTCTGACTGTGTTGTCTTCCTCCCATTCCATGCTTTGATCCTTTTTGTCCCCCAAAAAGGAATCTAAAGTTGGATTGTTGGACGTACTTTGCTTCCTTTGCCTGTTCATATTGCCAGTCAATTACTTGACTTTTGGGCTCCATAGAACCCTGCTTTTAGAGGGGAGAGCTCTGTCCCAAATAACTAGGGGTTTTGCAGCTGCCACAGCTATTAGAAGACCACCATATCTGCAGCCCCCACCAGTTTTGGCTTACTGGTCACACACCTCAGGACCACAACCCAAGACCATGATTCCAATTCAGGCAGATCGAGGCAAGAGCACGTAGCCTCTAAATGATCACTTGGCCCCCCTGGAATCTGCAGTTGGAGAGCTCTGAAGCAGCCATGTGGAGGCAGCTTCAGGGCTCCCATTTCAGCTGCTTGTAGCTCAGGGACAGTTGCCGAGACCTTCTCTCCCAAATTTAGCCAAGTTCCACTAATCTTTTCCTTTGTCCTTGGCTCTTGTGGGTTGATAATTCTTGAAACTGCCACAGCTGCCAGTGAGTCACTCTCCTGAAAGCTCCAGCTGTGGCCTGTCCTTGGCCACCCTGGGGTACAGCCTCAGTTTCATGCAGTGCTGGTGTGGGCTCCCAGCACACTGCGATGAACCCTTTCCGTCTGCCTGCCGGGCTGCCTTCAGTGCAAACTTTGTTTCTCTGTCCTTTTTTGGGTTCTGGAGCTCTAAGGTTTGTTTGGAGTCATATTTTATAGGTATTTGAGTTGGTTATGGGGGGAGCTCAGAGATCTCTTGCTTCTATGCCGCCATCTTGACTCCGCCCCCTATACTCCTAATTTGTTCTTTTTCTAGCTTTTTCAATTGCATGCCCAATTTGTTGACCTCCATTTTTTCTAATTTATTCATGAATGTATTCAGGGATATAAAACTTTCTGTAAGAACTACATTTACTGCATCCCACAAGTTTTGGTATGATGTCTCATTATTGTCATTCTGTTGAATGAAGTTACTGATTGTTTCTATTTCTTGTTTGATCTATTCATTTTTTTTTCTTTTTGGAGGGCAGTTGGGGTTAAGTGACTTGCCCCAGGTCACACGGCTAGTTTTTGTGTTAAGTGTCTGACGCCAGATTTGAACTTAGGTCCTCCTGACTCCAGGGCCAGTGCTCTATTCACTGTGCCACCTAGCCGCCCCTGATCTATTCATTCTTTAGGATTAAATTATTATATTTCTGTCTTTCTGCAGTGAATTGTGAGGTTTTTATGCCCTAATACATGGTTGATTTTTGTGTATGTGCCATATACTGCTGAGAAGGTATATTCTTTTTAACCATTCAGCTTTCTCCAGAAATCTATCATGTCTAGCCTCTCTAAAATTCTATTTGCCTCCTTAACTTCTTTCTTGTTTGTTTTGAGGTTAGATTTATCAAGTTCAGAGAGGTGGAGATTCAGATCCCCCACTAGTATTGTTTTGTTATCTATTTTTACCTCCAATTCCCTTTAATTTTCCTCTAGGAATCTGGATGCTATGCTACTTGGTGCATATATCTTAAGTAATGATATTGCTTCATTTTCAATGCTGCCTTTTAGCAGGATGTAGTTTCCTTCCTTATCTCTTTTAATTTGATCTATTTTTGCTTTTGTTTTATCTGAGATAAGGATTGCTAACCCTGCTTTTCTGACTTTAGCTGAAGCATAATATATTCTACTCCATCCTTTTACCTTTACCCTATGCATATCCCCTTGTTTCAAATATGTTTCTTGTAGAAAGCATATTGTAGGACTGTGGTTTTTAATCCTTTCTGATATCTACCTCTTTTGTATGGTAGAGTTCATCTCATTCACATTCACAGTTATGATTACTATTTGTGACTTTCCCTCCATCCTATTCTCTCCCCTGTTTATATTTTTGTATCTTCCTTTTCCCTTCCCCTCCATAAGAGTTTTACTTTTGACCACCGCCTCCCTCCATATTCCCTTCCTCTTTACCTACCCTTTCCCCTTACTATTGTAAGCAATGTGGGGAAGCAAGGAATAGTTTACCTGTCAGATTTATGGAGAAGGGAATACTTTATGACCAAACAAGAGTTTAAGGGAATAAAGGGAATGGCTAAACAAGTTGTGGTATATGAATGTAATGGAATACTATTGTGGTATAAGAAATGAGGAGCAGATGGAATACATATTCAACTGGAGAGGCTTATACAAACTGATGTTAAGTGACAAGAGCAGAACCAGGAGACATTTGTACACAATGACAGACACAATGTATGTGTGCAACGACCAACTTTGATAAACTGGACTCTTCTCAGCAGTGCAAGGTTATAAGACAACTCTAAAAGACTCAAGATGGAAGGAGGTGTCTACATTCAGAGAAAGAACTAGAAAGAACGGAGTCTAAAGGGAGACTGAAACAACTACATGCTCTCTTTCTTTTCCATGTTTGGTTTTGTTTCGTCTTTCCCATTGTTCATTCCATCAGTTATAACACTTCTATACAACCAGACTAATGTCTAATGTGAAAGTATTTGCAGATCCTATACTTGATTGCAAGCTGCCATGGGGGGTGAGGGTAGGGAGAAAATTTGAAACTCAAGGGATTGTGGAACTGAATCTTGTAAACTAAAAGTAAATAGTAAAAAAAAGTAAATCAATTTTTTAAAAAAGAAAGGAATATACCTTTTTTCTCCACTGTATATGGCACCTTCAAAAAAATTCATGTGTTACGGCATAAAAACCTCATAAATAGTGTGAGGCAGAAATAACAAATGCATATTTAACCAAGCATCCATAATACATTGAAAATTACATTCAATATAGGACCTTTGAAGCATAGATAAAAAATTAACTGAAAATTAAAGGAAGCCAAAACATTTGATCCTGGAATCAGGCTGTCAGCTCCAGGTTTTCCAGTGGCCAGTCCATACTGTCTAGTCCTGGTTTCCCCATTATGCCTGTAAATCAGAGCTTGCCTGATATCTGAGATCCAGGGCTGTGCCTTATTTTGGGATTCCAGCTAGAAGTTAGCTGCCTTTTTAAATAATTATACATTTTTAGATACTATTCATTGAGTATGGAATCAGCAAGCACATGGTTACTGTCAAGGCCTATTTGACATCACGATCTGCCATCTTGAAACTGAACAAAGCCTTATTAGAAAACGTAGTGACCTGAAGTTACCTTCTTTGTTTCATTACTCTATAAAAACTTTGCTTACGGTATCAATCAATGGATTGAATTGATGATCTCACCTGGCCTACTATTTTCAAGTTACACTTTCACAGTCTTGTGCGTCATTTTAGAGCTGTTATAAGAAACCACTTCGTGCTTCAGGCAAACAACTTATGAAGAAACAAGAGATCTAGCAGTGTGAAGTACAGAACAGATAATTTTGATTAATTTTTAAAATTTATTATTTTATTTTTCCACCAGTAACATGTAAAAATAATTTTTACCATTTAATTTTGAAATTCTGAGTTCCAAATTCTCCCTCTCCATCCACCCCTGATTTAGAAGTCAAATGCTTTAATATAGGTTATACATGGGTCAGCATGCAAAACATTTCCATTAACTGTCATGTAATGTTGTGAAAAAAAAGTTAGAACAAACAACAAAAAAATCTTAAGTAAAATGAAGAATGTAAAAAAGTATGTTCCAATATGTTTTCAGACACCATCAATTCTCTTTCTGGGGATGGATAGCATTTTTCCACATAAGTATGTGAGAGTTGTCTTGGATCATAGTATTGCTGAGGGTGAGGTCACTCATAGTTGTTCATCATTGTACAATATTGTTATTAATTTGTACATAGTTGTCTTAGGCTGGAAAATTGTTTCACTCTGTCTTTTTTTCTGCCGCTCTAGAGTTTGTTTAGAATCATTCTTTAAAGGTAATTGGAGGGTTTGCGGAAGGCTTAGGCAAGTCCTTGCCTTTTTGTCCTCCACCACTTTTGTTCTGGCTCCTCCATTACATTAAAAAGGTTTTGTACAAATAAAACAAGTGTTGCCAAGATCAGAAAGAAAGCAAAAAAAAAAAAAAATCAGTGAAAGTATTTTATAGACAGTTTCTTAGATAAATGTCTTATATTTAAAATATGTAAAGAACTTTGTGAAACACATAATACAAATCATTCCTCAAATGATCAAAGGATACGAACAGGCAGTTTTCTAACAAATCAAAACAACGTATATTCAGGTAAAAAAATGCTCCAATTCATAACTGATGAGAAAAATGAAAATTAAAACATCCTTGAGATATCATTTTATACATATCAGATTGGCTAAAATGATAGAAGGGAAAAGCACCAAATGTTGGAGGGGATCTGGAAAAATTGGGACCCTAATTCACTATTGGTGGAAGTCAACTGATCCAATCACTGTGGGGAGCAATGTGGAATTACGCCCAAAGAGTTACTAAACTACCTATACTGTTTTTTCTAACAATATCAATACGAAGTCTATTTCCAAAAATGATCAAAGAAAAAAGAACCTATATATTTTAAAATCTTTATACAGAAAGACATAATTATTTTTGCTTAAAGGTAGTCATGGAGGGGAAGGGAAGAGAAAAAATAGAAGATTTACTTGGCAATTTTTTTATGTATTTAAAAGGAATGACAAGTTGTACACAACAAATTTGCTATTCCATGTGCAATTATCTTTTGTACTGTACTACATTATGGTTTATCCCATAAATTAAAAATAAAATATATAAATGGGAAAAGTAAGAACTAGAGGACTAGGCCCAAGAGCAGCAATAATGACCAACTGTGAAAGACTCAGCTACTCTGATAAATACAATGATCTATGAAAAGTCAAAAAGACTAATTATAATAAATTAAGAGAGAATTGATGAACTTTGAGTACAGACGGAATTATCTTCTTTTTTCACTTCCATTTTTCTTACATTCTTTTTTGAACCAGGGTTAATATGGAAATGTTTTCCGTTACTTCACATACCAACTTGTGTCCTATTGTTTGTCTTCTGAATGAATAGGGGAAGGAGTGGAAGAAGGAAAAGAATTTGGAACTCACAATTTAAAAAAAGAAAAGAAAAGCTAAAGTCTTTTTCTGGGGGTTGAGGGGATAAACAGCTGTCATTGAGCCCTAAATGTACGATTCACTGATGCCCACCATTTCTAGGTCATGGCACAGGAGGCAGAAATGTACGCGGCTTCAGGAAGAGCAGCACGTGGCACTCACCTCGCCAGGCCGGGCTGGCAGCACAGGAGCCATTCCCTCTTCCTCCAGGAAAGAAGCCAGAGAAGGCAGCGCTGGAGAGGAAAGGAGGACCATGAAGACGAGGGGCCACACTGGGGTCCGCCCTGCTCAGAGACCAGGAACGCCCCCTTCTGCCCTGGGGGGGATGAGGTGATGGGGGAGGGCAGAAACAAACTGTCATTTCTTTCCTGGGGAGGCCCAATCTCTCCTTAGAGCAGCAGGAGTTGGGGTGTGGGGGGGGGAGGACTCCGGGCAGCATCAGGGAAGGCTTCCTGGAGGAGGGGGTGCCCTAGGGGAGGCCGGAAGGAGGACATGAGACCACAGGGAAGACCAAACCACACTGGGAGTACCTGACCTGGATCCCCGAGCACAGGGGAAAGACAGAGGCCTGGAGGGGCAGGACCCGGGTCACGGGATGCGGCCTGGACAGAAAGAGGATTAGACTCTGTCCCCCAGAACCGTCCCCCTTCTTTTGTTTCTCCTCCCCACCCCCCCCAATGCCCCTAGACCCCTAGAAGTCCTTGGGAGCTTCCTTCCTCCCTGGCAGACGCCCCACCCCTTTTCATTCTCCTCCTCTACCAGCCCCCGGGACCGCGACCCCGCCGCACCCGCACGGCCCGTGTCCGCCTGGGCCTGGACCCGCTCTCGGCTCCCGCTGATTCCGTCTTACGAGCTCAGGACTGAGGAGGAGAAGCTGCCACCATCAATATAGACAGAATCAGGGAGGACACGAAGTGGAAGTGTCCTAAGAGGACACGAGTTTCATATTCCCTCATCTTTTGCCTTAGAAAACGTCCCCGAGTCGCGCACGACCTTCTGGGAATCGTAGTCCGGAGGCTGGGGCTCCTTATTCCTCTGGCTAAGCCTTGGCCCCTCCCCTGGGCTGCGGTCCCGCCCCCTGCCTACCCCTCCCCTCCCGGCCCTGCCTACAGTGGAGCCCCGACCCCTTTCCTCCTCCCCTTGTCTCATAAGTGATCTTCACGGACTCGGAGCCTACCGGGAGTCACGAAGCGTGGGGTCCCACCCTTGGAGGGAATTTGGGATTCCTCCCATACTAGTCCACCCCGCTCTCTTTACCTTTCCAGCAGTCAGTCCCAACAGGCCACGCCTATAAATAAGTGTTGCTCCTGAGTCACTATCTTCCTGGCGGAAGTGACATTTGAAGAAGGGACCACCAGCTATGAATACGAAACCCGCGAACCGGAGCCGGAGCCCTGGAGCTCCATCTCAGACCCCGGGGGCTTCCAGGCGGGTGGAGCAGGACAGAAGGGGGCCTGGGGCAGCAGGAGAAAAAGAGGGGCGCTAGCCACCTGCGGGGATCTTGGAAACAGGCAGCCTGGGACGTCCTGTTGGGAAGCGATGTTGGGAAAATTCGAGCACCAGAATGGTGAAGCCTGTGTGGGCCTGTTGGGACTGAAGAGGGGAGAAGGTGGAGCCTGGTGATGCCACTTTGTGCCTGCTTCCTGGGTCAAGGAGACAGACCCAAGGGAAAACAAGAGAGTGAGAGCGTTTAACTGCCTCTGCAGAATGCCAAGCGATTAGTAGATTGACTAAATAAAACTCAGAGCCAACATTTCCCTGGAGCTTCCCGTGTTCCTCCCCTGTTAAGTGCTTTACACTATCTCATGGGGTTCTCACACCAACAGCGAGAAGCTGATGCTATTACCGGCCCTGTTCTATAGGTGTGGAATCCATGGTGAAGTGACTTGTGCAGGGTCACACGGCTAGCAAGTGTCTGAACTTGGATTTGAACTCAAAGCTATGAGGAGTAACAGCATTAATGTGATAAGTTTAATTCATAACGACTTCATGCTGGGTTTGGTGTGATATAGAAATGTTTGTGTTTTATGAGGATATTGCTAAAATTAATCATTATATCAATTAACTTTCAGCTCACTCTCCAGGGTCGTTAAGTACACCTTGCCATCATCTGCAAAAAGTGATCATTTTGTCCTTCTTAACCTTTGTATATTCATTCCACTTTTTTCCTGTCTTATTTCTATTGACATTAGATGTCAATTATACGTAACAACAATGATTTTTCTTAATTTTTTAAAGAGAGGAATTTAAGTTATACCCGTTACATGAAATGCTCATTTTTGTCTAAATTTGAATGTGTGTTTGTGTGTGTGTGTGTATGTGTGTGTGTATGATTAATAGTATACATTTTGGACATATGTGTATCCAAAAGGAATACTGTTAATTATATCAGAGAAAGTCACATCGATTCATGGTTTCTAGAGTTTTTAATAGAAATTGTTGATGTTTATTAAAATTCTTCTATTGGTAATTTATTTTCAGTTTGTTATTAATATGTTTCAGTTTATACTTTTCCTAATATTAAATTAATACAGCAATTATAGGATTAATCCATCCTGTTCATTACATAATAGTGCCTGTATTGTGTTCTAGAATTTTTGCAACAGTGTTCATTAGAGATATTAACATAAGGTTTTCTTTTTTTAAAAAATTGATTGGTTTATTTACTTTTAGTTTACAAGATTCAGTTCCACAATCCCTTGAGTTTCAAATTTTCTCCCATCCCTTCTCCCCCGCCCCACCCCTCCCGACCATGGTGGGATGCAGTCATGTATAGGATCTCCAAATATTTTCACATTGTACAATAGTCTGGTTGTAAAGACAGGTTGTAACCAATGGAGTGAACAATGAGAAAAAAAAAAGAAACAAAACCAAATATGAAAAAGAATGATAGCATGCAGATTGCTTCAGTCTCCATTTAAACTCTGGTCTTTCAAAATCTTTCTCTGAATGTAGACATCTCCTTCCATCCTGAGACTTGTAGAGTTGCCCTATAGCTGTGTGTTGCTGAGAAGAGTCCAGTTTATTAAGGTTGGTCATCATGCATACGATGTGTCTGGGATTATGTACACATTTTTCTTGGTTCTGCTCTTCTCACTTAGCATCAGTTTGTACAACCCTCTCCAGGTAATTATGAAGTCCATCTCCTCCCCATTTCTTATAGCACAATAGTAATCCATTACGTTCATATACCACAACTTGTTTAGCCATTCCCCAGTAGATGGGCATCCCCTAAATTTCCAGTTTTTTGCCACCACAAAGAGAGCTGCAATAAATATTTTTGTACATATGGGTCCTTTTCCCACTTCTATGATCTCTTTGGGATACAACCCCAAAAGTGGTATTACTGGGTCAAAAGGTATGCAATTATTTGTAGCCCTTTGGGTATAGTTCTAGATTGCCCTCCAGAATGGTTGTATCAGTTCACAGCTCCACCAACAATGCATTAGAGTTCCAATTTTTCCACATCCTTTCCAGCACTTGTCAT
>CM053595.1:293832590-293864045 GCA_028646575.1 Pseudocheirus occidentalis
CAGGTCTGGGACCCCAAGGCTGGTGACTCCGCGTGGGATCTAGCGCAGTGAAGACCAAGCTGGAGGCAAAGGAAGGCGTGGAAGGGGCGGGACTCCTGGCAGGAAGGGCGGGCGGGGCGGGGCAGATGTGGGGGGAGACAACATTCCAGGCCGGGGAAATGGCCAGCTCCAGGCATGCTCAGAAGGCGCAACAGCCTCTAAACTACGATTCCCGGACGGCCTTGCGCACCTCTGGGGCATTTTCCAAGTAGAAGGGAGGGAAGATGGGATTTCCGTCTTCTTACGTCACTTCAACCTCGGGTCCTTTCTTCCTTTTCCGTGGTTGTTGCTGCCACCTTCTTCTTGTTTCTGACATGGTGGTTAGGGGTGAGGGACAGTGGAGAGAGGGGCTAGGTCCAGGTGGAGGCCGGTTGTGGGGGTGCGGCGGGGGCTCGGGGCCCTGGGGGTTGGCTGGGGAGCTCACTGACTAAGAGGGTAGTCTCGCAGAGGGGGAAGGAAGCCCAGCCCCCAAGGCCTTAGAGGGGTCTGGGGACGGCCCATGGGGGCCCAGAAGAGGAGCAGATTGGCGGCCGGGGGGGGGGGGGCGGGGAGCGGGGAGCTCTAGGGACAGGTTCAATCCTCCTCAGTCATTTAGTCACGGTCGCATCCCGTGAGCTAGGTCAGATCCTGCTTCCCCAAACCTCAGGTCATCCCCTGTGCCCAGGGTCAGAGGGCAGGTGCTCCCCGGTCAATGTGTGTCGGTTTGGTCCTCGGTCCGGCCTCGGCTGTGGTCTCATGTACTCCCGGCATCCTCCCGGACACCTCCTCCTGCAGGAAGCTTTACTTGATGCGCCGGGGTCGGTCCCTCCACCCTGTTTGAGAGATTCACATGTCTGTAGTTTTGTCTCTAAAGAGATATTGGGGCCCCCAGGAGAGAAATTACTGTTTTCTTCTGCCCCACCCCTGCCGAGAAGTGACTGTTAACTGCCCCCACATTACTGTTTGCTCGTGGCTCCCCTGGCCCTGCACTGTTATCCACCCCCCAGGGCAGAAGCGGGCATAGCAGTCCCCCCTCCCCCCATCTCACCACCCTCCTTTCCTACGCAGCTCTGCCCTCCAGGTGGGAGCCCAAAGCGGGAGGGGATGGCTCCTGTGCTGACGGCCCGGCCCGGACATATGATCATGGAGGGCGGCTTCTTGAGAAGAGCAGCTCAGGTGGGAGGCTTTCTTAGTGCTGTGCTGGGACCCTAGAAGTTGTGGGTGTTTGGAGTTAAAGGACACCAAAGACACCAATGTATCCTTCCCCTCTCCCCCCATATATTTATGGGATTTTTTTATTTTTGAGTTCCTAATTCTTTCCCTCCCTCCAGTCTTTCCCCTACCCAATTGGGAAGGCAGACAAAAGGATTCCCATTAGAGAAATGCAAGTGAAGAAGGGTATGCTTCAATCTGCTTCAAATTCATCAGTCTCTCTTCATTTTTTATAATGGGTCCTTTGGACTTTTCATGGATCATTGTGTTCATCAGAGCAGCTGAGTCTTTCACAGCTGATCACCATTGCTGCTGTTGTACCAGGCGTCTCCTGGGTCCTCTCACTTTTCCCATTTATATATTTTATTTTTAATTTATGGGATAAAACAGGCATTTCCAATTTAGTACAAAGAAAAATTATATATGAAATTGCAAATCTATTTTGTACAGCTTTTTATTCCTTTTAAATATATAAAAGTTAGCTTGTTTCTTTTTTTCTCTTCCCCCATGCCACCATTAGACACAAGTAGGTATGTATATATATATATATATATATATTTATATATATCTGTATCTGTCTCTATATGTGTGTATATATGTAAAATTCTATCCCAAGAGAGAAAAACAGATGGAAAATACCTATATGGACAAAAATACTTTATAATAACTCTTGTTTGGTAGCAAAGACTTGGAAATTGAGGTGATGCATATCAGTTGGGGAGGGACCAAACAGATTGTGGTATGTGATATGTGATTATGACGTAATACTGTTGTAAGAAATGATGAGCAGGATGTTCTCAGAAAAACCTGGAAAACATATGAGCTTATGTAAAATGGCATGTAGTGTGTACAAAGTCACAGCAGTGTTGTGAGATGATCAGTGGCTTAGTCGTTCTCAGTAATATGATGATCTAAGACAACTCTGAAGGACTTATGAAGAAAAACGCTATCTGTCCCCAGAGAAAGAACTGTTGGTGTCTGAATACAGATTGAAGCATACTTTTTTTTTAATTCTATTTTTCTTGAAGTTTTTATTTCTTGTTGGGGTTTTTGGTTAATCTTTTCTTTTATAACATAACATGATTATATGAGCTTATTTTATATTCTCTAACTTTGGTAAAGTGCTTTATTGTTTCAACTAGTTTTTTAGTTGATTTTCTTGGATTCTCATCATCTACAAACTCCGATAGGGTTTTTTTTTACTTATTTATTGGCATCCCTTCATTTTCTTTGTCTTGTCTTTTTAATATAATTAGTATTTCTAGAACAATATTAAATAAAAGTTGATAATCACTATCCCTGCTTCTCAGATGGCCTTGGGAAGGCTTTTTTAGTTTATCCTCACTACAGATCATGTTTGTTCACGATTTTAGATGGATGCTTTTATCATTTTAAGAAAAGTTACATTTATTCTTATGCTCTCTGTTGTTTTTAATGCCAATAGGAGTTGTATTTTCTCAAAAATTTTTTACATTTATTGATCTCAGCCTATGACTTTTGTTATTTTTGGTACTGACATCATCAGTTATGCTTATAGTTTTCTTTATGTTAAAGCAGCCCTGTGTTCATGGTATAAATACAACGTAGTTATAGCATAGGATCTTTATGCTGCATTGTGGTAATTGCGGTTCTCTCCTTGGTTTAGTGATCGAAAGTATGTAATAGAAGGAATTATAAGAGTCATTCTTTACTAAGTTTTTCAAATAGTGTATGTAGTATTCGAATTAACTGTTCTTTGAAAGTTTGGTAGAATTCGCTTGAAAGTCAACATGGTCTTGGTTTTTTCTTCTTAGGTGTTTATGGATTAGTAAATTTCATTTTCTAAAATGAGATTATTTAAGCATTCTGCTTTGTTAATTTGGGCAGTGTTTTTGGGGGGGGCAAAAATTCCTTCATTTTTAACTGTCCTTTTTATTGGCATATGTTTTGGCAAAATAACTCCTAATGGTTCCTTAATTTTCATCTTTATTGGTGATGTATTCAGTCTTTTCATTTTTGATAATGGTGATTTGTTTTTTTCCCAGATTTTTGATGCTAATTTGGTTTTTTATTTAAGTTTTCAGCATTCATTTCCACAAGATTTTTCCTACTGTCTTTCCACTGCCCCCCACCCCAAAATAGCAAACCTACTGAATACCCCTTCCCCCAATCTGTTCTCTCTTATATCCTCCCCCATTACCCCCCCTAACTTTCTAGTGGGTCAAGATGGATTTCTGTATCCTAATACCTGTAATTTCCCAGTTATATGTAAAAAAACACATTAAAAAATTGTTTTTAAAACTTTGAGTTCCAGATTTTTTCCCTTCTCCCCTCTTCACCCACCCAGCACTGGGAATATAAGCAATTCAATATAGGTTGTACAGGTGTAGTTACCATTTCCATAATTGTTACATTTTGAAAGGCTCACTATATTTTTCTTCATCATATCCCGCCCCCAACTTATTCTGTTTTCTACTTTGACCCTATCCCTTTTCAAAAATGTTTACTTCTGACTACTCTCTTCCCCAATCTGCCCTCCCTTCTGTCATCCTCCATCTTACCCCTACTACCCTATTTTCCTGTAGGGTAAGATACCCAATTGAGTGTGTATGTATGTTATTCTCTCCTTAAGCCAAATTCAGTGGGAGGAAGTTTGTCCCATTCCCTTTCACCTTCCTGCTTTTCCCCTCCATTGTAACAGTTTTATCTTGCCTCTTTTATATGAGAGAATTTGCCATTATCTTTCTCTCCCTTTCTCCTTCTCCCAATACATTCCTCTCTCACCTCTTAATTTTATTTTTTAGATATCCCTTCCTATTCAACTCATCCTATGCCCTCTGTCTATGTATACATGAACATACATATGCCAACACTCACATATTTATTTATGTACACGTACACCCTCCTATACATACATGTATATGTATACTTACATATACATTCCCTTCAATTATCCTAATACTGAGAAAAGTTATGAGTTACAATTATCGTTTTTCCATATAGGAATGTAAATAGTTCAACTTTAATAAGTTCTTTATGATTTCTTTTTCCTGTTTACCTTCTCATGCTTCTCTTAATTGTATTTGAAAGTCAAATTTTCTGTTCAGCTCTGGTTTTTTCATCAAGAGTGCTTGAAAATCCTTTATTTCATTGAATGACCATATTTTCCCCTGAAGAATTATACTCAGTTTTGCTGGGTAGGTGATTTTTGGTTTAATCCTAGCTCCTTTGATCTCTAGAATATCATTCCAAGCCCTTCAGTTCCTTGATGTAGAAGCTTCTAGATCTTGTGTTGTCCTGATTGTGTTTCTACAACACTCAAATTGTTTCTTCCTGACTGCTTGCAGTATTTTCTCCTTTGCCTGGGAACTCTGGAATTTGGCTATTATATTCCTAGGAGTTTTTTGGGGTGGGGGTGGGGATGTTTTTCAAGAGGCGATCGTTGAGTTCTTTCAGTTGCTATTTTGCCCTCTGGTTCTAGAGTATTAAGTTCTCAGTTTTCCTTGAGAATTTCTTGAAATATAGTGTTCCTTTTTTGATTATGGCTTTCAGGTAGTCTCATAATTTTAAAATTATCTCTCCTGGATCTATTTTCCAGGTCAGTAGTTTTTCCAATGAGATATTTCACATTGTCTTCTATTTTTTCGTTTGTTTGAGTCTGTTTTATGGTATCTTGATCTCTCATAAAGTCATTAGCTTACAGTTGCTGCAATGTAATTTTGAAGGGAGTTATTCAGTGAATTTTTGAAATTCCTTTTCCATCTGGCAAATTTGGCTTTTTAAGACATTCTTCTCATTGGCCTTTTGGGCCTCTTTTGCCATTTGAGTTAGCCTTTTTTTTAAGGTGTTATATTCTTCAGTGTATTTTTGGGTCTCCTTTAGCAGGCTGTTGACTTGCTTTTCATGATTTTCCTGCATCATTTTCATTTCTCTTCCCAATTTTTCCTCCACTTTTCTTACTTGATTTTCAAAATCCTTCTTGAACTCCACCATGGTATCCTCCAAGGATGGTAATAATGGCTCCTGGCCTCTAAGGAGCTTACAAACTATTCAAAGAGGAATACTTTTCTAAAAGTCTTTATTCATCTCATTTTTAATTGATAGAATAATATAGACATTTCCAAAATACAGTTTAATAAAAAAAAAAGATGCTTGCCTATGAAACTACGAATCTTTTATCTACAACTTGTTATTTCTTTTAAATGTATAATAAAATAATCATGTAAATTTTTTTTCTTCCTTCCCCACCAAACTCTAGAGTTGTCTACCGTGTGTGTGTGTGTGTGTGTGTGTGTGTGTGTGTGTGTGTGTGTGTGTTTAAGTGCTGGTAAAACCATTCTATTCATACTTGTATTTTCAGTCCTTTCTGGGAAAGTCTTAAGTGGTTACTGTATACCAAACTGTACTGGGATACAAATAAAGAAATGAAACAAGCCCTTGTGGCAAGTGAAAGATGAAATGACTTGGGGAAAGAAAAGTTCTATATGCCTGGCCATTGCACAACAAACTGGGACCAAGCCTCTTCCTTTAGTGCCTGACTCAGAATGTAGGAAGAAATATACTTTTCACTTATTAAAAAAATCAAAGAAGACCACCTAATTAAAAGTAATACATTAGGTAGTCAGATTTCTAATTGGAGGAAAGATTGGGCACTTTGCATGTTGGAAGGGGGGAACCACAACAGGTTCAGTTCTCTTCAGTTCAGGATTCAGAAAGCAGGGTATCCCACTCCCCCCAAAATATCTGTATACAATCAGAGGAAAATGGGACCAACAAGTAGTTGTTCAGTATGGAGTAAGTTTTCATATAAGACAGATGAGTTGCTTGAGAAATATAATTGTGAGAAAACTCCTTAGATGGACTAGTTAGCACAAATGTTTTTGGTATTTCAGGAATCCATAACATTCAAGGATGTAGCTGTGGAATTTACCCAGGAAGAGTGGGTACAGCTGAACCCATCTCAGAAAAAGTTGTACAGAGATGTGATGATGGAGAACTACAGGAACTTGGTCTCTTTGGGTAAGAACAGCTGCCCCATTGGAGTCTTAAAATGTAACATGACAAATTTGAAGATTTTAAGTCATTCTTTGGCATACAAAAGGAAACTTTTCCTAATCCTTTTGTAGGCAAGGGACAGATTACTTGTGCCTGGAAATTCATTTCTTGTTTTCTTGTTATCCTTGAGAATGTATCTTCCCCTCTCTGTTGCTTCAAATCCAACACGTACTTTTTAATTCTAATATAGGTTTCATCATCATACACAGTGTTTCCACTGTCAAATGAACTGGTGTTTCCTAAATCTTATTCAGTAATCCATTGTACCATAATATAGAATATCCTTCAGTGGTTCTTCATATATCCTCGAGGTCTTCCTACCATGTCTAATTTTCTCCTAAAGAGGGTTTGAACTCATTTTTAATTCTTTCATTAAGTTTTATGGATGCATTTTTTTTAATGTAATTAAAAAAACAAACAATAAAACTAAAAGAAAAATCCTATTTCTCCCTCTACCCAATCCTTGGAGCCTAACATGGTTAAAAAAATATCTCAGACCAAATCAGGTAATATAGTACCCTTATGTTATAAGATGGAAGGAGTATTTCGTCTCTCTGTTCTATGACAGAACTCTGAGATAACCCTCTAGCACTTTTTCATTTTAATTGGGCAGGACTTGCAGTTTCCAAACCAGATGTGATGTACCAGTTGGAAAGAAAGGAAATATCTTGGATGCCAGAGGCAGATATTCCAAGAAACAGCTATCCAGGTAACTACCTAAAAACTCAGCAGATGGGTCATTGCAGAATCCACCTTTGTTGGTCATTTTAGGCCAAGTCTCTTATAAAATGTTGAACACAGTATTCTATTCAAGCTTCTCAGGCCTGTTGAGAATAGTGGAGACATCAGAACTTCATTTTTTACCTCAAAAGTTAACTGTTTATTTATTTCTTTACTGAAATGTGCAATCATTGTCAAAATTTTTCCTTCAGTACAAGGGTGTTATTTTTCTTCTGTTCATTGAAGATTATCTTAAGCAAGCATTCTCCTGCCTCACTTGCCTGAATTCATTTTCCCTTTTAAAATAAGCATGTCAATTAAGATACTAAATAATTTTGCTCTTTTTTGCTTCTTAGTTCTTATATTTTCTTTTGTTTTTAGATTATATTGCTTTGCTGCTAATTTTTAAAACATTTAGTTCCAAATTAATTCCTTTTACTTTAGTCTATCATGTTATGTGTCTTCCTGTTTTACTTCATGCTTTGAAATTGTTTATAAAGGAAATTAATATGTTCATGAAACAGGACTTCCTTAGCCGTAACACCATCATTTCACATGTAGATATTCATTATTTTGGTCGTTTACACAGAACTATTGTTAAAATTATACTAAAAGTGCGTTGTTTGCTTTTAGTAACATGTTAAGAATTCAGATTTTGCACAAGGGCAATTGGGTCAAAGGATATGAATAGTTTTGTAGGCCTTAGTTGAAATTGCTGTTTCCTTTCCGAAAAATGGCCGCAGCAGCTTAATATGTTGCTATTTCAACATAATTGCCAAAATTTATCATTTTGTTTTATCTTTGCTAATCTGAAAGCTATTGCTCCCTCCAGATTTTTTTCATTTTTCCTCTTTAATTAGCAGAGTTTGAGCAATATTTCAGGTAATGTTTAATTTCTTGTCAAAAATGCCTGTATGTCTTAGTTTTAAAAATTTCAATGAATTCCTTACAAAATAAACATTTTTATATGAATTTTTGGATCTTTATACAAAGTTTATGACAATAGTTGTCTTATTTTCTCTCATTTCTTTATTCTGTATCCTATTTACTTCATGTATCTATTTCTCTTCCTCATTCTAAATTGAATCCTGTATTTTCATCCTCTTCAGTCTTTTCTTTGCCTATTTTCACCTCAGATGGTAAGGATACATTTACAGTTTCTCAAAGTCATCTTTTTTTCTGAACAATCTTTTTCCATTCAAATGTCAACAAATGAAAATAGAGTCAGGGTTCCTTCATCAACTCCAGGTTATTTTATCCTATGTCAATTCATTTACATGTTACCTATGAGTCATCGTACTTTCACATAAGATACATTGATCCTTAATGAAAGACTAGTGAGACTGGCCTTCTAAAGTAGGAAAGCAAGAGAGTAGCTCTATCACCTTTGAGCAGCTAAGAACCTTGAGAAAGAGAAAGTCAGGGTTAATCAGCTCTTTATTCTTCCTTTCAGGGAGCGGAGAATTCATTGGTGATAAACCTCTTGAATGTAATGGATATGGGAAGGCCTTCAGGAGCAAGAAGCATCTTGCTGTGTGTCAGCTAATTCATACTGGAGATAATCCATATGAATGTAGTGAATGTAGAAAGGCCTTCAGTATTAAGATTCAGCTTATGCTGCATCAGAGAATTCATACTGGAGAAAAAGCTTCTGAATGCATTAAATTTGAAAGTGCTTTCCCGAAGAAGTCACATCATAGTAAGCATCAGAGACTTCATACAGGACAGAAATCTTATGAATGTAGGAAGGCCTTCCAGATTAAGTCAGGGGATACTGTGCATCAGGAAATTCATGCTGGAGAAAAACCTTATCAATGTAGTGAGTGTGGAAAAGCCTTCACAAGGAAGCAGTATCTTACTCTGCATCAGAGAACTCATACTGGAGAATGCATTGTTTATGAATGTACTGAATGTGCGAAGGGCTTCAGGGAGAAGTCACGTCTTACTGATCATCAGAGAATTCATACTGGAGAGAAACCTTATAAATGTAGTGAATGTGGAAAGACCTTCAGATATAGGGGAAATCATACTGTCCATAAGAGAATTCATACTGGAGAGAAACCTTATGAATGTAAGGTATGTGGAAAGGCATTCAGGAGTAATTCAGGGCTTACTGTTCATCAGAAAATTCATACTGAAGAGAAACCTTATGAATGTGGTGAATGTGGAAAGACCTTCAGATATAAGGGAAATTATACTGTACATCAGAAAATTCATACTGGAGAGAAACCTTATGAATGTAATGAATGTGGAAAGGCCTTCAGGAGTAAGGATCATCTTATAGTGCATCAGAGAGTTCATACTGGAGAGAAACCTTATGAATGTAGTGACTGTGGAAAAGCCTTTAGCAGCAAGGATCATCTTACAGTGCATCAAAGAATTCATACTGGAGAGAAACCATATGA
The DNA here is from genome assembly GCA_028646575.1 of Pseudocheirus occidentalis. Lineage (NCBI taxonomy): Eukaryota > Metazoa > Chordata > Mammalia > Diprotodontia > Pseudocheiridae > Pseudocheirus > Pseudocheirus occidentalis. The sequence continues at coordinate 293,841,980 of CM053595.1, forward strand.
ATGCAGTGAATGTGGAAAGGCTTTTAGGAGTAAGGAACAACTTAAAGTACATCAGAGAGTTCATACTGGAGAAGACAAACCTTATGCATGTAGTGAATGTAGGAGGGTCTTCAGGAAAAAGTTGGAGCTTACTGTGCATCAGAGAATTCATACTGGAGAGAAACCTTATGAATGTAGTGAGTGTGGAAAGGCCTTCAGGCTTAAGAGACGACTTACTATGCATCAGAGAATTCATACGGGGGAAAAACCTTATGAATGTAGTGAATGTGGGAAGGCCTTCAGGACTTGCTCACAACTTAAAGTGCATCAGAGAATTCATACTGGAAAGAAACCATATGAATGTAGTGAATGTAGAAAGGCCTTCACAAGGAAGCAGCATCTTACTCTGCATCAGAGAATTCATACTGGAAAGAAACCTTATGAATGTAGTTAATGAGGAAAGGTCTTCAGCATTAGGAAAGGACTTATAATGTGTCAGAGAGTTAATAGGAGAGAAACCTAACAAATACAGTGAATGTGGAAAGACCTTCCTGTGTAAGTCAAAACTTAAATTGCATCAGAAATTCATACTGAAGAGAAACCTTATGAATCTAGTGAAAGTTGAAAGGCCTTAACATGAAGAGTGCATCCTAATGTGTATCAGCAAATTCATATTGGAAACATTCTTTTTGAATGTAAGTAGTGTGGGAAGGCTTTCCCATACACCTTAGAACTTATCCAACATCAAAGAGTTCATCCTGAAGAGAAATCTTATCAATGTGCTGTATCTGTGAAGGCCTTTGGGAGGAAGGCACATCTTAACTAGGCATCAGAGAACTCATACTGGAGAAAAACCATATGAATGGGCATACTTAAGCACAACACAAGGAGGTGAGAAACAAGCAATGCATCCTTATAGGTCAGAACATGTCCAGTAACCATGGGTCACACTGTGTATCCTGAGTGGGGAGTCATACCTCCTTCCCTCCCTCCATCCTTCCTTGCCCTGCTAGATAATAGAAGGAGAAAAAAATGTACAAAGTACCAGCAAGAGGAGTTTGGAACATGTATAAAAACTTGTTGCCATAAGCAGATAGGCAAAACATGAAGCACAAATAATTTGTCATGAAAATAATGGAGGATGATGCTAAGCTGACATGGTAAGAGCAGTGGAAATAGTAGGAAAAGTGTTTGCACAGTTGATATGGGAATGGGAATTTGAAGATCTTCCCTGCCCCTTAATAGACCTAGGGGGAAGTTTGAAGACCTCCACTGCTGTCAACATAAACTGCCCCCTAGAGCACATAGGAAGATTTCCTGGTGAGAAAGTAAACTCTGCCCCTTAGAGCTCACTGGAAGTGGTTGAGGAGACAGTTCATAGGAGTTCATGCAAGGAGATAGTTTTGTGAGTAAATATTGGTCTTGTATTGGATTTTCCATAGGCTAAAGGATGATATCATGGCTCTTGGCATTATTATGGCTTCTGAATATCTTTGGTACTCTGGCTTATTAGTTTTGGGATTCATTTTTCTGGTGTTTAAATAAATCCGTCAACTTTATCCTCTATCAAGAGAGTCTGACATTTTGTGCTCAAATGCCATGTGATATGGTCTCTATTGTGATCGTGGGTGCTGCAAATACTACATTGGTGCTAAAACAGTACAGCTCCTTTGACATAGACCTGTGTTGATGTACCACTCCAAATATCCATATGGACTATTTGTGCCCAGTCTGTGGTAGAGCCTTCTGAGGTCTTATTGGTCTGATCAGCCACTGTTGGGCACCCTGTTGTCATTTTGGTCCTTTTTGAGCAGGAAGGATAACCACCACACTGATGCTATGCTTAGGTTAAGAGGCTGTTACATTGTATATGTATGGTATAAGATGTTCTGTGCTTAGTTTCCACCACACTTTTCCAATATTGCTGGCAATTTTTGTCAAATGATTCTTATCCTAAAAGCTGGAATATTTGGGTTTATCAAATAGTAGATTACTGTAGTCAGTAACTACTTTGTCTTTGTGTATCTCATCTATTCCACTGAGTCTTCCTGTGAAGACAAACCAAGGAACTATATAAATACAATTATAAAACACTTTTCACACACATAAAATCAGATCTAAAGAATTGTAAAAACCAATTTCTCATGAGTAGGCTGACCTAATGTAAAAAAGATGAGCATTTTACCAAATCAACTTACTTATCCATGCCATGCCCATCAGACTACCAAAAAATTATTTTCTAGAGCCAGAAATAAAACCAATTCACCTGGGAGAACAAATGGTTAAGAATCTCAAGAGTCTTAGTGAAAAATATTGCAAAGAAATATGGCTTAGCCTTACCGGATCTATCACTGCATTATAAAGAGGAAATCATTGAAGTTATTTAGTAATGGATAATTTTGACTACATTAATTTAAAATTTTTTTTACATGCAAAGCCAATGTAAGCAAGATTAGAAGGAAAGCAGAAAGCTGGGAAATAGTTTTTATTGCCATTATTTCTGATGATGGCCTCATTTCTAAAAAAAATATGGAACTGAGTAAAATTTATAGGATTGCTATTCATTCCCCAGTTGATAAATGATCAAAGGATATGAACAGGGAGTTTCCAGATGAAGTAAAAATACCTATAGTCATTTGAAAACCTGCCCTTACAATTTTTTTTAAAAGGCTTCAAATTCTCTAAGTCACTGTTGATTAGAGAAATACATTTTCAAACAACTCTGAGGTACCTACACCTCACCTATCAGATTGATAAAGAAAATGCATTGTTGGTGAAGTAGTGAACTGATCTGACCATTCTGGAAAGCAATTTGAAATTATGCCTGAAGGGCTATAAAACTGCCCATCCTTTGATCTAGCAATACCACGACTAGCTCTGTATCTCAAAGGGGTCATATAAGAGGGAAAAGGACCCACATGTACAAAAATATAGCAGTTTTTTTTGTGGTGGCCAAAAACTGGAAATTGAGGGGATGTCTGTCAATTGTGAAATGGCTGAACAAGTTGTGGTATATGACTAATGGAATGCTATTGTGTTATAAGAATTGATAAACAGGTGAATTTCAGAAAAAACATGAAAAGATTTACATGAACTGATGCCAAGTGAAATGAGCAGAATCAGAAAAACATACACAGTAACAGCAACATTTTGCAGTGATCAAGTTTGACAGACTTAGCTTTTCTTCAGCAATACAATGTTCTAAGACAATTCCACAAGACTTATGATGGAAAATTTATTTTCCACATCCAGAGAAAGAACTATGAAGTCTGAGTGCAGGTGGAAATACAATATTTTCACTTCCTCATATTTCCATTTTGTTCATTCTTTTTTAATGATATGACTAACATGGAAATATATTGATTATGATTGTACATATATATATATATATATCCTATATCAGATTGCCTACTATCTGGGGGAAGAGGGGAGAAAAACGTTGAAACCCAAAATCTTAGCAAAGTGGATGTTGAAAACTATCCTTACATGTAACTTAAAAAATACAATACTATTAAGTCGGGGTGGGGAGAGGGGAAGAGGCTGTTAAATGTTTCAATTCTGTTCTCTACCTGGAGAACTGGTATATTTTGCAATCCAATGTCACCCGATACTTATAGTTGCAGTCTTTATCGTGATCATGGGCTCTATAAATAACGCACTGGTGATTCAGCAAGTCATTTCACCATAGTTTCCACATCTATAAAACAGGGTCTATAATAATACCTGCTTCCCATGGTTGTGAGAACCCCATGAGAAGGTGCAAAGCACTTAACAGGATCCTAAACACAGGAAGCTCCAGATAAATGTTGGCTCTAAGTTTTATTTAGTCCACCTGCCAAACGCTTGGCATTCTGCAAGGGTACTCTCACTCTCTCCTGGTTTTCCCTTGGGTCCATCTCCTTGACAGAGGAAGCTCCTTGACAGGTGGGCAGGGCCTGGCTCTACCTTCTCGTGTATGTCCCAGGGAGCCCACAAAATGCCTGACCCTTCTGGTGTCCTCTGCTTTTCCCCAGCATTGCTTCCAAGGCCATAGCCGCCTGTTCCTAGGGTCCCTGTAGGTGGCTAGCACCCCTTGTCCTCTCCAGTTGGCCCAGGTTCACTTGTGCCCTGTTCCACCCACCAGGAAGCCCCTGGGGGCTGAGATGGAGCTCCAGGCCTCCTCCCAGCTTTTAGTTTCATATCTCCTCCTTGTACAAGTCCCCCAGGCTCAACTTGCCTTGCCATTTACACTGCTCTAGTTTGGCCAGCAAGATCTTGTTCTACTCTGGAAAAACCACCTTGTAGATGTAGTTGGTGAAGTGGTCATTCAGTTCCTGCAGCTCCACCTTGTTGCTGCAGGTGTTCCTGAACTCAGTGTTGATGTTGGTCAGGGAGAAATCCAGAGTCCTGGAGCCACCTCACCCCCTGGATCAGGGCACTCCTCCTCAAGTGCACCACCAACAAGTGTGTGGCAAAGTTTTGAATGCTGTGGACAAGTTCGTTTACCTTGGCAGTGTACTTTCTAGGGATGTACACATTGCTGGAGCTAGCTCAGTGTTTGGAGGCTGTGAGGGAAAGTGTTGGAGAGAAGGAGACAGTAAACTGGTTTCTAAACAGAAGGTCTACAGTAGTTGTGATGTTGACCTTATTGTTGTTTGCCTGTGAAACCTGGGCTGTATACCAACATCACACCAGGAAACTGAATTGCTTTCATTTGAATTGTTTTTGGAAGTTTCTGAAGATCAGCTGACAAGATAAGATCCCAGACACTGAGGTCCTTTCTCAAGCAGAACTGCCCAGCATTCACATTCTTCTAAAGAGAGCACAACTAAGATGGGCTGGCCATGTTGTCTGAATGCAAAATTTTAGCTTCCTAGAAAGAATTATTTCCTGGAGAACTCACACAGGGTGAGCACTCACCTGCTTTTCAGAAGAAGCAATATAAGGAGACTCTCAAAGTCTCTCTCTTAATTTTCAAATTGATTGTGTGACATGAGCAATACTGACACTGGACCCCACCCAACATAGTGTGCCCTCATCAGAAAAGGTTCTGTGCTCCATGAGGAAAGCACAATTGAAGTAACTCAAAAGAAATGCAGGAAGAACAGATTTAGAGAATCCACTCCAGATGTTCACATGAACCTTTTATTACTATTTTGTTGTTTTTCTATATTCTGTTAGGTCTGTTTGTTTTGCATTGTGTCAGTGCACATCTCCCCATGCTCAGAATTCCTCATATTTGTCATTTTAAATTACATAAATGATGAATATTTAAAGCTATTTTTTTTCTGGCTGTTCTTCATTGGTGAGTTCTTTGTTTCCAGTTCTGTGCTGCCCCAGAGTGCTCTTATGAATGTTTTTGTGTAAAAATTCAGTTGTGACTTTGTTCTGGTTATACAGAAAGAGAAAAGCAACATGGTACAGTGAGGATGGTCCCAGATTTGAATCCAGGAGGTCCTGGGCTCAGAGTACACATCTGCCATTTGCTCCTCATTTGACCTTAAGCAAGTCATTTTCCCCTCTCTAGGTCTCACTTCTCTAATTTGTAAAATGAGAAAATTGGACTCTCAAGTTTCTTCAAGCTCTAAATATATGAATTGGAAAGTAATGGTCCTTTAACAGCCTCTTCAACAGTAAAAACACGTTCACATGCTGTTATAGATTGGAGATTGTAGTCCCTCATTCCTGCCTTTGCTTTTATGGTTACAGGAGGATTGAACATACTCTTGTTCATTCCAGAGCAGTACATTTTAAGAAATGCAGTGATTGGATAAAGAGAAGAGAGCTGCCTTAGCTGTGAAGACATCAGGCTGACTGCTCAAAGGGACTGGGCTTGTTAGATTGGGAGAGAAGTCTTAGGATACAGAATAGCTTTTTCAGCTATTTTCATTGCTTTTTCTTTTAAAATTAACTTTTGTTTGTTTTTAGTTTGCATCATTGATTTCCACGAGATTTTGAGTCACAAATTTTCTCCCTGTCTTTCCCCTACCCACCCTCCCAAAACAGTGATCCCACTGTATACCCCCTCCCCCAATCTGCTCTCTCCTATATCCTCCCCCATCACCCCTCTGACTTTCCGGTAAGGCAAGATGGATCTACCTACCCCAGTACCTGTATATCTTATTTACCAGTTGCATGTAAATAATAATTATATATAACCATTACATATTATATCATTATATTATATATTAAATATAATTAATAATTATATAATATTAATAATATAACATATTTAACATGATTTTGGAACTTTAAGTTCTAGATTCTTTCCCTTCCTCCCTTGTCACCCACCCCCACTAGAAAGACAAGCAATTCCATAGAGGGCATATATGTGTAGTTACACAGATAATCTCCACAGTGGATATATTGTATAACACTGACAACATTTCCCTCCTTTCTATCCCACCCTCCCCTTGTTCTGTTCTCTACTTTGTCCCTGTCCTTTACAGAAATGTGTGTTTCTGACAACCTTCCCCATCCCCGCCCCCATCATTCCCCCTTTCATCCCCTTCCTCCTACTCTCCTGCAGGGTAAGATACCTGATTTAGAGTGTATGTCATTCCCTCCCTAAGCCAAGTTCAATGAGAGTAAGGTTGACCCAATCCCTTTTTGCCTTACTGTTCTTTTCCTTCATTGTAACAGTTATCCCCTTGCCTCTTCTATATGAAATGAGTGACCCCATTCTGTTTCTCCCTGTTTCCTCTCATTCTATTCCTCTCCCACCTCTTAATTTCACCTTTTAAAATATCATCCCTTCCTGGTTAATTGATCCTGTGCCCTCTGTCTATGTACACATATATATACACACTCCTATATGTATTCATATGCATATATGCACTCCTATATAGATATATGTTTATGTATACATATATATATATAATATATATATGTATACACACACGCATATATTCCCTTCACCTATTCTGATACTGAGAAAAGTTGCATAAGTTACAATTCTCACTTTTCCATGTTGGCATGTAAATAGTTCAACTTTGATTAGTTCCTTTTCCATGTCTACCTTCTCATGATCCTTGTGTTTGAATGTCAAATTTTCTATTCAGTTCTGTTTTTTTTCATCAAGAATGTTTGAAAGTCCTCCACCTCATTGAATGATCATATTTTCCCCTAAAACATTATACTCAGTTTTTCTGGGTAGGTCATTCTTGGTTTTAATCATAGCTCCCTTGATCTCTGGAATATCATATTCCAGACCCTTCAATCTATTAATGTAGAAGCTGCTAGATCCTACGTTATCATGATTGTATTTCCACAGTATTCAAATTGTTTCTTCTTGGCAGCTTATAATATTTTCTCCTTGATCTGGGAACTCCAGAACCTGGCTATAACATTCCTAGGAGTTTTCTTTTTGGGATCTTTTTCAAGAGGTGATTGATGAGTTCTTTCAAGTTTTGTTTTGCCCTCTGGTTGTAAAATATCTGGGCAATTTTCCTTGAGAATTTCTTGAAGGATGATTTCTAGGTTCTTTTTTTGATCATGGCTTTCAGGTAGTCCAATGATTTTTAAATTATCTCTCCTGGATCTATTTTCCAGGTCAGTGGTTTTTTCAAGGAGATTTTACATTGTCTTCTATTTTTTTTTCATTTGTTTGGATCTGTTTAATAATACCTTGATTTCTTATAAAGTCATTTGCTTCTGTTTGCTCCACTCTAATTCTGAAAGAATTATTCTCTTCAGTGAGCTTTTGAGATTCTAGGCATTCTTCTCCTCATTGACTTTTTGGGCCTCTTTTCCCATTTGAATTAATCTGTTTTTTAAGGTCTTATTTTCTTCAGTCAGATTGTTGACTCTTCTCATTATTTTCTTGCATCATTCTCATTTCTCTTCCCAGTTTTTCCTCCACTTCTCTTATTTGGTTTCTAAAATCCTAAAGTTCCTCTATGGCTTGTAACCAGTCTACATTTTTCTTGGAATCTTTTGGTGCAGTAGTTCTGACTGTGTTGTCTTCCTCCCTTTCTACGCTTTGATCCTTTTTGTCCCCAAAAAAGGAATCTAAAATAGGATTGCTGGACTTGCTTTGCTTCCTTTACCTGCTCATATTGCCAGTCAATTACTTGACTTTTCTGCTCAGTAGAATTCTGCTTTCAGAGGGAAGAGCTCTGTCCCAAATTGGTGGGGTTTTTGCATCTACTGAAGCTATTAGGAGGCTGCTTGTATCTGCAGCTCCCACCAGTTTTGGCTCACTGAAAATGCACGTTAGGACCACCACCCAAGACAGATCCTGATCCAGACAGCTCAAGGCAAGAGCACTTAGCCTCTGAATGATCGTTTGGCCCCCCTGCAATCTGCAGGCTTCAAGACCTGAAGCAGCCACATGGAGGCGGCTGCAGGGTCACTGCTTCAGACTGCTTCTCACCCTGGAGACAGTCAGCCAGACCGTCTCCCCCAAATTTAGCCAAGTTCCACTGACCTTTTCCATTTGTCCCTGCCTCTTATGGGTTGGTATTTCTGAATACTACCACAGCTGCCAGTGATCCACTCTCCTGAATGCTCCAGCCAGGGCTTCTCCTGGATGCCCTGGGGCTGAAACCACATGGGGTTGGGCTCTGTTCCCAGCATGCTGTGATGAGCCCTTTCCATCCATCTGCCAGGCTGCCTTCAGTGGGAGCCTTGTTTTTTTTTTTGCTATTTTATGAGTTCTGGAGCTCAAAAATTTGTTTAGAGTCATATTTTTAGGTATTTGAGGTGTTTATAGTGTTGAGCCATGGAGTTCTCCTGTTTCTATGCCACCTTCTTGATTCCACCCCCTCATTGTTTCAACAAATAGAAAAGGCATTAGCCGTATTGCTGCTTCAGCTCAGAGAGCAGAAGTAGGATGGGGACCCATTGTTAAAATAAAAAACAACATGTTTAAAATTGATGCCATTGGAACCATTTACTACAAAAAGCATTTATTACACACCTACAAAGTTCAAGATACTATGTTGAGTGCAAGGGAGGCAAAGGGTGGCATAAATGATTTCTGCCCTCAAGGAGCTTAAATACTAATCAGAGAAGAATACTTTTCTAAAAATATTTATTCATTTAATTTTTTATTTATGAAATAGACATTTCCAAAGCATCATATAATTTAAGACATTCTTCTCCTCATTGGCTTTTTGGGCCTTTTTTTTCTGATTTAGTCTATTTTTTAAGGTGTAATTTTCTTCAGTATTTTTGGGTCCCCTTTAGGAGGCTGTTGACTCACTTTTCATGATTTTCTTGCATCATCCTCATTTCTCTTCCCAATTTTTTCTTTACTTCTCTTACTTGATTTTAAAAATCCTTCTCCAGCTCCTCTATGGCCTGTGACCAATTCATATTTTTCTTGGAAGCTATTGATGTAGGAGTTTTGACTTCATTGACTTTTTCTGTTTCCATGTTTTGATCTGTTTCATCCCCCAAAAAGGATCCATGGTCTGATTTCTCTTCCTCTGCTCACTCATCCTGCCAGCCAATTATTTGACTTTTGAGCCCTTTGCCATGGTAGAACTCTGCTTCGGAGTGGAGAGAGCAATGTCCTAAATTGCAAATGTTGTCAGAGGTCTGAGGAAGGTGCCCTCTCTACAGACACCCCAAGCTCTGGAAAACTGCCACAAATGCCAGGACCACCACACAAGACTGAGCAACCCAGATCCAAGCAAGTCAAAGCTAGTGTAATTACCCTCTGGATGATTGTTTGGTCCCCTTACAATCTGCAGGCCAGAAGCTCTGGAGGCAGCTAAACTGCAGCTGCCATGCCTTCACCACCTCTTGCCACAGGGGCAGGGGCCAGATCTTGCTATTCTGTCACCCATTTCCAACAGAGTTCCCCACTGACCTTTTACTTTCTCTTTGGTGTTTATGGGTTGAAAAGTCTGGAAACTGCCACAGCTGCTGGTAATTCATTCTCCTGAAATCTGCTCTGGCCAGTCTGTGCTGCTGGACATGGCTACCCTGGGGCCAGAACCTTACAGCTCATGTGGGACTACACTCAGCTCCTAGCCCTGTGTGATAGACTCTTCCCGCTGGCCTGCCAGGCTGCCTTCAACAGGATATTTGTTTCTCTCTGTCACTTTGTGGATTCTGTAGCTCTAAAATTTGTTTAGAGTCATATTTTAAAGGTCCTGGAGGTGGTTGGAGCCTGAGCCGAGTGGAGTTCTTCTTTCTTCACCATTTTGCATATGTCCTCCATCGTATCATTTTTTTTTTTTTTTACTTTTTTGAGGGGGGAAGGTAGGGCAATTGGGGCCATGTGACTTGCCCAAGGTCACACAGTTGGTACGTGTCATGTGTCTGAGGCCAAATCTGAACTCAGGTCTTCCTGACTCCAGGGCCGGTGCTCTATTCACCATGCCACCTAGCCACCCCCATCATATAATTTTTAAAAAGATGATTGCACATGAAACTGCAAATCTGATATCTATATCTTGCTATTTCTATTAAATATATAACAAGATTATCATGTAAATTTTTTTTCTCCTCCCTCACTCTGTAGATGACTACTGTTAGATACATGTGTGTGTGTGTATATGTAAAATCATTCTATTCATACTTCTGTCTAACAGTTCTTACTGGGAGAGGAATTCTTAAGTGCCTGCTATATATGTACTGGGATACAAATGAATAAATGAAATAATCCCTTGTAGTAAGTGAAAGATAAATGTCTGAGGAAACAGAAGTTCAGTGTTGGCCATTTGAGCTCTTGTAAAATGTTGAACAAAGTGACCTATCAAAGCTTCTCAGTCCCATTGAAAATAGCTGAGACTTCAAAACTTTTTTTACCTCAAGAAGTTCATTTTTCATTGTATCTTTGCTGATATGTACCTCAACACTTAAAGAAAGTTGTTACCTCAGTTATAGAGCAGTTTTTTTCTCTTCTGTTCATTTAAGATTATCTTAGTTCTCCTGTGCCACCTGCATGAATTCATTCTCCCTTCTCAAGCACATTACTTAAGATATTAATGTCTACTTTTTTCTTCTGAGTTTTTTTCTTTTTTATTGTTTTATTATTCACCCATTAACTCCATAATATGCCAATCATGGGCTGGTTTTCAGCAGTTATATTCCCTTGATCATGGCTACATGAGGATGTAATTAATTGGAAAAGAGAGACCAGAGAAGCTGCCAGACCTATGCTGTTGTGATACAATTATCAAAGTCAGTGGCTGTTTGGTGTAGCTGGTTCAGTTCGGTTCCCTCAGCTAGGGATTCTTGCTTCCATGAAAATTAGCTCAACAGTGGTGGGTTCCATGTCCTGCTCTGAATTCTCAGTGGCTTTGTCCAATTTTCATTGGCAGCTGATTACTGCAACACCAGTTCAGCCTTCTCTGCTCCCATGCTGGTCAGGAGTTGGCGCACCACTGGAATGTCCTTCTTTTCCATGGGTCACAACCCAGATGTTTTTGGAGTCTCTGGCAGTTGGTATAACTGCATGATCATGTTCCTACTCAAATGTTAGAATTTTACTTCAATCAACTTTTCATGGGTAAAGGGTCCAGTGCCAGTACACGCCTGCAGTATAAACAGCCTGACTGTCTGGGTTATCTCTCTAATCAGCCCTAGGGCTACCCACTTGGAACGCAATTTCTTGTGGACACACAAAAAGTTGATTTCTGCCATCTTCTTCTCTGTGTCATATATATGGATATTTGCAGGAATGGCACTGATGAAGCCCACCAGCTTTTTACTCAAGATGACTCAGACTCCACAGTGCCACTGAGAGAGCCAGCCTGCAGGGCGAAGAGCCCACAAAAGGAACTCTGTTGAGTAATCAAATTGGAACATGTTATCATTCTCTTCCCACGTAATTCTCATTCAGGAGGGTGTATAGTTCTTTCAGCATACCTTGGTTCCCTCTGTCCGAGGCATCTCAGGTGAAGCCCTGGGCAGGGTATAGGGCTCTTGATGGATGTTGTCTTTGTCAGGTTCCACGGGACCATGGGTATTCACCACTTCTCCAAGCTTAGGTGCAGGCTGGGTGTCCCAAAACTGGTAACTATGCCTGTAGCCTTCATCCTTTGTTTTGGCAGGTCCTTGGCCCACTGAAAACAGCTCAATAGCTTTCTGTATTTCCTGGATTCTCTCCACTGATAAAGAGTTCACCTTCACAGGCAGGCCCTGGGCAGAATCCAATGTTCCATTTCTTTTCTCTTTCTTCTTCTTCTGCCTTTTTTTCTTTTTGGCTCCACTGTCGTTGGCTGTACTCAAACCAGTCCGCTGGTAGCTGTAGGTGTTCTTGTTCTTACAGTCACTGCAGTGCTCATGGCTGTTCCCATTCCCTTCCACCAGCTGCAGTGCCATAGGCGGCGGGGGCGGCTGCTTTACCGCTGTCTCACTTTCATCCCTTCTGTTTTGTTCTTATAATTATGTTGCTTTGCTTCTACTTTTTAAAATATTTCATTCTAAATCAATTCTTTTTTCTTCAGTCTATTATGTTCTATGTCATCCTGTTTTTCTTTAAGCTTTGAAATTATGTTTAGAAAGACACATTAATATATATGTTCATATGACAGGACTTGTTTGACCATAACCCCATCGTTGGACCTGTAGATTTTCATTATTTTTCTCTTTCACAAAAAGCTGTTGTGTAAATTTTACTGAGTACTTTGTTTACTTTCAGTAACATATAAAAGGCTCAGATTTAGTGCAAGTCCAGTTGGGTCAAAGGATAAGAAGAGTTTTGTGCCATTAGCTGACATTGCTATGTTACTTTATTTATTTGTTCTTTCGTTCGCTCGTTCGTTCATTTATTTATTTAGCTTTTTGGAGGGCAATTGGGGTTAAGTCACTTGTCCAAAGTCACACAGCTAGTAAATGTGTCAAGTGTCTGAGGCTGGATTTGAACTCAGGTCCTCCTGACTCCAGGGCCAGTGCTCTATTCACTGCACCACCTAGCTGCCCCACTATGTTGCTTTACAGAAAAATGGCAGCAGCAGCTTAATAAGTACCTATTTCAACATAATTACAAAAAATTATTATTTTAAAGTATCTTTGCAAACCTGAAGGCATTTATTGCTACCTCCAAATTGTTTTCACTTTTTCTTCTTTGATTAGCAGAGTTTGAATAATGTTTCAGGTAATTCTTAATAATTTCTCTTTTCAAAAACACCTGTATGTCTTACTCTCACAAATTTTAGTAAATTTCTTACAGAGTAGATATGTTGGACATTTAGAGGAAATTTATAGCAACTATTGTCACATTTCCCCCATCATACTTCCTTATTCCATTTACTTCATGTATGTATTTCTCTTCTTTACTCTAAACCCAATTCTCTATTTTTTTCTATTCAGTCTTTTCCCTTCCTAGTTTCACCATATAGGGTAAGGATACATTTGCAAGTTCTCAAAGTCATCTTGTTTTGTTTTTTTTCTGAATAGTCTTATGATATTCAAATGTTAATCAAAGTTCGTTCATCCCTGCTGGTAATTACGTCCTCTGTCAATTCAAATACATATGTTACTTTTCAGTCATCATACTTTCACATAAGACAAATTCATCCTTAGTAAAAGACTAATGAGAATACCCTTCTAAAGTGAGAAGGCAAGAGAATAGCCCTGAAACCTTTCAACAGCTAAGAACTTTGTGAAAGGGACAAAAAGGCAGGTTTGCTCAGCTCTTTATTCTTCCTTTCAGAGAGCAGAGAATTTATTGGAGATAAATTTCTTCATTGTAATGGATATGGGAAGGTCTTCAAGAGCAAGAAGCATCTTTCTGTCTGTCAGAGAATTCATGCTGGAGAGAAACGTTATAAATGTAGTATATGTGGGAAAGCCTTCACGTGGCAGGGAAATCTTACTCGACGTCAGAGAATTCATACTAGAGATCATCCTTATAAATGTAGTAAATGTGGGTAGGCCTTTAGGATTAAGGTACAATTTATACTGCATCAGAGAATTCATACTGGTGAGAAACCTTATGAGTGTAGTGAATATGGGATGGCCTTCAGGAGTAAGGCAAAACTTACTCTGCATTAGAGAATTCACACTGGAGAGATGAGATGCTTTATTAAGATAAGCAATGTGGGAAAGCTTTCCCCACCAACTCATCTACTAGACAACAGCCTAAACCAGCTTCTTGGCCGTCCCCTTCACTGCAGCCACTCCAGAAAAACATGAATCCAGCTCCAACTTCAGTAAGCTGGCCTTCCTTTGCTAGCCTTGTTTCACTCAGGGCTGCTATTTGGACATGATACCTGCTGAGTTCTCTTGCAAGAAGAACTACTGAATTTTGTGTTGTTTATAAATGTGTGTGCATTGCATCTGCCGATGGTGAGTGGAATTGTCTTTACCGAGGTTTTTGTACATTTTTTTTGTGTGTGTTTTGACCGCAGGGTGTGCTTTCCCACCTGCCACAGTAATCAGGCCAGGGTTGGGTAAACAGACAATTTTTAGGGCACCTTTTCTAAAGCCTTCCTCACACCAGGAAGTGAGCAGTGTGATCCTCAAAAGGCTGCTCAGATACCCAGGGGGCTGCCTAATTCAGCTGTTGCTTCCAGGGAGAAATGACCCTAATGGCCTAGGTTACCTGTGTGCAGGGTTGTGACTACAACTCCCAGTGTATCCCCTCCAACGGCTTTATCACTTACCTGTTGTCACAGGACTTCAGGAAGGGTAAAGTGGTAAAAATGGTATGGGTGATGCTTTTTGATTACTGCAAAAATTGGATTTAAGTGAAGCAGAGTTGCACACAGTCGGCCTCATGCTCTCCTCCAGAGCCATCACAGTTCAGTGGCAGGACAAAATCAGGACAATTGGTGATGGCTCAAGCCACAGTGGATGACCTTCATGTCTTCCAACCAAGCTCTTAGCGTACACAGTGCCTGCTTCAGCCGTCGTCATGGCCATTGGAACATATTGTTCTCATCCGTCCATTCCACCAGGAATGGTGCTTGGGGTAGACAGCCCGCTAAATTATCAATGAGTTTGAAACCCCTTGGTTACCATCAACCTGGTTTAGCCCATCCGCCAAAATGGTTTAGCAGGGTGTGGCTGGTGTACATGCTACAGCTTTTTGGAATCACAGGTGAGAGTTGAATGGAACAGGTGGACCCCAAAGGTGGAAAGCAGTCCTGAAAAGGGTTCTGCAGCCTTCATGCCGTTGGCACAAGTCCTATCTGAACACACCCTACAGCAACTTGTATTACCGTTTAAGATCTGATACTAGGAAACCTGTTTCCTTTACATTTTTCTATATTAATTCTTTTGGTATTCTTCACCTTTTGTTCTTCCAAATAAATTTTGTTATTCATTTTTCTAGATCTGTAGAATAAAGTTATGGTAAATTGATTGGGTCGGCATTGAATAAATTGATTAGTTTAGGCAAGATTGCAATTTTTCTTATACTGACTCGGCCCACCCAAGAACAGTGAATATTTCCTCAATTATTTAAAGCTGACTTTATCTGTATAAAAGATGTTTTATAATTTTGTTCATTTGATTTGTGGGTTTGTTTTGATAGGTTCACTCCCAGGTAATTTATAATGTCTACAGTTACTTTAAATGTGGTATGTCTTACCATCTCTTCTTGCAGAGTTTTGTTCCTTATATCTAGAAATGTTGATGATTTATGTGGATTTAATTTATGTCCTGCTACTTGGCTAAAATTATTATTTCCACTAACTTTTTCACTGAATCTTTAGAATTTTCCAAATCTATCATCATATTGTCTTTTTTTTTCTTATTTAAAAAACCTTTATTTCCAAACAACTTTTCTCCATTTAGTTTTACATTCTTTTAAACATACATCATATAATATTCACGGACAAGCAACATTTTACAGAAATAATTGGATTTTAACCTAAAGCAAAAAAAAAGGGAGCCACTTGGAATAAATTCCAATTAAAAAGAAAAACTTCATGGACCTAAGTGATCATTTTACTTGCTGTAGGCTGATTCTATGAGTTTACTTAATGTTTATTAGCTGATATTCACCAGCTGAGATCATAGCATACTCAAACAGAAGTAGCAACAGTGTGATGTCATCTTTGGAACAAAACTTTCCTCTTCATCCTTATTCCAGTCCTGTATTAGGAGCACAGAGGGGGAGAGACAGAGTGAGTAGGTTTTCTCAGTTTTACTGTCTGAAGCTTCATTAATTTCAGATGAAAATGCTTACAGAAACTTTCAAACTTTAATTATAAGCTAGGTTCACAGGAAAAATTAAGAAATACGAAGTGAAACTTCCCCTACCTTTCTTGTCTAAATGGCGATTACAAGTTTTCACTGAAATCTCTGATGCATCAAATGACTGATTTCATGTTTACTTCGGAGGGAAGGTACAATGATCAAAACTAAGTTAACTGGTTCACTAACTTCAAATTAATTTTCCTAAGTCCCCCTCCCCTATGACTAGTATGGTGATTCCTGGAGTAAAAAGATCCAATATAAAATTTCTATACATCATATCTGGGTTACAATCAGTGGAAATAATTTCATCAATTAATAGAATGCATTACTTTCATGAAAAATGTAATCTGAGAAAATGTTCCTTTTAAAGATTTATTAAATTTCTGACTTTTGAAGAGCAGGGTGGCTCTCTCCAACACAGCAATGTGCATTTTTTTGAAAATTAAATGGAACAGGGAACTGCATATATAGTGAAAAAGTAGATTTTTATAAGACGTATACAGTAAGGGTTCGCCTACATCATATAGAACAGTCATGATAAAGCAGGCTTGGATAACACCTCT
This sequence comes from Pseudocheirus occidentalis, assembly GCA_028646575.1. Lineage (NCBI taxonomy): Eukaryota > Metazoa > Chordata > Mammalia > Diprotodontia > Pseudocheiridae > Pseudocheirus > Pseudocheirus occidentalis. Next base: position 293,858,605 of record CM053595.1, read on the forward strand.
GCTGGAACTCAGCCTCTCAGGTCAATCACTTAGACAAGTGTATGGGTTTGCCTTTGACAACTGTCTATTTCAGCTTTCAAGTTTTTTTTAATGCTCTTTTATTCTTGACTTTTTTATTTATTTATTTATTTTTTTTTAGAGGGCAGTTGGGGTTAAGTGATTTGCCCAAGGTCACACGGCTAGTTTTTGTGTTAAGTGTCTGAGGCCAGATTTGAACTCAGGTACTCCTGACTCCAGGGCTGGTGCTCTATTCACTGCACCACCTAGCTGCCCCTTTATTCTTGACTTTAATCTTAGTTCTGCCATGCACTGAAAAGCAGGGGGGGGGGGGAACAAAAAGATTTTTCAGCTGCCAGCATTTAAATAATATATTAACTGATGGCAGTTAAATTTAAATGAACAACCACTTTACAAAACTGAGAAATTAGATATGAATAAATCTAATTTTTAGGTAGGTGATTTTTAGAGAAAAGCCTATAAGAGCATATTAGTCTGATTTAAAAGATTTAATTTGCCTTGTGGAATACCAGTTGCAGCAGAATGGCCTAATGGACTGGTATGAGACGCTACCAGCATTAGTGTAATCTTAATACTGACCTTCTAGACACTACTCTAATTTGGGGGCATTATGCATGAAATATCATTTTAAAAAACCTCTAATTATATATAGACACCACTACCAATTGCCATTAAAAATACAGTAAGACAATATTTTATACTAAAAAACTGGCTTTACTGTAAATATGCTAGTTTACAGTGAGGAGATTTCTGGTCACAAATCAAGTTTCTAGCTAAGTATTTCTACAGAGTAAATAAAAATGATGTCTCCAGATCTGTTTAACCTGATACTCGCAGAGCAGGAAAGAAAATATTACAAAAGTTAATTTTTATGCATCAAGCTTGTTTAGTTACTTGTTTAGTTTATGGTTTCTGCAAATAAATTTTCCATTTCTATAAAATTCACAAATCAGGTTTTATCTATCCCCAAACATTTTAAGGGCAGGGAATCTGTGTTACCTTTACCTCAAGCACTGCCAGGTCATGCATTTGAAGAGGCAAAGAAATGAAAATTATTAAGATTTCCTACAAGAAACAGTTACGCCAAGAATACTGTATCACTACAAATTTTATTCAGAAGCCCATCTTTTTTGTTTGTTTTGTGGTTTTTTTTAGAAAAAAATTCTCATTATGAACTTTGTTTGGTCAGTCAACTACAAGACTTTCTAGCTGACATACAGTAAAAATGGCATGGCTCAGAATCGACCAGATCTTTAACGATCTCTTGACCATCTCCTATCACGTTCCCTTCCTCCACCATCACCACCGCCGCCACCTCCAACACCATGGCCACCATCTCTCGATCTAGAACGACGTTTATGAGATCTTGATCAGGACCTAGGCTTCTTACGCCACCGCCTGTACAACTCCGTAGTTCTCTAGAGATGGGTTTCAGATGCATAAAGTTACAGAAGCCTCCTTGGGTCCATTCTCCCATTTCATATTGGCGGCAGCAAGCTTCTCTGAAGTCAGTCACAGGCGAAAACTCTGCGTGGATCGGCCCTCCGTTAAACCAGCGATTAAGCCAATGACAGGTTTTTCAGCATCTTCAAGGCGAAACTTCACATACACATTTCCCACAAGATGATCCCCAAGGTTGTCACAGACATTCATCTCCTCCACTTCACCGTACTTTTCTTCTATTTCTGTAAAAACCTCCTCAAAGAATTCATCATAGTGTTCTTGCATTTCGACATCACTCACTGCACAGCGCAAACCCTCAGCAGACTGGGAAGAGTTTTGAGGGTTACGGTAATTGTTCAAGAGGGCAATGATCTGGCTAAAGGTTGGTTTATTACGCAATCGAGAACATCTGTCTCCATGACTACAAGCTCCGATTTTGAAATAAAATGAACAGTTGACTTTGTCATTGTGCCGAAAATGGAGGCCAAATACTCCGCCATTTCCCCATCATATTGTTTTTTAAAAGAAATAGTTTTATTACCTCATTGCCCATTCTTTGTCTTCTCTTATTGCTGTTGCTAGCGTTTCTTTTCTGTTTTTTTAGTGGAGGCAGTCAGGGTTAAGTGGCTTGCACTGGGTCCCACAGCTAGTCTGGAGTCACAGTTTTTCCTAACTCTGGATTTGGTGCTTTATCTACTGTACCACCTGTTAGGTCTCTGATACCTCATGTGGGGAGGAGACTCCTAAAGAGGGTCATTGATACTCCACCTGAGATGGACGGGTTGACTGGTCCTCAGCTAACAGGAGTCCACGTGATCACCTGGAGGCAGAATGAAAAGGCTGCACACATTGGCTCTCTCTGGCGAGGACATGGCCAGGGGAGGGGCCCTAAGGGGCCCTGGAGAAAAGACTTAAATACAGGCAGGCTACTTGGAGGCAGGGGCAGTCCAGCCAGTTCCGTGGAGCCAAGCCAGTCGAGTCCAGCCACACTAAGATAGAGGATGAACTCTCAATAAAAGCTAGAAGCAAGTCCTGTGTCCTGAGTTTCTCTGTGCAGCTGTTTCTCCCGGAGTGGACCGGGAGCCGGGGACACCCGAGGCCTGTTGAGGTGGGTATAGGTAAGCCCTATACATCCAGACCCAAAAAGATAACCCTCACCTGAATAAAAAACCACTAACACCACCTAGCTACCCCATTTCTAATATAATTTTGAAAAATATTCGTGATAAAGAGCATATTTATTTCAATTCGGATCTTATTGAGTCAACTTCTAGCTTATCTTCATTATAAATAATGCTTGCTGATGCTTTCAGTTCCATGTTCTTGATCAATTTAAGGGAATACATACATACACACACACACACACACACATATATATATACGCATATACTTTCAAGTATTTTAGTAGGATTATTGTTTTTATCAAAAGCTTTTAATGCATCTTTTGATATGATCATATTTTTGTTGCATTTGTTATTGATATAATCAATTATATTAATAGTTTTCCTTATTTTAAGCTTTACATTCAATACTAGTATAAAGCTTATGTGGCTACAATGCATAATCTTTGTAACATACTGTTGTAGCCTCCTAGCTACTATACTATTTAGTATTTTTTCATTTATTTTCATTAAATTGCTCTATACTTTCCTTTCTCTCTCTCTGTCTCTGTCTCTTTCTCTCTCTCTTCCTGGTTTAGGTATCAATGCCGTATTTTTTTTTTTAATAAAAGGAGTTTGGTAGGACTCCTTAGTTGCCTATTATTCCAAATAACTTATTTAATATTGGAATTATTTGTTTTTAAATGTTGGGTAGAATTCACTTTTAAATTAATCTGGTCCTGATGCTTTTTTCTTAGGAAGCTCATTTAGGACCTGTTCAATTTCTTTTTCTGAAATAGGTTTATTTAGATATTTTATTTCCTTTTCTCTTAATCTAGACAGTTTCTGTTTTTATAAATGTTCTTCCATTTCACTTACATTTTAAATTTATTGAAATATCATTTGGCAAGTTAACTCTTTATAATTGTTTTGCTTTCATTTTCATTAATGTCAGCCTTTTTGTTTTTAATACTTAGTTTTTGTATCCCTTTTAAAATATCTTATCAACCAGTGATTTATTTTACTTTTTTAAAAATAAAAGTTAACTCCTACTTTTATTTATTAATTTAATATTTTTCTTACATTTAGTTTTGTTATTTTCACTTTTAATTTTTACAATTTCCAATTTGATATTTGGGGATTTTTAAATTTGTTCTCTCTTTAGTTTTTTATATTGTATGCCTAATTTGTTGATCTGCTCTTCCTCTGTTTTATTGACATAAGTATCTAGAGATATAAATTTTCCTTCAATTACTGCTTTGGTTGCAACCCATGGATTTTAATAGATTGTCTCATTAATGTCATTCTCTTTAATGAAATTATTGATTATTTCCATGATTTATTCTTCAACCCACTCATTCTTTAAGATTAAGTTGTTCAGTCTCTGTAATTTTGTTTTTTTGGGGTGAAGCAATTAGGGTATCAAGTGTCTGAGATCAGATTTGAATGCAGGTCCTCTTGACTCCAGGCCTAGTGCTTTGTCTACCACACCACCTAGTTGCCCTCCAATTAATTTTTAACCTGTGTTTCTATGGTCCCTTACTGAATCTAAATTATTTGATTATTTCTGCTTTTCTACATTTAACTATAAAGTTTATATGCCCTAATATACAGTCAATTTTTGTAAAGGTACTGATGAAAAAGTGTATTCCTTTCTATTCCCATTCAGTTTTCTCTATTCATCTATCATATCTATCTTATCTAAGATTCTATTTATGTCTGACAGCTTATTGATTTTTGTTATTAGTTTTATAACATTTTGATTGGAGATGGTTAAAGTCCCTTACTATTATAATATTACCATTGTACTTCTGCCTGTAATTTCTTTAGTGGTATAGTCAGCCTTTTTGTTTTTAATACTAGTTTCTGTATCCCTTTTAAACTATCTTATCAACTAGTAATTTATTTTTTTAATAAAATGTAACTCCTAGTTTTATTTATTAATTCAATATTTTTCTTACATTCAGTTTTGTTATTCTCACTTTTCTCTAAAATGTAGATTCTATCTCAGCTGGTGCACATAGACTTAGTATTTATACTACTTCACTATCTATGGTACTTTTTATCATAATATAGTTGTCCATTTCTCTCTTTTAATTAGATCTACTTTAGTTTTCACTTTGTCTGAGATCATATTTGCTACACCTGCTTTTTTATATCAGTCTAAGCGTAATAAATTCTGCTCCAGCCCTTGATTGGAACTCTGTGTGTATCTATCATTTTTAATGTATTTCTTGTAAGTGACGTATTGTCTGATTCTGATTTTCATCCATTCTGCCGTTTGCTTCTGTTTTATGCATGAGTTCACATTGAGTGAGGCTTGCCACTGTATCCAGGGCTATCTTCAGTCATCCTGATGAATATCTGGCCCCTGCATCCAGATGGCTCTAGAGGAGAAAGTGAGGCCAGTGATCTTGCCCAGCATTTGCTCACTGAAATCAAAGTGAACTGCAAGTCGTGTCATCACCTATAAGCACAGATGAGTTCATTCCATTCACATTCAAAATTATCATGACTAATTCTGTATTTCCCCCCAATCCTATTTTTTCCCATTGTCCTTCTTATCTCTCTTTTTACTCTTTAAAAAAAAATAACATGTTTATTTTTAGTTTACATCATTGATTTCCACAAGATGAGTTACAAATTTTCTCCGTCTTTCCCCTACCCACCACCCCAAAACAGTGATCCCACTGTCTACCCCCTCCCCCAATGTGTTCTCTCCTAAATCCTCCCCCATTACCCCTCTGACTTTCCAGTAGGGCAAGATAGATCTCCCTATCCCAGTGCCTGTGTATCTTATTTCCCAGTTGCATGTAAATAATAATAATAATTTATTATTATATATACATATTTTGAGCATTTGATTTTAAAACTTTAAAT
>CM053595.1:293870616-293882604 GCA_028646575.1 Pseudocheirus occidentalis
GTGTGGCTGGACTTCCTTCTGCCTCAGGGTAGCCTGTATTTAAGTCCTTTCTCCAGGGCTCCTTAGGGCCCCTCCCCCGGCCTTGCCCTCGCCACAGCGAGCCAATCGTGCATCACCCCGAAGGCGGAGAGATAATCCTGCTTATCACAAACAGGTGCAACCTTCGCATTCTGCCCCCAGGTGATCATGGACCTCCTTTTAGCTGAGGACCAGTTCAACCCATTACCAACAAGAGCTCCAACAATCCTTGACCAAAAGTAACCTAGTGACATTTCAAGCCCCAAACCACACCTCCAGATAGCCCCCCACCCAGGGAGATTTCCCAGTGAATTATGGGCAATACGCCTGCGCAGTTTATATAAAAAGTGCATGTCCCTTTAAGCACTGACTACTCCTAAACCCTTCCCAAACTCCTCCCAAACTCCACCTTTGCCTACCTAGTTAGTATAATTAACCTTTGACTGACAGTTTCATGATAATAAAAACTGCACCTCAGGCCCTAGCTCTTTGTTCCCTTAACCTTTTCCTGTCCGCTGCAGAGCATAAAACTTTATAACTCTACCTTAGATCCCTGCACTTTGCTGGTCCCCCTATTTCTTCTGCCTGATACTAAGCCAGCATAACAATAAACTTTGAAACTTTGCCAAAAGACAGCTTGAGTCCAATGAAATTCTTTCTGGACAAGAACCCAATAGGGATCTATATGACATCCCTCAGACACCCACCTCTCCCCAACCTCTTCACTTTGTCTCCCCTGCTTAGTCGTGGGCCAGCCTCTCCACCAATAAGAGTGAAGGACAGCTGGGGTTTAGGTTTCCGCATTAGAAGATTATATAACCACAGACTGGCTTCTACCTGTTGCTCTCCCTGCCGCCATGTGGGTGACGGGCAGAGTCTTTCTCATGAGAAAGAATAAAGACCTTTTCTGACTTCAGATTCAGACTCTGAACTCTTTCATCTCACATCCTTATCCTGTGCTCCCCATCCTGTGTCATGCATCTTCCTCATCCTGTCCCTAAATCTCCAGCCCCCATTAGAAACCCTAACATTACATCATCATCCTACAGGCTGTGTGTAACTTTCTGTGTGTAAAAGCCTGGTCCTTTTCTTATATCACTCCCTTTGTTTAGCTCCTTGCTGAATCTCAGGCCCATGTGCTTTTGCGTGAATAAAGCTCCCACTGGTTAGAGAGAAGGTCTGATTGAATTCTTTCAAAAATGAAGCAGCTCTCCCAGCTCTGACCCTTGACATTCTTATCCTTTACTCTGTGCTACATACTCTTCCAACCAGTCAGCCTGGCCTCCTGGCTATTTCTCAAAGAAGACACTCCCACGTCTTGACTCCAGGCATTTTCTCTGGTGTTCTCCCCTACCTTTAATGCTCTCCTACCTCTCTTCCAACTACTGGCCTCCCTGGTTTCTTTTAAATCTCAACCAAAATCCCACCCTCTACAAAAACCTTCCCAACCCCTTTTAATTTTCTTGAGCTCCAATTGTTAATTATTTCCCAGTTATCCTACATATAATTGACTTTGTATATATTTGTTTGCATATTGCCTGAGGATTTAGATTGTTAGTTCTGTGAAGGCAAGGACTGGCTTTTGCCCCTTTTTTTGTTTCCCCAGCACGAGGGTGCCTGGCACATACTGGTGCTTAATAAATTTTTATTGATGAGTAACTGATACAAGTCTTTCATAGTTCTCTGATGTTATCTCTTTCATCATTTATTATAACACAATACGATTCCATCATATACACATACCATAATTTTTTCAGCAATTCCCCAATTAATGGGTATTCCTTCAGTTTCTACTTCTTTTTCACCACAACAAAAGCTGGTATAAATATTTCTGTACCTCTGAGTATTTTTCTTGTTTTTTTTATTTGGCATACAGGCCTTGTAGTGCTATCACCAGGCCAACAGTGATGCACAGTTTAATAGATTTGGGGGCACGATCCCACATCACTTTCCAGAATGGCTGGACAAATTCACAGTTCCATCAACAATGCATTAATGTACCTGTTTTCCCACAGGCCATCCAGTATTTGTCTTTTTTGAGGTCAATTTTGCCAATTTGATGGGTTTGAGATCCAACGTTGGATTTTTTTTTATTCCTCTGATTATTTGTAATTTAAAGGATTTTTTTCCTTTGTACTTGTCAAAAGCTTGAATTTCTTCCTCTGGAAACTGCCTTTGTATATCCTGTAACCATTTAGCAGTTGGAATTGCTCTGATTCCTATAAATTGGAGTCAGTTCTATATATATAATTTAGAAATAAAACCTTTAGGGGAGGCTAGGTGGTGCAGTAAATAGAGCACTGGCCTTGAAGTCAGGAGGACCTGAGTTCAAATCCGGTGTCAGATACTTAACACTTACTAGCCGTGCGACCTTGGGCGAGTCACTTAACCCCAACTGCCCTGCCCTCCTAAAAAAAAATGAAACCTTTATCAGAGAAAGTTACTGCAAAGATTTCTTTAACCATTCTACTTTTCTAATTTTAGCACCACTAGTTATGTTTGTTCACATTTTTAAAGAGTTTTAGGTAATAAAAACTGTTCATTTTAATTCCTGTGATCTTTAATCTCTTGTTTGGTCATGAATTCTCTCCTTACCCACAGGGGTACAGGGTGCATTCAGGGAAGATGAGTATTTTTCATTTTAGGGTTGCTTTCTAACTCTGGTACTCTCTAGATTGTGAATATTTTACTGAACCTTGACTTGTAATGGAATAAACAGAGTGTTCACTATTACTGTGTAGTCTGAATCTTTAACAGCTGTTCACAGTAGCATTCTTTTGGGAATCTACTGGTGCTTGGCTTTACACCTGGACTGCATTGAAGAACGAGGAGGTCCTGCCGCTGGAGATAGCCTGCTCAGCTGGAGCCTCGGTAAACCCTGTGGAAGCATAACTTCTTGTGGCAACACTGAAGCACCTGGAGGTCTAGCTGCTGCAGGATGCCTGCCTACCTGGGCCTCCTCCCAATCAAAGGAAGGCAGGGGTCCTGGTGCTGGGGTTTACCTGCTCCACCATGCTGGGGCTCAGGATTTCCCACTGGTTTGCCAAAGTAGGGCTTGCTGCTGGCTTGCTGAGATGTTTCTTGTCCTGTAATGAGGTCCTCTTTTTATGACAGTGAGGTGTACCATTCTTGCTGATCCTCCAAGTCTCCTGGGTTAAAAGACTACTCCACCTTGTCTTTTTGCTGCCTCCACTGTTCCAGGATGGTTTCTAAGGTGCTATTTTATGGTTTTTTGGTTATTGTCTAAGTTATGTACCTATTTGGACTTTATCTTTGTATATGGTATGAGAGGTTGGCCTATAAATAGTTCATCCCAAACTTTTTTTCTAATTTTTCAAAAAAATTTGTGTTGAATAGGAAGTTCTTACCCAAATAAATGGAATCTTGGGATTTATCCATCCCTAGAGTTCTATGCTTGATTGTTTCTGTTTGTTATGTATACCATCTGTTACACCAATTAACCTCTTTTTAATCACTACTGAAATGTTTTCATAATTATTACTGTGTAGTGCAGTTTGAAATCTGTTCATGCTGGCCTCCTCCTTTCCTTCAATTTTTTAAAAATTAATTCCCTTTATATTTTTTGTCTTTTTCTCCTCTGGATGAATTTTATTATTACTTTTCATCTAGGTTTATAAAGTAATACTGTGGTAGCTTGATTGATATGGCACTGCATAAACAAATTACTTTGGATAGCATTACTTTAACATACTGACTTGGTATATGCATGATTAATTAATATTTCTCCAATTTAGTTCTGTTTTTGTTTCTGTAAAGAGTGTTTTATAAAATTATGTTTATTTAGCTCCTGTGTGCATCTTGGCAGCAAGAATCTTAATCATTTTATATTATCTGAAGTTGTTTTAAATGGGATTTCTCTTTTTCTGGCTAATGCGCAGAAAATAGAATGTTTGGTGTGGGTTTATTTTATATCCTGTACCTTTGCTGCAGTTGTTAATGATTTCATTATTTGACTCTCTGGGGTTCTAGGGTAAACCATCAATATCATATGAAAAAGTGACAATTTTAAAATATATTTTACATATATTATTTCAGTTTCTTTTTATGGCAATAGCTAGCAGCAGTATATTGAATAGTAAATTATGATAATAGATATGCTTATTTTACCTGTGATGTTTTTGTAAAGGCCTCTAGCTTATACCCATTATGGAAAATGGTAATTTATTCTTTTAGATAAGTACTCCCCTAACTCTCTAAGACAGCAAGCAATCTGATAGAGGTTATACATGTATATATACATGTTAAACATATTTCCACATTAGTTGTGTTGTGAAATAAGAACCAAAACAAAAGGGAAAAACCATGAGAAATATAAAACAAAAAACAAGTGAAAGTCATAGGCTCTGAGCTGCAGTGAGACTCCATAGTTCTTTCTCTGGATGTGGATAGCATTTTCTATCAGGAGTCTTTTGGAACTGTCTTGGGTCACTGAAGATCAATGAACTGGGCATGCAGTTTAAAATAATTAGAAAAAGAACAAATAAAAACAACCCATTTGTGCACCAGATGGAAATCCTGCAAACCAAAAATGAGATCAGTGAAATTGAAAGCAAGGAAATTATTGAGTTACTAGATAGACAAGCCACTGGTTAATTTGAATTTTTAAAAAAGAAAGAGGAAAAGCAAATTACCAGTGTCAAAAATGAAAATGGTGAATTCACCACCACTGAAGAAGAAATTAAAACAATAAATAAGACCTATTTTGCCCAACCGTATATCAATAAATCTTAAAATCTAAGTGAAATTTTTATAAAAATATAAATTGCCCAAATTAACAGAAGAGGAAATAAAATATTTAAATAACTTCATTCTTTAAAAAGAAATTGAATAAGTCACCAATGAACTCCCTAAAAATGTCTTTAGGAACAGATGGATTTACAAGTGAACTCTGTAAAATATTTAGAGAACAATTCATTCCAATACTACATAAACTAAATGGAAAAATAGTGTGCTACTAAATTACTTTTATGACATAAATATGGTCTTGATACCTAAACCAAGAAAAGCTTAAAATTTTAAATAAAATACCAAGGAGATTATAGCAATATATCATCAGGATCAAACACTATAACAATGTGGGATATATTCTAGGAATGCAGGTTTCATTCAATATTAGGAAAACTTTCAGTATAATTGACCATATAAATAATAAAATCAACAGAAATAATGATTATCTCAATAAGTGCTGAAAAACTTTTGACATGATACAGTAATGATTTATGTTAAAACACTAGAGAGCATACTCATAAAGTCTTCCTTATAATAAATAAGGTCTATCTAAAACTATCACTGAGCATTTTATGTAATGGGAAAAAGTTAAAAGACTTCCCAATCCAGTCAGGGGAAAAGCAAGAATTCCCATTATCACCTCTATCATTCAATAAATGATGTTTCAATAACTTCAATAATTTTATTTTTTAAAAATTTTTTTGCTTTTTTTTTGAGGGCAGTTGGGGTTAAGTGACTTGCCCAAGGTCACACGGCTAGTTTTTTTTGTGTGTGTGTTAAGTGGCTGAGGCCAGATTTGAACTCAGGTACTCCTGACTTCAGGGCCGGTGCTCTATTCACTGCACCACCTAGCCGCCCCTTACTTCAATAATTTCAATAACTAGAAATGTTAGCTGTAGCAATAAAAAGAAATGGAAGGAATAAGGATAGGCAATGAGGAAACAAAATTATCCCTCTTTGCAGATGATATGATGTTATACTTGGAAAATTCCAGAGAATCAGTGAAAAACTATTTGAAATAATTAACTTTAGCAAATTTGCAGGTTATAAAATGAATTGACACAAATCCTCAGCGTTTCTATGTATGCCCAACAAAGCCCAGCAGCAAAAGACAGAAAGAGAAATTCCATTTGAAATTAACTTAAGATAATACAAAATATTTGGGACTCTGCCTGCCAAGAAAACAATTACAAAATACTTTTCATGCAAATAAAGTCAGATCTAAACAATTGGAAAAATATAATTTTCTCATGAGTAGGCTGAACCAATATAATAAGAATGACAATTCTGCCTAAACTAATTTATTTATTCAGTGCCATGTCCGTTAAACTACTAAGAACTTATTTGATAGATCTAGAAAAAAATAAGAAAAAAATTCATCTGGAAGGACAAAAGATCAAGAATATGAAGGGAATTAATGAAAGAAAAAATACAAAGGAAGATGGCCTAGCAACACCAGGTCTCAAATTATATTATAAAGCAATAATTTTCAAAAGATGTATGGTACAGGCTAAGAACAGCATGGAGGATCAGTGGAATACATTTCATCTACAAGCCCATAGCAAATGACCATAGTAACCTAATTTTTGATAAATCCAAAAACCCTAGGCTCTAGCCTCCTCACTATTTGACAAAAACTGGAAAATAAAATGGCAGAAACTAGGTATAGAACAACAACTTATGCTGTACACCAAGATATGGTCAAAATAGGTAGATGATTTAGACATAAAGGGTGATACTACAAGCACATAAGAAGAGCAATTTTACCTGAATCTAGATTAGCAGCTTGAGGAATATGTGTATTGACTGGAGGAATCAATTCTAATTATCAAGGAGAAATTATTGTGACATTCCAAAATTTAGGTGAAAAACATGTGCAGTTTTATAAAAATGACAGAATATTTCAAGTGATCATTATTCCTTGTGAACCAATACTTCTGTGAAAACTGACCCTCCTTCTGAAATACCTATCAGAGGAACTCAAGGTTGTCATTCTATTGCTAGAGATAGAATAAAACTGGGAGCTAACGTATGGGTAAAGTGAAAGCCAGATGATGTTCCAAAGGCTCCATAGATTATAGCTTATGGGAAAGATAAAATTGTAACTGTTGATCATTCAGGAGAAGATGATTACCAAATTTTACCTTTGATTCATGTATTCTGCCATGAAGGAGGCTATGATAGTGGGTTCATGGACTCCAGAAGCATGATTCACCCTATAACTACCCTCCTTCTGGTTACTGTCTCCTTGTTTCATCTTTCTTTTTTTATAGCGATTTTTTTTTTCTTTTTGGCCAAGGGAAAGCAAGGCAATTGGGGTTGAGTGATTTACCCAAGGTCACATAGCTAATGTCTGAGGCCGGATTTGGAGTCAGGTCTTGCTGACTCCAGATTGCTCTATTCACTGTGCCACCTAGCTGCCCCTCTCCCCCGATTCTTTTTGGCATTTTTGTCTGTTAACTTGTTTGCTATATTTGTTTTCTGCAGGTTTAATACCATCCACCACTTAAGCTGGATGTCACCACTATCCATCACTGTGATGTATCAACTCTAGACATGGTGTCAACCAAGCTTTGGATGCCAGCTAAAGAACTGACTTCTCAAACAGGACCTCTTCAAGAAGGGACAGCTCTATGTTCAATTTCATCAGGAAGTAGCTATGAAAGAGGAGACCTTCACTCTTTACCCCAAAATTTTAAGCCCCATTCATTCAGGGAAGGAATGTTGAGGTGCATTTGCTCAAGCCCCACCCTAAGATATTGTTCTGTGTACTTATTTTGTATTATCCCTGTCATATTGTTGTAAAGTTCTGTTGATATCAGTTACCCCTAAACTCCCAGTAACCTATGTAATGAAATATATTGTTAATGTATTTTTGCTATATAAGAGACATGAAAGATCTTGGGGTTGAATGTAATGGTAATGGTAATTTGGAAATCTTTCCTGCCCCTTGATAGTCAAAAGTAATTACATGACATCAGTGGTAGGAGGAGCTTGCTGAACAGGTTGAGCAATGCACAGAGGAAGCTAGAAGTCCGAGCAATTAGCAATGCAAGAGAAAGAGGTCACAAGCAAGGAGCAAGTAGGCTTGTATTTGTTTGTGAGAAACCTGAAGGATGGTGTGGCTCCTGCTGTGTTGCTTCTTTGTTCTATGTTGCTTCTTTGAACAACTTGAACAATTTGAACAACTTCTTTGTTGCTATGATGAATTTAACTTTCTGGTGTTGGGATTTGACTTTCTGGTATCTGAATAAATGTTTTACTTCTGTCTTCTATATGAAGAGTCTGTTATATTGTATGATTCAGAATTATGCCAGGATATTCATAGTTGCCATTGGTGCTGTGAATATTGTGTTGGGGCTACAAGGTGTCCCAGGCTAGGGTCTTCCCTAGCACAACACATTACCCAGAATATATCATTGTATCCCCAAAACTGGGGAATTACAGGCGAGGGTCTTTCCTGGCATAACACATCCTTACTAGGTAGTAGAAAATAACACAGCATCCACCCCTAGCTTACAGTAAGAACTATCTCCTTAATCAATACCAAGTGTCCAATTAAAGTCCTCTTTCATCTTGAATCCAAGTCCCATGGTTCTTCCTCTATAGGCTGACCACTCCTGAGTCTAGCCTGGATTCACATGTAGACAGCTTTCTGCTCCTGCTCCATGTCTCAGCTCATAAGGACTGCTCCACTCAAAGCTCTCCCTGCTCCTGCCCAACAGCACACCCCAGGGGATGCCTACCCTTACTTTTTGCATCTGGGAAAACAAAGTTTAATAGGGCAACAACAATACTGACACACCCCACTAGCACCCTCATCTAAATTCAACTCCAAAGTCCAAAGGCTCTGTCATAACAGCTCAGTTCACTTTAACAGCTCTCAAAAGGAACATAATCTAAGCCTCCTTCCCATGGGGACATTTCTGCTGTACAGTTCTATTCACCTTCAAAGTTCATAGGCTCCTTCAGCAAGTGTCAGCTCTCAGAGGTCTCCTCTCCACTTTCTCTTCTTCTCAACACTGGCTCACCCCATCAATGATGGCTCTTAACGTCTGCTTTCTCAACACTGGCTGTCTATGTATACAGTTGTACTCAGGTTGGCTTGAGCCCACATGTATGTGTCTGATAGAGCCCACGTGTATGTATCTGATTGGTTAGAGCCCACTTGCACATGTTTGTATGCAGACTCAGAACAGAGGCATGTAAGACTGAGGCTGGGAAACTGAATAATACATACACACAGAAAAGCAGCAAAAAAGTCCACTTTGCCAGCCATTACAGAGACACACTTGAAACACAAAGATAAAGAGAGTTCAAATATGGGACTGGAGATGAATCTATTATGTTTGAGCTCCTCTATCTAAGACCTGGTCATGTCAGTTCCTTAGTCAATAAACTCCCTTGGTTTCCTATTCCAGATTCAAATACAGAATTCTATCAGGATTTTAATTATGTTTTTTTTAAAAAAAGGAAAATAGATCTGATTAAAAGAAATAATGAGGGTAATTACATTTTGCCACAAGGTACCATAATATCAGTGGGAGTGTATATGCACCATGTAGTCTAATATTTAATCTCTTACTGGAAAAGTTAAATGTGTTTTAAGGAAGAAATAGGCAGTAAAACTATGTGAGGGGGGAATTCAATTGACCCTTTTCAAACCTAGATAAATCTAAACATAAGATGAACAAGAGAAAAGTTAAGAAGATGTATAGAATTGTAGAAATTTTATTTATGAGACACTTCCTGAGAATATTAAATGGGAATGTATTATGTTTATTTTTCAATTGTGCATGGCACCTTCCCCAAAACTGAACATGTGTTAGGAACTAAAAACATCACAAATAAATGCAAAAAAGCAGAAATATTAAATGCATCTTTTCCAAACTGCAGCCTATATAAATAAATCCTAAAATATGAGTTGGTCAAAGAACAAATGATACAAAAAAATAAACTTCATTAAAGATTGTGTCAAAAATGAGAACCATACAGTTGAATAAACTGAGACTCCTAGAGGACAAAGTGACTTGTTCCAAGACCATACAGGTATCATAAATATCAAGGATGGGTTGAACCCAGGTCCTCTGATTTTAGAGCCAGTGTTCTTTCTACTACACTTCTTTCCCTTTTAAAATTCTAAATCTACATTTCATTTCAGCAAAAGTTTTTTTATTCTCTTAGAACTGATGTAATCTCTTTTTCCTTTTGTGACGTTGTCTCTATTTTGTCTGGTTACAAACTCATGCCCTAACCCTTTGGCTCAGGGCTCTTATTTCTACCCCTATATCTTATGGCGCTCAGAGACAGAAAGAACACGCTACATCACATCTACCCAAATGTTCATTTTGCCCTTTGTGGTCACCATCCTCTCATATCTTTCTGCTAGAGCTTTAATGGATGTCTCTGCTGCTTATATATGTAAGTGCAGTTAGATTTTCCCTTACGTATATTTTCCCTTTTCTTCTCTCTTAAACATTAGCATCAGTGGGTTATGTATATTGAGAGGGGAGGAAGTGAGTAGAGTCCTGCCATCATCCTCCATACATGTCTTCTGTCCATTTCTTCCTGCATCCATTAGCAGAATAATCTTCCTAAAATAAAACTAAGATAAATTAAATGTTGCAAAGAAGAATTATAACATTGCCACTACTATTGCTGGGATGAGACATATGCTCTATGTGTCTTCTCTGGGATCCAACAGAAGAAACAGCTTGAACAAAGACTTCATTTCCCTAAACCTTGTAAAGACCAAGGCCCAATATGCTCCCCTAAAGCAATAGTTTCATGATCCACACGGGGTTGAAGTGGGTTATTTCCACAAATTGGAATTTAAAAAAGAAAATATGTCAGATCTCCTGCTAAATTTCCAAGATCAAAGAAACAACCCTGAAGATAAAAGTCACTGGAAATGATTGTAATGCTTAGAGACTCGACTCAGTATTTCTATCCCCAGTCCACATCCTATGAAAGATAAAGCACCTGCAATTCTTTGCAGGACTGATCTTTAGTATCACACTCCCTGGGTGTCTTAATGGCTATTTCCCAAACGACACTCAGTTTGAACATGGTATAGCCCACAAGTGATGAAAGCCTAAATCTGCACTATCACATGAAGGAAAGGAAATGTGTTTGATGTGGAAGATAGAAGATGGTGCCAAAGAGCTGCCTAGATGAAAAGCTATGGAGGTTTCTCTGCTTGAGTGACTGGGAAGCCAGCAGGGTAAGTGCTATCCTCTAAGAACTCAGTAGGGGCAAGGAAGGGGGCATTAAGTTGTTGGACTAGCTTGGTATTTTTTGTTCTTCTGATACAACTAAGGAAATTTTTTTCCTGGTTCATAGAATTAGAGTTGGAAGTGGCCTGAGAGGTCATGAAGCTCCACCCTCTCATTTTACAGGTGAGGAATGAGTGGCTCATGAAGTCTAAATTCTTGCACAAAGTCACACTGGTAATGCCCAACATAGAGGTTAAACTCATGTTTACAGCCTGAGTGTCCCCCTCACTCCCTGACTCCTGATTCTTTAACCAGAAGTCAAGTCTTGGCATTTCTCCTTTGTCAACTTCTTCCCTATGAGGTCTCTTCTCTCTTCCTGCCACCCTGGTCCCCACCCTCATTACCTCATGCCCAGATTATTGTAATAGCCTTCTGATTGATCTCCCTACCACAATTCTGCCCCGCATTCAGTCTGTCTCCCACTCAGCTGCTCAATTGATCCTCCTCTATCTAAGACCTGGTCATGTCAGTTCCTTAGACAATAAACTCCCGTGGTTTCCTATTCCAGATTCAAATACAGAATTCTATCAGGTTTTTAAACACTTCTAACCTGGCTACCTCCTAACTTTCCATTCTTTCTGCATTACTTTAACACACCAACAATCTACGTCCTGACTCCAAGCATTTCTACTAGTTGTGCCCCCTTCCTGGAACTCTCTCCTTTCTCCTCCTCATTTCCTGGTTTCCTAGGCTTCTTTCATGTCCCACCTAAACTTGCATTTCCATTCAGCAAGAAGTTTCTCCCCATCCCCCTTAATCTTAGAACTGACCTTCTGCAGATTCTGCAGCTTGTCCTGCATACATACAGGCTGGGGGCCTGTTGTTGCCTGCCACTGACAGAGCTCCTTGTTATGCTTTGTGTGTGTATTTCTTCATTTTATTTTCTACTGATATTCCTTCTCTGTTTTTTTTTACCTTGCTTTTTCTTATCTCCTTCCCCTCCTAT
>CM053595.1:293888412-293923973 GCA_028646575.1 Pseudocheirus occidentalis
AGACAAAATGGGGCTAATCGTCCTGTATGGACGAGGCAAGGGATAACTGTTACAACTTTACTTTCAGTTACTCTCATTGAATCTGGCTTAGGGAAGAAATGGCATAAACTCTAAAGTGGGCACCATGCCACACAGGAGAGTAGGGGGCGTGGGGATGAGAGGGGGGATGATGAAGGGGAGGGCAGGGCCTGGGGGAGGGATGCTGGATGCTCACACTTCAATAAAGGGACAGGGACAGGGTAGAGAACAGAACAAGGCGGGGAGGGATAGGAAGGAGGGACATATGATCACTGTCGCAATATGTCCACTATGAAGATGTCCTGTATAATCACACCTACACAGCCTGTATTGAATTGGTTGTCCTTCCAGCGGGGATGGGTGACAAGGGAAAAATGGAAAGAATCTAGAATTTAAAGCTCTGAAATCCCTGCAACTAGGAATCAAGATATACAGGGGCTGGGATAGGGAGATCCTCCTTGACCGACCAGAAAGTTAGAGAGCAGACCAGGGGAGGGGCTCCACAGTGGGATCGCTATTTGGGGGGTGGGGTAGGGGAAAGACGGGGAGAAAATTTGTAACTCAAAAATCTCATGGAAATGAATGACGTAAACAAGAAAACAAATAAAATTTATTACATAAAAAAATTTCCTTAAAAATTGGGGAATAAGATTTTCCCCAATTGATTAATGGACAAAGGATATGAACAGGTAGTTTTCAGAGGAATAAAATAAAAATTTCTACAATCATATGAAAAAAATTGTCTAAGTTACTATTGATTAGAGAAATGAAAATCAAAACAACTCTGAGGTACCACATCTCACCTGTCAGATTGGCTAACATGACAACACAGGAAAATTATAAATGCTACAGAAGATATGGGAGAATTGGAACACTAATGCATTGTTAGTGGAGTTGTGAACTGATCCAGCCATTCTGGAGAGCAATTTGGAACTATATCCAAAGGGCTATAAAAATGTGCATACCATTTGACCCAGCAATACCACCTCTAGGGCTATATCCCAAAGAGATCATACAAGTGGGGAAAGGACCTATATGTACAAAAATATTTATTGCAACCCTTTTTATAGTGGCGAAGAAGTGGAAATCAAGGGGATGCCCATTAGTTGAGGAATGGCTGAAAAAGTTCTTGTATTTGAATGTAATGGAATATTACTGTGTTATAAGAAATGAGGAGCAGACAGATTTCATAATAACCCAGAGAGACTTATAAACTGATGCTAAGCGAACCAGGAGAACACTGTATACCATTAGAGACACATCATATCTATGATGACTAACTTTGATAGACTGGACTCCTCTCACCAATGCAGGTCTATAAAGACAACTTGAAAAGACTCATGATGGAAAAGGGCTATCCGTATCCAGAGAAAAAAGTACAGAGTCTGAATGCAGATTGAAGCAAACTACTTGCTCTCTCTTTTGTTGACTTCTTACATTATTCTCTCTCTGACGTGAGAGATTTGTCATTTGGTTATAGAATTACTGGGGGTCTTGTTATAGGATCTGTTTTAGGAGGTGATTGGTAGACTCTTTCCATTTTTGCTTTACCCTCTCTTCTTCCAAGAAATTTGATCAGTTTTTTTAATCTTTTATTTATTTTTAGTTTTCAACATTCATTTCCACAAGATTTTGAGTTGCAAATTTTCTCCCCTGATTTTCCCTACCCCCACCCCAAGATAGAGAGCCTACTGAATGCCCCATCACCCAATCCGCTCTCTTATCTCCTTCCCCTCCCCACCCCAAACTTTCTAGTAGGGCAACATCGATATCTATACCCCAGTGTCTATATTTTATTTCCCAGTTGCATGTAAAAAATTTTTTTTCACATTTGTTTTTAAAACTTTGATTTCCAGATTCTTTCCCTTCTTCCATCTTCACCCACCCCCACTGATGGTCATTGATTGGGGGCTGGGGTGCCTTTGTAACTTTGTAACATTGTTTGTAACATTGTTGTAACAGTCTGTAAAAATCTCACTTGTGTTTGGGTACCTGTGTCTTTAACATCAGCCCGTGCAATTAAGTTGTAAAAGTCACACTTCCCCCAGCCATAAAGCATTAACTCTACCTCTCCCCTTCCCCTAGCCTAAAAGCATTTTCCCTAAAACCATTAACTCTGCCAGCTATAACTATCCCTGCTTAGTATGATAACAAGCCATACCTATGAATTCTTCAAAAGCATTCTATAAACAAATCCTTAGTTAGAGAAATGTATACCTCCTTTGTTCTAATGGCCAGCTGCAAACTATGAATTTTTCAATGCATTATCAGTAAGATAATTCCTCACAATTAGACACATGCTGAATCCCCAATTAGCCCAGCTTCCTAACATCCATCTCGTCAAAAGGGACTTTGATGGCTAACAGACTGGGCACCTCTCAGTCAGAACTGACTGCTGGCTGACTCAGTGATGTTTCAAGGCAAAAACCACACCTCCTGACAGCGCCCCCTCGGGCTTTCTCTCAGTGAATTATGGGCAATACACTTGCCCAGTTGATATAAAAAGTGAATGTCCCTTTAAGCACTGACCACTCCTTAACTCCTCCCAAACCCCTCCTTTACTACATACCTAGTTCTTTCCTACTAAGAACCCTCAAAGGATTTCCTAGAAATCCATTCCCTCTCACCCTCTTCAGTCAGGTTTTCTTTCTGATTTCTTAAAATATAATGTCTAGTGTCTATTTTTGATCATGGCTCTCTAGGTAGTGCAATCATTCTTAAATTCTCTCACCTCCATCTACTTTCCAGGTAATTTTCCTGATGAGGTATTTCTCATTTTCTCCCAAAGTCTTTTGACTTTGTTTGATTATTTCTTAATGTCTCATAGAGTTGTTTGCTTCCATTTGATCAATTTCCATTTTTTATCAGTTGTTTTCTTCACTGGGGTTTTTTTCCTTTTACCACTTGGCCAATTTTATGATATCTAATGAATTATTTTCTTCATTTTGTTTTTGTGCTTCTTTTACCAAGCTGGTATACTTTTTTCTTAATTTTCTTGTATTGCTCTTCTTTCCCCACTTTTTCCTCTGCTACTCACATTTTTTTTAAATTTTTGCTCTTTTAAGAGTCCTCTTCCATTTTTTTGTTTTCAATGTCTTTGGGAGTAATGGGCACAGTATAACTTTGGCTAGTTCAAAGAATACACACTACTGAGTGGTTTTCTGTTTACTTCCTGCAGTGACTCTGCTAATTGACAGCTCTGCCAGCCTAAGTGCCTTATGCATTTATCAATAAAAGAGAAAAAAACATATCAATTAATTGGACATGAAATTCAGTATGTCAGTTGTCAATACACATTTATTAAGTTCCTATGATATGCCATGGCATATAATATAATAGTATGTAATATTTGATAATATGATAATGACGTGTCATTAAGGTCAGCTACCACACAGATGATAAAATTTTCAACTTGAAAAGCCTACAAGCCAAGATCAAAGTGGAGGGAGTGTAGGCGCATAATTTTCTGTTTGGAAATGATAGTGTCCTCAGGGCAGCCTCTGAAGATGAGATACAACAAAGTATGGATTGATGCTCTGCTGCTTGTGTTCATTTTGGCCCAACAATTAACACCAAGAAAGCACAGGTACTCCATTCACTAGCACCACTCCATCCATGTGTGAAACCATCATTCTCAACAAATGGAGAAGTTTTGAATGCTGTAAGTTCACTTACTTTGGCAGTCTAGGGATATAGACATCACTAATGAGGTAGATATACACATTGCCAGAGTTATATTGGGGTTTGGGAAGCTCCAAAGGAAAGTGTGGGAGAGAAGAGGTATTAGACTGACTGCCAAACTGAAGGCCTACAAGAACTGTTGTACTAACCTCATCGTTGTCTGCCTGTGAAACCTGGGCAGTATGCCAGTGCCATGCCAGGAAATTGAATCACTTCCATCTGAATTGTCTTATAAAGATTCTGAAGATCATTCTGGCAAGAAAAGATCACAGACACTGAGGTCCTTTCTTGAACTAAACTGCCAAGTATTCAAACTGCTGCAGAGCTTGCAGCTCTGATGGGCTGGCTCTATTCACTGTATGTCAAATGTATGGTTAACAAATAGACTATTTTATGCAGAACTTATACAGAGAAAGTATTCACATAGTGCCCAGAAGAAGCAATACAAAGATGCTCTCAAGATCTCTCTCTTTTTTTTGTTTGCTTTTTGGAGGGGCCAAGGTAGGGAAGTTGGGGTTAAGTGACTTTCCCAAGATTCCATAGCTAGTAAATGTCAAGTGTCTGAAACTGGATTTGAACTCAGATCCTCTTGACTCCAGGGCTGGTGCTCTATTCTCTGTGCTCCTTAACTACCCCTCAAGGTCTCTTTCTTAAGAAGTTTCACATACATTGTGCGATATGGGAGATATTGGCACAGGACTGCCCAGGGTGGCATACCCTTATTAGAAAAGGTTCTGTGCTCCATGAGCAAAGCAGAATTTAAGTGGTGCAAAAGAGATGCACAGATTTGGAGAGTCCACCCTAAATGTTCACATGGATTATAGTTTTTCCCCAATTACTCATAGTTTAGGATTTTTTCATCTTTAAAATTATACTTTTGTAGTTTTTGTGTTATGTTCTGTTGGGTCTGCTTATTTTACACTGTGTTAATGCATGTCTTCCTATTCTCAGAATTCCTCATATTTGTCATTTTAAACTATATAAATGACAGTGTTATTCATATGCCATTTTTTTCTAGCTATTTTTTATTGGTGAAAATCCAATTTGTTTCCAGTTCTTTGTTGCCTCAAAGAGTGCTCTTATGAATGTTTTTGTGTAAAAGCTGAGTTGTGGGATTGGTATGATTATACAGAAAGGGAATGGCAACATGGAACAGTGAGAATAGCCCAAGATTTGAGTCCTGATGGACTTGGGCTCAAAGGGTAGATCCACCATTTAATCACCTTTTGACCTGAAATAAGTCACTTTCCCTATCTGGACTTTAATTTCCTAATTGGTAAAATGAGAACTGGAACCTAATGGTTATTTAACACCCTTTTCAGCACTAAAAGGTTTTCACATAATGTTACAGGAGATTGTTATCCCCATGCTCTCCTTTGCTCTCATGGTTCCAGGAGTACTGAGCACAATCATGTTCATTTCAGAGCAGCCGATTTTAAGAAGTTCAGATTGGAAGAAAAGAGGAAGGGAGCTGCCTTGCTTTTGAAGAGATCAGGCTTATTGGTCAAAGGCACTGGGCTTGTTTAGATTGTAAGAGAAGATTTAGGACACTGGATACCTTTTCAGCTACCTCATTTTTATTGTTTATTTCAGCAAGTAGAAAAGGAATTATCTATATTGAAGCTTCAGCTCAGAGGCCAGAAGTAGGAGCCATGGGTGCACATTGTATTAAAAAAAAATAAATAAGTCACATTTAAAGTTGATCATATTGGAATCATTTACAACAAAAAGCATTTATTATACATGTATCCAGTGCCAGGGGCTGTGCTGAGAGCTGAGGATACAAAGGATGACAGTAACTGTTCCTGCCCTTAAGGAGCTTAGAAACTAATCAGAGAGGAAGTCTTTTCTAAAAATTTTTATTCATCTAATTTTCAATTTCTGGGATAATACAAGTATTTCCAAAATACAGTATAATAAAAAAGATAATTGTATATGAAACTACAAATCTTTTATCTACAACTTGACAATCCTTTTAAATATATAATGAAATTATCATGTAAATTTCTTTTTCTTCCATTCCCCCCCCCCCCAGACTCTAGAGTTGTCTACCAGATACAAATGTGGGTGGGGTGTGTGTGTAATTGCAGGTAAAATCATTCTATCTGTACTTCCATTTCCCAGTCCTTTCTGGGAGAGGAATTCTTAAGTGATTACTCTATACCAGACTGTACTGGTATACAAATAGAGAAATGAAACAATGCCATGTGGCAAGTGAAGGATGAAATGAGTGAGGAAATAAAGGTGATGTCTTTTGAGCATATCAATTGATTAAGTGATGCCTGGCAGTTGCACAGCAAAATGGCCCCTTCCTTCCTTTGCTGCCTGACTCAATGTAGGGGTAAATGTACTTTTTATACATTAAAAAACAATCAAAGAAGACTGCCTGGTTAAAAGTAAGTAATATTTTAGGTAATCTGATTTCTAATTGGAGGAAATGGGGGCACCTGTCAATTGGCACAGTCAATAGAGCACGGCTCCTGAAGTCAGGAGGACCTGAGTTCAAATACGGCCTCAGACACTTTACACTTACTAGCTGTGTGACCTTGGGCAAGTCACTTCACCCCAATTGCCCTGCTTTCCCCCCTCCAAAAAAAGATACTTTTGTAATTGGAGGAAAGATTGGGCACTTTGCATGTTGGGAAGGGGGGAATCTCAACAGGTTCAATTCTCTGGATTCAGAAAACAAGGTATCCCACTCCTCTGTATACAATCAGAGGAACATGGGACCAACACGTAGTTGTTCAGTATGGAGTAAGTTTTCACATAAAACAGATGAGTTGCTTGAGAAATAGAATCGTGAGAAAATTCCTTAGATGTGCTGGGTAAGCACAAATGTTTTTGTATTTCAGTAATCTGTAACATTTAAGGATGTAGCTGTGGAATTTACCCAGGAAGAGTGGGTACAACTGAAACCATCTCAGAAAAAGTTGCGCAGAGATGTGATGATGGAGAACTATAGGAACTTGGTCTCTCTGGGTAAGAATAGCTACCCTCTTTGGAGTTTTTTTGTTTTTTGTTTTTGTTTTGCTTTTTGGAGGGCAATTAGGGTTAAGTGACTTGCCCAAGGTCATTCGGCGTGCGTGCGTGCGTGCGTGCGTGCATGCGTGCGTGCGTGTGTGTGTGAGAAAAGTGTCTGAGGCTGGATTTGAACTCAGGTGCTCCTGACTCCAGGACCAGTGTTCTATTCACTGCACCACCCAGCTGCCCCCTTCTTTGGAGTCTTAAAACATAACATGACAAATTTGAAGATTTTAAGTTATTCTTGGGCATACAAAAGGAAACTATTCCTAATCCTTTTTAGGGAAGGGACAGATTACTTGTGCTACCTATTTCCAGGAAAAAATGCTTAGTATGCCTGGAAATTAATTTCTTCTTTTCTTGGTATCCTTGATAATGTATCTTCCCCTCCCTGCTGTTTCAAATCCAAGATGTACTTTTAAATTCTAATGTAGGTTTCATCATCATACATAATTTTCCCACTGTTAAATGAACTGGTGTTTCCTTAATCTTATTCAGTAATCCATTGTACGATAATACAGAATATCCTTCAGTGGTGCTTTGTATATCCTTGAGATCTTCCAAGCATGTCTGATTTTTTCCTAAAGTGGGTTTGAACTCATTATAAGTTCTTTCATTAAGTTTTATGGATGCTTTTTAAAAGAATGTAATTTCTCCAAAAAAAACAACAATAAAAGAAACTAAAAGGAAAAACCTACTTCTCCTTCCACCCGGGAGCCATACATGGTTGAAAACAAATCTCAAAGTCAGGAAATATAGTAACCTTGATGTTATAAGTTGGAAGGAGTATTTCATCTCTCTGTTCTATGACAGAACTTTGAGAAAACTCCCTAGCACTTTTTCATTTGAATTGGGCAGGACTTGCAGTTTTCAAACCAGATATGATCTACCAGTTGGAAAGAAAGGAAACATCTTGGATGCCAGAGGCAGATATTCTAAGAAGCAGCTGTCCAGGTGACTACATAAAAACTCAGCATATGGATCATTGCAAAATCCACCTTTGTTGATCATTTTAGGTCAAAGCTCCTCTAAAGTGTTGAACATAGTGGTCTATTCAAGTTTCTCAGACCTGTTAAGAGTAGTGGAGACTTCAAAACTTTATTTTTTACCTCAAAAGTTACTTTTAACATATCTTTTTACTGAAATGTACAATCACTGTCAAGATTTTTGCCTCAGTACAGGGCTGATATTTCTCTTCTGTTCATTGCAGATTATCTTAACTTAAGCAAGCAGTCTCCTGCCTCACTTGCATGAATTCCTTTTCCCTTTTAAAATAAGCACATTACTTAAGATATCAAGTAATTTTGCTCCTTTTGCTTCTGAGTTCTTTTCTGATGTTTTCTTTTGTTTTTAGATCATATTGCTTTTCTGCTACTTTTAAAAATATTTAATTCTAAATTAATTCCCCTTTCTTTAGTCTATCATGTTATTTATGTGTCATCCTGTTCTACTTCATGCTTTGAAACCACAAATTAATATGTTCATGAAACGGGACTTCCGTAGCCACAACACCATCATTAGACATTTAAATTTTCATTATTTTGCTCTTTCACACAAAACTGTTGTGAAAATTTCATTGAAAGTGCTTTGTTTGCTTTTAGTAACATGTTGAGGATTCAGATTTAGCACAGGAACAATTGGATATCAATCAAAGGATACGAGCAGTTTTGTAGCTTTAGCTGAAATTACTATTATTTTTTTTAATGGTAACAGCAACTTAACAAGTAGCTATTTCAACATAATTGCCAAAATTTATCATTTTAAAGTATCTTTGCTAATCTGAAGGCTATTGCTCCTTTCAGATTGTTTTCATTTTTCCTCTTTGCTTAACAGAATTTGAGTAAAATTTCAGGTAATTTTTAATTTCTTGTCAAAAACACCTGTCTGTAATTACCTTTTAAAATTTCAATGAATTCCTTACAAAATACCTGTTTTTAGAAGTTTGTATATGAAGTTTTGGATCTTTGTAGGAAATTTCTGGCAACAGTTGTCTTATTTTCTCTCATATTTCTTTATTCTGTTTACTTCATGTATCTCTTCCTCATTCTAAATTCTGTATTTTCACCTTCTTCAGCCTTTTCTTTGCCTATTTTCACCTCAGATGCTAAGGATACATTTGCAGTTTCTCAAAGTCATCTTTTTTTTCTGAACAATCTTACTCTCTTCAAATGTCAGCCAATGAAAATAGAGTTGGGGATCATTCATTAGCTCCAGGTTATTTCATCTTATGTGAATTCATTTACATGTTACTTTTGAGTCATCATACTTTTACATAGGATAAATTGATTCTTAGTGAAAGAATAATAAGAGAAGGCAAGAGAATAGCTCTAAAACCTTTGAGCAACTAAGAACCTTGGGAAAGGGTCAGAAAGCCAGGGTTAATCAACTCTTCATTCTTCCTTTCAGAGAGCAGAGAATGTACTGGCGATAAACCTCTTGAATGTAATGGATATGGGAAGCCTTTCAGGAGCAAGAAGCATCTTGCCTGGGTGTCAGCTAATTCATACTGGAGATAATCCTTATGAATGTAGTGAATGTAGGAAGGCCTTTAGTATTAAGATATGATTTACACTGCATCAGAGAATTCATACTGGAGAGAAACTTTATGAATGTAGGGAATGTGGAAAGACCTTTTTGAGAAAGCCCGACCTTATTGTGCATCAGAGAATTCATACTGGAAGCAAACCTTATGAATGTAGGGAATGTGGAAAGGCTTTCAGAACTTAATTCACCCCTTAAAGCTCATCAGAAAATTCATCCTGGAGAATACATTCTTTATGAATGTACTGAATGTGGGAAGGCATTTAGGGGGAAGTTATGTCTTACTGATCATGAGAGAATTCATACTGGAGAGAAACC
Source organism: Pseudocheirus occidentalis (assembly GCA_028646575.1). Lineage (NCBI taxonomy): Eukaryota > Metazoa > Chordata > Mammalia > Diprotodontia > Pseudocheiridae > Pseudocheirus > Pseudocheirus occidentalis. The sequence continues at coordinate 293,897,992 of CM053595.1, forward strand.
TTATGAATGTAATGAATGTGGAAAGACCTTCAGATATAAGAGAAATTGTAATGTACATCAGAGCATTCTGGAGAGAAACCTTATCAACGTACTATATGGGGGAAGTCCTTCAGGAGGAAGGCACATCTTACTAGGCATCAGACAACTCGTACTGGAGAATAACCATGTCAATGGGTATAGTTAAGCACAACACAAGGAGGTGAGGAAGAAGTACAGCATCCTTATAGGTCAGAACTTGTCCAGTAACCATGGGTCACAATGTATATACTCAGTGGGGAGTCATACCTCCTTTCCTTCCTCCATCCTTCTTTCCTGCCCTGCTAGATAGTAGAGAGAAAAGATATTGTACAAAGTAGCAGGAAGAAGAGTTAAGAACATGTATGAAGCCTTCTTCCTATAAGCAGATAGACAGAAAATGAGGCACAAATGATTTCTTATGAAGACAATGGTGGATGATGCTAAGCTGACATGGTAAGGGCAGTGGAGATAGTGGGAGAAGTGTCTATACAGCTGCTTTGACATAGACCTGCATTGATGTATCACTCCAAATATCCACATGGACTATCTGTGCCCAAGAGCCTTCTGAGGTCATATTGGTCTCATCAGCCACTGTTGGGCACACTGTACATTGATTCTGACATATTGGTGTCATTTTAGTCCTGTTGGAGCAGAAAGGACAACCACCACATTGACGTTATGTCTAGGTTAAGAGGCTGTTATACTGTATATGGTATAAGATGTTGGTTTATGCTTAGTTTCTACCACACCGTTTTCCAGTTTTCCCAGCTGTTTTTATCAAATAATGAATTTTTATCCCAGAAGCTGGAGTATTTGGGTTTATCAAATTGTAGATTACTATAGTCAGTGATGACTTTGTCTTTGTACCTCATCTATTCCACTGATTCTGCCTGTCAAGACAAACCAAGGAAGTATATGAATACAATTACAAAATACTTTTCACACAAATAAAGTCAGATCTAAACAATTGTAAAAGCAAATTTCTCATGGGTAGGCTAACCTAACATAAGAAAGATGAGAATTCCACCAAAATTAGTTTACTCATTCAGGCCATGCCCATCAGATTTCCAAAAAATTATTTTTTAGAACCAGAAATTGTAGCATTCATCTGGGAGAACAAATGGTTAAGAATCTCAAGGATCTTAATGAAAAATATTGTAAAGGAAGATGGCCTAGCCTTGCCAGATTCTGTAACTATATTATAAAGAGACAATCATTAAAATTATTTGGTAATGGATAATTTTGATTACATTATTTCAAAATTTTTCGTACATAAAAAGCCAATGCAACCAAGATTAGAATGATAGAAGAAAGCTGGGAAACAATTTTTACTGCCATTATTTCTGGTAATGGCCTAATTTCTAAAAAAAAAAAAATAGAGAGCTGAGTAAAATTTACAAGAATAACTGCTCATTCCCCAATTTATAAATGGTCAAAAGATATGAACAGGGAGTTTTCAGATGAAGAAAGTAAAGCTATCTATAGTCATATGAAAAAAATGCTTTAAAAATATTTTTAAAAGGCTCCAAATGCTCTAAATCACTATTGATTAGGGAAGTACACATTCAAACAACTCTGAGGTACCACCTCACACCTATCAGATTGGCTAATATGACAGAAAAAGAAAATGATAAATGTTGGAGAAGATGGGGAAAATCAGAAAACTAATGGATTGTTGGTGATATAGTAAACTGATCTGACCGTTCTGGAGAGCAATTTGAAATTATGCCTAAAGGGCTATAAAACTGCCTGTCCTTTGATCTAGTAATATCACGACTAGGTCTGTATCCCAAAGAGATCATATAAAAGGGAAAAGGACTCACATGTACAAAAATATTTGCAGCAATTCTTTTTGTGGTGGCCAAAAATTGGAAATTGAGATGTACGTCACTTGAGAAACGGCTGAAATAAATTTTGGTTTATGAATGTAATGGAATTCTACTGTGCTATAAGAATTGATAAACAGGTGGATTTTAGAAAAACCTGTAAAGATTTTCATGAACTGATTCACGGTGAAGTGAGCAGCATCAAGGAAACACTTTACAAAGTAACAGCAACATTTTGCAATGATCATGTTTGACAGACTTACCTCTTCTCAGCAATACATTGATCTAAGAAAATTCCAAAAGACTCACTATGGAAAATTCTGTCCACATCCAGCGAATTATGAAGTCTGAATACAGGTGAAAATTTTCACTATTTTCACTATTTTTGTTTTTGTTTTTCCTGTATTTTCTGTTTGTTCTGTTTTTTTTAACAAAATAACTAAAGTGAAAATATCACTTAATATCAATATAAATATCAATAAATCTTCAGTTTAGTCAGATGGTGTTTTAACTCTTTGGGAGGAGATGGTGGGCGGGATGAAAGATTTCATGGTAGAACCTTGACAGTAAGTCAGGGGTTGGAGGGATTAGCAGATCTAGTGACCTCTATGCAATTATTCCACCTTCCTGAAATTCAGCTTCATAGATATTTCTTTTTGTACTGAGAAATCCAGAGGACATTGCCCCCTTGGGAGCATTCTCCTTTTCAATTCTTTACAAGCAAACAATTAAACAAACAAAAGCAACACACCACTACTACCAGCAGAACCCATTGGTCTCTCACCCACAGCTGAAGTCCCTGATCCCTGTTCTAAGTGATTCCTGAGCCTGCTTGACTCCCTGGTTGTTGTTTTTGTTTTTATCATCTTGAACTGAAGAGATTGAGGAGAGAGGGGTGTCTGAGAGATCTCATATGAATCCCTAGTGGGTTCTTGTCTGGAAAGAATTTCACAGGACACAAGCTGTCTTTTGGCAAAATTACAAAGTTTATTGTTATGCTGACTTAGCAGCAGACAGAAGAAATAGGGGGACCTACAAAGAGCTGGGGATAGAGGTGCAGTTTTTATAACCATAAAACTGTCAGTCAAAGGTTAATTATGCTAACTAGATGGGCAGAGGTGGAGTTAGGGAGGAGTTTGGGAGGAGTTTAGGAGTGGTCAGTGCTTAAAGGACATGCACATTTTATATCAACTGTGCAGGCATGTTGCCCATAATTCACTGGGAGATCCCTCTAGGGGGTGCTATCTGAAGGTATGGTTTTTGTCTTGTGACATCAATAGGTTACTTTTGGTCAAGGATGAATGAGATGTGGCCAATATAGATGTTGGGAGGATAGACTTGATTGTTTCCAAGTCTGGGAACTAGACTGATTAGGGATTCAGGAGGTACCATATTGGGATAGAGTTATCTCTCTGATAATTTTTTTCAAGGCTTTTGGGTGCAGCTGGCCACTTAGAACAAAGGGGCTATGCATTTCTCTAAGGGTTTGTTTATAGAATGATATTGAAGGATTCATAGGTGCTTGTCTCTAGGCAGACTTGCTAGCTCAGGGAAAAGACTTTCAGGCTGGGGGAAGGGGAGAGGTAGAGTGAATGCCTTTATGGCTGGGGGAAAGTGTGACTTTTACAACTTAATTGCACAGGCTTGTTACAAACTGATGTTACATACATAGGTACCCAAACACAAGTGAGATTTGACAAACTGAGGTTAAAGACATAAGCATCCCAGACTGCATCAGAACAATAAGAGCTAATTAGGAATGGAGTTCTAACTCAAGACTCTGTAGAACATTAGAAAAATTAATTGACCTATCTGAGCTCTTCATCTGTAAAACAACAGACTTCTATCAGATGATTCCTAAAGATCTTTTATTGGAAGCAGAAACACTAATGGAGCCCAGGAGAGTTGAGTGGGAGGCCACTCCCACAATAGCAACATGGGCTGTTGTGAACAAAGGAGGTATTACAGGGCAGACCTGGAGCACTTTTAGTTAAGTGCCCTCCCAGGTGGATTGATCTGGGGCTTCGGGGAGAATATTTTTTATGAAAAAACAGCATTAGCAGAGGAACTCCTGACAGCCCAGGGAAGCTCCTTTTTGGATTATTTTAAATTCTCTTAACTGGCAGTTGTACATGCCATTCCTTTTTTGGACTGCATGTTGCACAGCACAGCGTGTTACTTAAGTCTACCTCAGTTTGTTTAAAATCTGTGAAATGGGGATAACAGCACCGACCTTACAAGGTTTCCTGAGGATAAAAGAGATGACTGTACCATTGTTGTTATTGCTTATCTTTAGTTCTGGAAGAGGACCGCGATATTAGGGAGAGGATGCTATGACCTGCAAGTGGATTGGATTTAAATGAGGCTGGGCTGGGGAAAGTCACCACCTTCACTTTCTCCTCTAGGGCCATCTTCCAGTGCCCAAACAGAGATCAGGACAGCTAGACATGGCACTGGTTGCAGAGGGGACTGTGGCCTTTTTAAACTATGGTCTTTCCCAGGTCTCTGTTTGATTGAGCAAAGCCCATTCAGTAATCTGGACGAGGCAAGAAAGGAGGCAAAGAATGGCCTTCATTACCTAGCCCCCCAAAAATCTGGAAGAGGAAGACCTTAGGAGGTTTCTGGCTGAAATGGAGACAGTTGCCATTTACATTCATTCTAAGTCCATCAGGGCCGAAACAATGTGGGGCTTGGCCTGGGATCCAAGATAGATTTGTGTTCAAGGAAGGGTTTTAAGAAATCTCTCTTACAGGTCCAGGGGGTGGAGCCAAGATGGAGCAGTAAAAGCAGGAACATGCTTGAGCTCATTCCCCAATTACTTCCAATACCTATAAAAAAATTAAATAAATTTTAGAGATACAAAACCCACAAAATGATAAAGTGAAAGACATTTCCAGCTGAAGGCAGCCTGGCAAGCCAAAGTGAAGGGCCTATCACACTGGTCTGGGAGTGGAGTACAGTTCCCTGTGGACCATGCCAGCACAGAGCAGGTAAGAACAGACCTCCTAGGAGACGAGTGGAGGAGGGGAGGAGTCGGGGCTCCAAGGTAAACAGGGGCGGGAGGGGCGGGGAAACAGGGAGGCAGGACAGCAGTCCAGTCCAGGGGGTGGGGCCAACTCACAGGCATGCGCAGAAGGGGAGCTAGCCTCCGGACTACGATTCCCAGAACGACGTGCGAGCCTCAGGGGCATTTTCTAAGGCTAAACAGGAGAGAGTATGAGACTCGTGTCTTCTGTGACACTTCCGCCTCTTTTCGTCCCTGTTGCTTCCGTGATTGATGGTGGCAGCTTCTCCTCAATCCTGAGCTCGTAAGAAAGGAATGATTGGGAACCGAGAGAGGGTCCCTGCCCAGGCGGACGCCGGCTGTGCGGGTGCGGCGGGGTCGCGGTCCCGGGGGCTGGTAGAGGAGGTCACCGAGAAGGGGAGGGGCGTCCACTGAAGAGGAAGGAAGCTCCCGAGGACTTCTAGGGGTCTGGGGGCGTTCCAAGGAGAGGGGGAGGGGCTGGAGGAGGAACTGGAGGAGGAGGGTTTGTGGGGGCGGATTCTAATTCTCTTTCTATCCAGTCCGCATTCCGTGACGCGGGTCCTGCCCCTCCAGGTCTCTGTCTTTCCCCAGCGCTGGGGGATGCCAGACCGGTACTACCAATGTGGTTCGGCCTTTTGTGGTCTCATGTCCTCCTCCCGGCATCCTGCGGGGCACCCCCCCTCCTACGGGAAGCCTTTCCTGATGCTCCCCGGAGTCCTTCCTCACCCCCACCCCTACTTCCCCTGCTCTAAAGAGAGATTGTGCCTCCCCAAGAAAGAAATGACACTTTGCTTCTGCCCCCGCCCCAATAAAGCCCCTATCAACTTGTCCGCCTCACTAATCCCCCACCAGGGTAGAAGCGGGGGTCCTGAGTCTCTGAGCAGGGCAGACCCCAGTGTGGCCCCTCCTCTTCATGGTCCTCTTTTCCTCCCCAGCTCTGCCTTCTCTGGCTTCTGCCCTGGAAGAAGAGGGAATGGCTCCTGTGCTGCCAGCCCGGCCTGGCGAGGTGAGTGCCACTGCTGCTCTTCCTGAAGCCCCGTACATTTCTGTCTCCTGTGCCATGACCTAGAAATGGTGGGCATCAGTGAATGTATATTTAGGGCTGAATGACAGCTGTTTATACCGCCCCCCTCTGAAAAATAGACTTCACCTTTGCTTTTTTTTAAATGGAACCATGAATTCCAAATTCTTTCCCTCTCTCCACTGCTTCCCCCACTCATTGAGAAGGCAAACAATAGGACACAAGTTTGGCATGTGAAGTAATGGAAAACATTTCCATATTAACCGTGATCCAAAAAAATGTCAGAAAAATGGAAGTGAAAAAAGAAGATAATTCAGTCTATACTCAAAGTTCATCAATTCTTCATTTTTTATAATTGGTCCTTTGGACTTTTCATAGATCATTGTAGCTGAGCAGCTGAGTCTTTCACAGTTAATCATTCATTTTTGCTGCTCTTGTGCCCAGTCTTCTAGTTCTTCTCACTTTTTCCATTTATATGTTTTATTTTTAATTTATAGGATAAACCGTAATGTAGTATAACAAAAAGAGCAATTGTATATGGAATTGCAAATGTATTGTGTACAACTTATTCCTCTTTAATATATAAAAAAGTTACCATGTAAATCTTTTTCTTCTATTTTTTCTCACCTCCCCCCCCCCCCATGTCTACCTTTAGGTAGAAATAATTATATACTTATGTATATACACATACATATGCATATGCTTCTTTCTGTACCTATGTGTATATACACATATAAAATTATTCCATACATAATTTTATTAATCATTTCTTTCTCTGCATGTAGATAGCATCTTTGTTCATTTGTCCTTCATAGTTAATTTGGGTATTTATAGTAGTCAAAACAAATTACTCATTCAAATTCATTCTTAAGACAGTATTGCTGTTAGTATGTACAATGATCCCTTTGTTTCATTCTTTATTAATTTGTGTTAGTCTTTCCCTGGTTTTCTAAGATTATTGAGCACATCATTTCTTATACTTTAGTTGTATTCCATCACAATCAAATACAACTTGTTCAGGCATTCCCCAAATTATAGGCATCCCTACATTTCAAGTTCTTTGCCATTAGAACATAAGAGCTATTATAAAGATTTTAGAATGGATAGGTTCTTTTTTCTTGGATCATCTTTGGAAATAGATCTTGTGCTGACATTGTGAGATCAAAGGGTATAGGTAGTTTAATAACTGTCTGGGCATAATTCCAGGTTGCTCTCCAGAATGGTTGGATCAGTTGACAGTTCCACCAACCATGAATCAGGGTCCCAGTTGTTCCACATCTCCATCATTTGTTGCTTTTGCCTTCTGTTATTTTAGCCAGTCTGATATGTGTATAATGATATCTCATAGCCATTTTAATGTTCATTTTTTCTTATCATTTATGAGTTAGAACATTTTTTTACAGAGGTATAAGTTGTTTTGATTTCTTTGTTACAAAACTGCCTGTTCATATCCTTTGACCATTTATCATTTGAGGAATGATTTATATTCTTATATGTTTCACAGAGTTCTTTATGTTTTAAATATATGACATTTTTTAAAGAAATTGTCAATAAAATATTTTTACTGATTTTTTTGCTTTCTTCCTGACCTTGGCAACAATTTTTTTATTTGTACAAACCCTTTTTAATGTAATGGTGGAGCCAGAACAAAGATGGTAAAGTAAAAAAAGGCAAGGACTTGCCTAAGTCCTTTCCCTAACCCTTCAAATTACCTTTAAAGCATGATTCTAAATGAATTCTATAGCAGTAAATTGTACAGAAAGACAGAGTGAAACAATTTTCCAGCCTAAGACAACTTAGAAGGTTGTCAGGAAAGGGTTGTTACACCAAGGTGAGAAGACTGCAGTCTAGTGCAGGCTACAGCAGTGCTGTAAAGGCCCAGAAAACTGGGAGCAGGCTTTAGGGCAAGTGAATCAGTGGCAGCAGTGGTAGTTTCCAGACCTCATAACCCACAGATGGCAGAGACATCTTAGAAGGTCAACAGGAAAGATCTATTGCATTTTGGTGAGAGTGGAGCTCAGTCCAGCACAGAATGTGTCAGCACTGCCCCTGCCCCAGCAAACCAGGAGCAGTCCTTGGGAGCCACTGAATCTGTAGCAGCAGTGGCTGCTTCTGGAGCTGTAACATCATGCACAAGCAGCTTCCCAGAAGAATGCTACTGTGAACAGCTTTTAAGGTTCTGATTACACAGTATAGTGGACACTCCATTCCATTACAAAGAAAGGGAAACATTCACAACAAATCACAGTATAATATCCACAACATTACATCTTATCACAGAAAGTCATAATATAGTGTTCACAACAGCTTTACATTAAAATAGCCACATAGTTTTCACTACAGTGGCCACAATATTTAGAACAAAGAACAAAAGAATAATCATTTGGTTTCACGAAGGGGGAAACTCATTACTTAATCATTCTGTCATTTCACAATACAATAATCAATCTTCCATTCATAGGGCAATCATACATTAACTTAATCACTTATCTAGCAATCAGTCACTAAGTATCATTAATAACTAAATACAACCAGTAGAAAATTACACAAACCCTCCTCCCCTCACTGTCTAGTAAACTTCAATTTCATCACACATCCAAAGGGAGGCCTTTTCTTCATCTTGCCTCAGAGTGGTCTCTCAGATTCCCTGGATCCCCTTCCATGGCCCCAGCTCCTACCTGAATCCATGAAACAGTCACCTGGATTCAGAGGCAGACAGCTCCCAGGTCCTTGTCCAGTTCTCTGGGCAGTTTTTGGTACACACTGAAGTTCATAGGGTCCAGTACATCTCAAAATCTTCATGATTTCTGTTGCTGGGAGCTCAAGGATCAACCAAGTCACAAACAAACACAGGCTTATCCCAGTCATGCTTCTTCAGTCCTCCAGCAGTTTGACTGACCCTACGAGCCAGAACGAATCTCAGTCTTCCAGGTGGCAGCAGAAACTTCAGCCTTCACCAGATTCTGGTCTCAAGAAAAACTCCAACCGAGTTCCAAGACAGCTTCCAGATGCTGGGAGAGAATCAATCAATCAATCAATCTCTCTTTCTCTCTCCCCTTCTTCCTCTCTCTCTTTCTTTCTACGCATTTTTCACCCTCCCCTCTCAGGTGGCTTCAGTCTCCATCATTGTTCCCTTACCAGGATCCACCAAGAGGAACATTCCTGATTCTGGCTCTCTGTCTCTGTAACTTATCTACACATTGGTTTCCTGTCTCAGCCAGCCCCCTCCTGCTATGTCAGCAACAGGAGATAGAGTTCACATCCACTGTTTCTTTTACACAAGAGACAGAGATCACACCCTCTTTTTCTATCCAGAAGTACTTAGCCCTTAGTTACTAAGGACTAAGTACCTGCTAAATTAATTACTGTTACAGGAGCTCTCAACCCAAAAAGAGTAAGTGGTTTGAACAGCTGGTAAGAAAGTGATTACAGGGGTCTCTTTGCTATCACTGAGGCAGGATTCTGTTACTTTGCCCATACTCAGACCTAGGTGGCAGTCCCAGGGTGAGGAAGAGCACTAAACACCAGAGGTTATAGCCATTCTGGAGTACCACCCTCCTCACAGACGCAGGGGGAAAATGAATATTTCTGGTCACTCACAGACCAGAGCACAGTTCAGGAGAGGAATACACACACCTCTCCTTAGATGATACCACTTGGAATTACTGAAAACTTACAAGTCTGTGGTGGTATCTCTGGAAACAGCCACACAAAACCGCTAAAACTTAAGACAGTGCGCACTCTACTCTGGAAGCAGAACCCTACTTTACCAAAAATTTAAGAGTCGAGTGGTATTCTGAGGAAAATAGTAAAGAAAAAAATTCAGACCGCAGAAAATTATTATGACAAAGAAGACAAAAGCACACTCAGAAGAAAACAACAAAGTCAAAATTCATACACCCAAAACCTCTAACAAAAACATGAATTCTTTTCAGGCAATGAAAGAGCTCAAAAAGTGTTTTGAAAATACAGTAAGTAGAGGAAAAAATGGGAAAAGAAATGAGAGTGATGGAAGAAAATCATGAAAAATAAGTAAACAGTTTTTTAAAGGAGATACAAAAATACAAAAAATACAAAAGAAAATAGCACCTTAAAAACCAGAGTAGTCCAAATGGAAAAAGCCATGAAACTTCACAGGGAAAAAAAACAAGTTCCATAAAAGTATAATTTACCAAATGGAAAAGAAGATACAAAATCTCACTGAAGAAAATAATTCCTTAAAACTAGAATTGAGCAAATGGAAGCTAATGACTTCATGGAAACCAAGAAACCTTAAAACAAAACCAAAAGAATGAAAAAATAGAAGACAATATGAAACATCTCACTGGAAATATAAGTGACTGGAACAATAGATTCAGGAGAGATAATTTTGAAATTATTTAACTATTTGAAGCCGTGATAAAAAAAAAGAGCCTAGACATTATTGTTCAAAACACTATCAAGGAAAATGTGCCAGGGATATTATAGCCAAATTTCAGAGCTCCCAAGTTAGGGAGAAAATATTCCAAGCAACCAGAAAAACAGTTCGGTATCATGGAGTCACAAGTCATGATAAAATATAATAATAAAATTCTTCATTAAAGGATCAGATGGATAGGAATGTTATATTTCAGAGGGCAAAGGAGCTTGGATTAAAACCAAGAATCCCCTATCCATATTATACCAAGTATAATCCTTCATGGAGAAAAATGGATATTCAGTGAAATAAAGGGATTAAGGTGTGAGAAAGGAAGGTACTAGGATCAAGTGATAGGGAGAGGTAGAATGGGGTAAGTTTTCTCATCTAAAAGAGAAGAGAAAAAGCTTTTACAGTTGAGAGATAGAGGGGGAAGTGTGGAGGAGTGTGTGAACCTTACTGTCATCAGAAGTGGCGCAAAGAGTACACAACTTACAAAATTGGGTATGGAAACTTATTTTACCCTACAAGAAATTAGGGAGGGAACAGGATAACAGAAGGAGTTGGGACAATAGAAGGGAGAAGAGATTGGGTAAGAGGGGTAATCAGAAACAAAACACTGAGGAGGGACAGGGTTAAAGCGAAAGAACAAAACGTACGAGGGAACAGAATAGAGAGAAAAACATTTAGCAATAGTAACTGAATTTCTGTGACAAATGCCTCATTTCTCAAGCATATCAAGAACTGAGTCAAATCTTTAAAAGTAATTGCCATTCTCCAAATGATAAATGATCATAAGATATGAACAGTTTCTGAATAATCAAAGCTATCTATACTCATATGAAAAACTGTTCTATCGCTGTTGATTGGAGAAATGCAAATTGAAATAATTCAGAGGTACTGCCTCATACCAAATAGATTGGCTTATAGGATAGAAAAGGGAAAGTACACATTTTGGAGGGGATGTGGGAAAATTGGCATGTCAGTGCACTGTTGGTGAAGGTTTGAACTGATTCAGCCATTGTGCAGAGCAATTTGGAACTGTGTCCAAAGAGCTATAAAACCATTGCATACCCTTTGACCTAGGAATACCACTACTAGGTCTGTATTGCAAAACAGATAAAAAACAAAAGGGGAAAGAACCTATATGTAAAAAAAATATATTTTACAGTAACTCTTTTCTGCTGGCAAAGACTTGGAAATTGAGGAGATGCTCATCATTTGGGGAATGATTAAACAAATTGTGGTATGTGGTATGTGATTATGATGGAATACTGTCATGCTATAAGAAATGATGAGTAAGAAAGTGAAATGTACTATATACAAAGTAACTGCAGTATTGTAAGATGATCAACCTAGCTATCCTTTGCAATACTGTGGTCCAAGAGAATTTCTGTTTTTCTGCTTTTTTTTTTTTAGAAGAAATCCTTTTATTTTATTTTTTTTTTCTTTTTGGAGGACAGTTGGAGTTAAGTGACTTGCCCAAAGTCACACGGCTAGTAAGTGTGGGAAGTGTCTGAGGCCGGATTTGAACTCAGGTCCTCCTGACTCCAGGGCCAGTGCTTTACTTACTGCACCACCTAGCCGCCCCTGTTTTTCTGCTTTTAACCATAAAATTGTTATGTACTAATATATGGTCAGTTTGTAAAGGTTCCATTAAGTGCTGAAGAAAATGGTAAATTTTTTTGTCTTTCCATTAAGTTCTCTCCAAATAGAGATCATGTTGATTTATTCTTTGACTCCCACATTCTTTAGGATTACGTTATTTAATTTTTAATCTATGCTTCAAAGGCCCTATATTGAATGTGATTTTCAGTGTATTATGGTTGGTAAAGTACGCATTTATTACTTCTGCTTCCCAGTATTTATGGGGTTTTTATGCACTAATACATGAATTTTTTTGAAGGTGCCAAATGCAGTGGAGCAAAAGGTATATTCCTTTCTGTTCCCATTTAGTTTTTTCAAGTCATCTGTCATACCTAATTTTTCTAAAAGTCTGCTCATCTCCTTAACTTCTTTCTCACTTATTTTATGGTTAGATTTTTCTAATTCTGAGATGGGAAAATTGAGGTCCATCATGAGTATAGTTTTGGTGTCTAATTCTTCCTGTACTTCATTTAACTTTTTAAAAGAAGTTTTATTGATTTATTTAGTTTTAGTTTTCAACATTCACTTTTATGAGATTTTGATTTTTAAATTTTCACCCCTTTTACCCTCCCCTCTCCCCAAGATGGTATACAATCTGATATATGCTAAACAAGTACAGTCATATTAAACATATATTTTTTTATGGTGCCAATTTTAAATAGATTTTATTCTCCAGGACAATTGCATTTCCCCTTGTTTACAGTACTAATAAAGTGCAATGTTGGGGCAGCTAGGTGGCGCAGTGAATAGAGCACTGGCCCTGGGGTCAGGAGGACCTGAGTTCAAAGTCAGTTCAAGTCACTCAACCCCAATTACCCTCCAAAAAGCAAAATAAAAAATAAACAAATATTTAAAAAAAAGTGTGATGTTGTTCACTTCTCTCCCTCTGCACACATTCAAGTATTCAGAATGCCCAGATTTTGACAGTAGCTTAAACTTTTAAACTGCTATTGCCTTGGCTACAAATTTGAGTCCTTCAATTTTTGGAAAGCTGTGTGGAATGCTCTTCTGGTGAGCTTAGTCAACCTCTTCAATGGTGGGTTCAGAAGAAGCACCTCCAGATGGGGCTGTTCCGCCCAATGGGAACCCACCAGGCATGCCTCCTGGCATGCCCCTTGCACTCTGGTACAATTTAGTAATGATGGGGTTGCAGACCTCCAGTTTTTTATGCTGATGCTCAAATTCTTCCTTCTCAGCAGTCTGGTTCTTATCCAGACAGTTGATTATTTCATTACATTTGTCAAGGGTCTTCTGTTTGTCTTCATCACCAATTTTACCTTGCAGTTTTTCATCTACAGTTGCTTTCATGTTGAAAGCATAAGACTCAAGAAAATTCTCTCTCATAGAGACACCTTGTCTCTCTGCTTTTCATCCTCAGCCTTATATTTATTTCTCAGCTTCCTGGACCATATGCTCAGTGTCTTCTTTGCTCAGACATCCTTTATCCTTGGTGATGGTGATCTTGTTCTGCTTGCCTGTGCTCTTATCCACAGCAGAAACATTGAGGATGCTAATTGCATCAATGTCAAATGTTACTTCAATCTGAGGAACACCCCGGGGTGCTGGGGGGGATTCCTGTGAGCTCAAATTTGCCAAGCAGGTTGTTATTCTTTGTCATTGCTCTCTCAGCTTCATAAACCTGAATAAGCACACCAGGCTGGTTGTCTGAATAGGTGGTAAAGGTCTGTGTCTGCTTGGTGGAGATGGTGGTATTACGTTTGATCAGAATGGTCATAACTCCACTAGCAGTTTCAATTCCAAGGGAAAGAGGAGTGATATCCAACAAAAGCAAATCCTGCACATTCTCAGATTTATCTCCAGACAAAATGGCAGCCTTCACAGCTGCACCATAAGCAACAGCCTCATCAGGATTGATATTCTTGCTAAGCTCCTTGCCATTGAAGAAGTCTTGCAGAAGCTTCTGGATTTTGGGGAGTGGAACCACTCACCAGGATGAGATCATGAATCTGAGACTTATCTTGTTTGGCATCTCTTAAGGCCTTCTCCGCAGGGTCCAGTGTGCCACAGAAGAGATCAGCATTCAGCTCTTCAAAATGGGCCTGGGTGATTGATGTATAGAAGTTAATACCTTCATAGAGGGAGTCAATTTCAATACTGGCCTGGGTACTGGGAAAGAGGTGTACGCTTTGCACATTCAGAAGCAGTGCAAAGATGGCGAATAGCTCTTATTCTCACTGATGTCCTTCTGGTGCTTTTGCTTGAACTCAGCAATGAAATGGTTGACTGTTCGGTTTTTAAAGTTCTCCCCACCCAAATGGGTATCCCCAGCTGTGGACTTGATTTCAAAGATGCCATCTTCAGTGGTAAGAATGGAGACATCAGAAGTACCACCTTCAAGGTCAAAGATCAACACATTTCTCTCAGCACCAACCTTTTTGTCCAAGTTATAAGCAATAGCAGCAGCAGTTGACTCATTGATGATTTGGAGCACATTGAGACCAGCTATGGTTCCAGCATCTTTGGTGGCCTGATGTTGGGAATTGTTGAAATAGGCTAGTACTGTGACCACAGCATTTGTGACCTTCTTCCCAAGTTAAGCTTCAGCAATTTCTTTCATCTTGGTCAAGACCATAGAAGATACTTCCTCTGGATAGAAACTTTTGGTCTCCTCTTTTTACTCCACTTGGACCTTAGGCCTCCCTGCGTCATTCACCACCATAAAAGACCAATGCTTCATGTCTGACTGTACAACTGCATCATCAAATCTGTGACCAATCAGATGTTTGGCATCAAAAACTGTGTTGGTGGGGTTCATTGCAACTTGATTTTTTGCAGTATCACTGATTAAATGTTCTGTGTCAGTGAAGGCGATATAGCTTCGGGTGTTTCCTGTTTCCTTGATCATTAGCAATGATCTCCACTTTCCCATGTTGGAAGATGCCCACACAGGAGTAAGTGGTGCCACGATCAGTGCCAACTGCTGGTCCCTTCAACATGGTTACTAGGGAGTCGGGGGCTATAGCTGAACACTGTGAAGAAAGAAGGGTTGTTGGTGCACTGAGTAGCATATTAAAAATATTTCCAAGTTAGATATGTTGAAAAGAAGAATTATAACCAGAGGGAATAACCATGATAAAGAAAAAAAATATTTTGCTTTGATCTGCATTCAGAGTCCGTAGTTCTTTCTCTGGATGTGAATAGCATTTTCTGTCATGAATCTTTTGGAATCATTTAAGTTTTGCTGTAAAATTTTGGATGCTATGCCATTTGGTACATATATCTTTACTATTGTTAGGTCTTCATTGTCTATGGTACATTTTTGGTAAGATATCATTTCCTTGATTATTGATATTATATTAATACAACTCTTTCAATTAGATCTGTTTTTGTTTTTGCATTGTCTTAGGTCATGATTGCTACCCTTTCTTTTTTTATTTCAGCTGAAGCATAATAACTTCTGCTCTGGCCCCTTCTTTTTTATATATAGCAAAATTATCATGTAAATTTCTTTTTCTCCTACCCCTAACCTTTTAGATGGCTACCATTAGATACAAGTGTGTGTGTGTGTGTGTGTGTGTGTTATGTAAAATCATCCTATTCATACTTCTATCAATTCTTTCTGGGAAAGGAATTCTTAAGTGCCAGCTATATGCCACACTATAGTGGTGTACAAATGAATAAATGAAATAATCCTTTGTAATAAGTGAAAGAAGAAATGACTGAGGAAACAAAAGTTCAGTCTTTTGGGCATATCATTTTAGTAAACAATGCATGGCAGTTGCACAACAAACTGGAACCAGGCCCCTTCCCCAACTTAGACTGGACCTTGTATATAGGAAGAGATGTACTTTTATACGTTAAAAACAAAAAAGAACAATTAATTAAAAGCAAATAATGCAATATTACATAATCTGATCTCTAATTGGAGGAAAGATTAAAGACTTTCTGTCGTGGGTCCATCCAAGGTCCAGCCTCAGGTGTGTGCAGAGACGTGGATGAGAGGAAAAAATGACCAGGGGATAGTTCAGGAAAGAACCATCAACTCCATTTAATGATTATAAAAGTTTATTCTTATGCTATTCAGCAGGCGGGAGGGTTTAGGAAGCCTGCATAAGTGCAGGAATTAGAAATACAGATTATATAGCCATAATAACATAAATCAGGTATCAGTTATGCTAGGTAGGTGAATAAGGGTGGTTTTAGGGAAGAGTTAAGATGTGGTCAGTGCTTAAAGGGACATGCGCTTTTCATATTTACTGCGCAGGCATATTGCCCATAATTCACTGGGAAAAACTGCAGGGGGGCTACCAGGAGGTATGGTTTTTGCCTTGAAACATCACCTAAGTCAACTAGTGGTCAGTTCTGACTGAGAGGTGCCCAGTCTGTTCCCCATCAGTGTCCTGTTTGACAAGATGAATGTTGGAAGCTAGACTAACTGGAGATCCAGGATGTGCCTAATTGGAGAGGAGTTAGCTTACTGATAATGCATTGAAAGATTCATAGGTACTACTGGCCACTAGAACAAAGGAACTACATATTTCTCTAATTGCTTATAGATGTTTGGGTGAAGGATTCATAGGAATGGCTTGTTATCATAACAAGCAAGGTTTATGGCAGCTAAGCAGAGGGCTGTTCAGGGAAGAGGCAGAGTTAATGGTTTTATGGATGGAGGAGGTATAACTTTACAATTGAAGTTGCAACTGGATGTTACAAACAGACACCCCAACACCCCATCAACAGGGTTGATAATCTAATAAGAGACTTGTCTTTTTTAAGTATCTGAAGTTGGAGGGCAAGAGGCTTGACTGCAGTCAGGGTTTCAGGCACAAATCTTTTGACTGTAACTCCAGGGGATCTTTAGGGAGCTGGCCTTATGTGAATCCACTAGGCGCATCACCAAAAGGCTCTGATTAGAGCATACTGTCTAAATCTTGATTTCAGGTGCATCAACTTCCCATGCTGGGAGGGGGGAAAGCAACAGGTTCAGTTCCTGAAGTCAGAAAATGAGGTATCCCATCCCACTACCCCCAGGAACATGTAGACAATAACTAATTGTGCAGTATGCAGCCAGTTTCAGATAAGACATATGGATTGCTTGAGATGTATACTTGTTAGAAAACTCATTACATCAATCTTTTTGGATCTGACTGGGATTATGATCAGCATAACCTAGGTCCTAAGTTAAGGGTCTCTAAACAGCAGATAGGGGTGGTATCATTTCCCAGTTACACAGGGCTAGGTTTAAACAATGCAATATGACAGTGGTTCTCAACCTGTGGGTCAGGACCCCTTTGGGGGTTGAATGACCCTTTCACCGAGATCACAGGGGTCGCCTAAGACCATCGAAGAACACATATTTCCGATGGTCTTAGAAACCAAGACAGCACTCCTCTATCTATCTCCAGGTGGGTTCAACTACATGCAGATATACCCACATACTAGTATTAAAATATTAAAGGATTGTGGCATTAGGAAGGTTGAAAACCACAGCAATAAGATTTCATTTCAGGTCCCACAATTGAGTAAGTTTTTCTTACAAGACAGAGGATTGGCTAGACCTATAATTGAGCAGAAAAAGGACAGAACTACCTCCTGAAATGCATCACAAAATGGAGTCAGTATGTTTGACGAAATCACTTCAATTCCCTGCACCATTTACTGTTCTAATGCCCTACATTTCCTCACCTTATTGTAAGCAGTTTACACTTAGACTTCACAACAGATCTATAACTGGATAAGCAGAAATGTTTGTGGTATTTCAGGAATCATTGACACTCAAAGATGTGACTGTGGAATTCACCCAGGAGGAGTGGGTACAATTGAACCTGTCTCAGAAAAAGTTGTACTGGGATGTGATGCTGGAGAACTATGCGAACTTGGTGTCTTTGGGTAAGAACAGCTACCCCCTTTGGAGTCTTAATATATACTGTGACATCATTCAAGAATTCACATTATTCCTTAGCACGTAAAAGGAAAATATTCCTAATCCTTTTGTAGCCAAGAGACAGATTAATAGGACCTTTGCTTAGTATGCCTGGAAACTGATTTCTTGTTATCCTTGAGAATATGTCCTCCCCTCTCTGTTGCTTCAGATCCAAGATTTTCTTTCTCTATATAGTTTTCATCATAAGAATATTTCCACAGTCTAAGCAGGGAGTGAGTCAACTGAACTATTTTTAAGTCCTATTCAGTCTTCTATTCTACAATAATATAAAACGTCCTTCTGTGATCATTTGTACTATCCTTGAAGTCTTCCTACTTGACTACTTGAGAGCTTGAACTGGGTTTGAAATCTTTTATTAAGTTTTATAGATGCTTTAAAAAAAAAGTAATTTCTCTTTTCCCAGCATTTAAAAAAAGAAAAAGAAACAATCCTACATCTCCCTCCAACTAGCCCATTAAGCCTCTCTTGGTTAGGGGAAAAAAAATCTCAGATAAAATGAACTAACCCTTGGTGGTATAAGATACATTTGGGGCCCTTATTCCCCCACCTTTTACTAAGACTTGGAAGGAGTATTTCATCTATCTGTTCTGTGATGGAACTCTGAGATGACTCCCTGGTCCTTTTTCATTTTCAATGAACATGATTCACCATTTCCAAACCAGATATGATCTACCAGTTGGAAAGAAAGAAAGCATCTTGGATGTCAGAAGCAGATTTTCCTAGAAGCAGCCCCTCAGGTGACTACATAAAAACCAACCAGATGGGCCATTGCAAAACAGTGATCTGTTGGACATTTGAGATCAAAACTCTTGTAAAATGTTGAACAAAGTGGCCTGTCAAAGCTTCTCAGGCCTATTGAAAGGAGCTGAGTTTTCAGAATTTTTTTTTTTACATCGGGAAGGTATTTTTTTTTTTTGGTATCTTTACTGAAATGTACCTCAATACTTAAAGTCATTGCCTCAGTTATAGGGCAGTTTTTTCTCTTCTATTCATTTATGATTGTCCTAGTTCTCCTGCCTCACTTGCATGAATTCATTCTCCCTTTTCAAATAAGCACATTGCTTAAGATATTAATGTGCACTTTTTTCTTCTGAGTTCTCTTCTGTTTTATTTTCATGAATATATTGCTTTGCTGCTACTTTTAAAATATTTCATTCTAAATTAATTCCCCTTTCTTCAGTCTATCATGTTATATGTCATCCTGTTTTTCTTTAAGCTTTGCAGTTATGTTTAGAAAGGCACAATAATGTGTTCATATGGAAGGACTTGTTTGACCACAACCCTATGATTGTTTTTCATTATTTTGAAATGAAAATAATTTTCATTATTTTGCTCTTTCACAAAAAGCTGATGTGTAAATTTTACTGAGAGTGCTTTGTTTGCTTTCAATAACATATTGAGCGTTCAAATTTAGTAGCAGGACAATAGGGTCAAAGGATATGAACAGTTTTGTGGCTCTATCTGAAATTTCTATGTTACTTGTCAGAAAAATGGCAGCAGTACCTTAATAAGTACCTATTTCAAATTGATTTTTTAAATTATCAATTTAAAGTATCTTTGCAAGCCTGAAGGCATTTATTGCTACCTCCAAATTGTTTTCATTTTTTCTACTTTGATTAGCATAGTTTGAGTAATGTTTCAGGTAATTCTTAATAATTTCTCTTGTCACCAACATCTGTATGTCTTACTCTCACAAATTTCAATGAATTTATTACAGAGTAGATATGTTGGATGATTAGAAGAAATTTGTAGCAACTATTTTCACATTTCCCCCATCATACTTATTTGTTCTGTTTACCTCATGCATCTATTTCTCTTCCTTACCCTAAACCTAATTCTCTATGTTTTTGTTGTTCAGTGTTTTCCCTTCCTATTTTCACCACAGAGGGTAAGGATACATTTACAAGTCCTCAAAGTCATCTTGTTTTTTTTCTGAATAGTGTTATGAAATTCAAACGTCAAAGTAGAATAAGGGTTCATTCATTCCTCCTGGTAATTTCATCCTATGTCAATTCAATTACATATGTTACCTTTAATTCTTCATAGTTTCACATAAGACAAATTTGTCCTTAGTGAAAGATTAATGAGAGTAGCCTTTAGTGAGAAGGTAAGAGAATAGCTGTGAAACCTTTGAATAACTTAGAACTTTGGGAAAAGGTCAAAAAGGCAGGTTTGCTCAGCTCTTTATTCTTCCTTTCAGAGAGCAGAGAATTTACTGGAGATAAACCTCTTGATTGTAATGGATATGGGAAAGCCTTCAAGACCAGGAAGCATCTTTCTGTTTGTCAGAGAATTCATGCTGAAGAGAAACCTTATAAATGTAGTGAATGTGGGAAAGCCTTTACATGGAAGGGAAGTCTTACTCGACATCAGAGAATTCATACTGGAGAAGAAACTTATGAATGCAGTGAATGTGGAAAGGCTTTCTGGAACAAGTCACATCATATTAAACATCAAAGACTTCATACTGGAGATAAACCTTATGAATGTAGTGAATGTGGAAAAGCCTTCAGGACTAAGGGAAATTATACTGTGCATCAGAGAATTCATACTGGAGAGAAACCTTATGAATGTAATGAATGTGGAAAGGCCTTCAGGACTAAAGGTCAAGTTATAGTACATAAGAGAGTTCATACTGGAGAGAAACCTTATAAATGTAGTGAATGTGGAAAGGCCTTCAGGAGTAAGGATCGTTTTACTCTGCATCAGAAAATTCACACTGGAACGATGCCTTATGAATGTAAGCAATGTGGGAAAGCTTTCCCCATCAATTCATATCTTACTCGACATCAAAAAATTCATACTAGAGAGAAACCTTATGAATGTACTGAATGTGGAAAGGCCTTCAGGAGTAAGGATCATTTTACTCTGCATCAGAAAATTCACACTGGAGAGATGCTTTATGAATGTAAGCAATGTGGGAAGACTTTTCCCATCAACTCATATCTTACTCGACATCAAAAAATTCATACTGGAGAGAAACCTTATGAATGTACTGAATGTGGAAAGGCCTTCAAGAGTAAGGATCATTTTACTCTGCATCAGAAAATTCACACTGGAGAGACACTTTATGAATGTAAGCAGTGTGGGAAGGCTTTCCCCATCAACTCATATCTTACTCGACATCAAAAAATTCATACTGGAGAGAAACCTTATAAATGTAGTGAATGTGGAAAGGCCTTTAGAATTAAGTCAGAGTTTAATATGCACCAGAGAATTCATACTGGAGAGAAACCTTATGGATGTAGTGAATGTGGGAAGGCCTTCAGGCTGAAGTCAGAGTTTAATGTGCACCAGAGAATTCATACTGGATTGATGCTTTATGAATGTAAGCATTGTGGGAAGGCTTTCCCCTATAACTCATATCTTACTCGACATCAAGAAATTCATACTGCAGAGAAAATTTATGAATGTAATGAATGTGGCAAGGCTTTTAAGACAAAGAAACAACTTATAAAACATCAGGGAATTCATAGTGAAGAGAAACCTTATGAATGTTCTGAATGTGGAAAGGCCTTCAAGATTAAGTCATATCTTACTGAACATCAGAAAATTCATACTGGAGAGAAACCTTATGAATGTAATGAATGTGTGAAGTCCTTCAAGAGTAAGTCAGAGCTTACTGTGCATCATAAAATTCATACAGAAGAGAAACCTTATGAATGTAGTGAATGTGGGAAGGCATTCAGGAATAAAGGAAATTATATTGTGCACCACAGGATTCATACAGGAGAGAAACCTTATGTATGTAATGAATGTGGAAAAGCCTTCAGGGGTAAGGGTCAGGTTATAGCACATAAGAGAGTTCATACTGGAGAGAAACCATATGAGTGTAGTGAATGTAGAAAGCCCTTCTGTAGTAAGGATCGTCTTATAGTACATCAGAGAATCCATACTGGAGAGAAACCTTATAATTGTAGTGAATGTGGAAAGGCCTTTAGGAATAAGGAACAACTTAAAATGCATCAGAGAATTCATACTGGAGAGAAACCTTATGAATGTAGTCAGTGTGGGAAGGCCTTCAGGAAGAAATTAGATCTTACTGTGCATCAGAGAATTCATAGTGGAGAGAAACCTTATGAATGTAATGAATGTGGAAAGGCCTTCAGGAGTAAGGAACAACTTAAAATGCATCAGAGAATTCATACTGGAGAGAAATCTTATGAATGTAGTGAGTGTGAAAAGGCCTTCAGGATTAAGAAACAACTTAGAATGCATCAGAGAATTCATACTGGAGAGAAACCTTATGAATGTAGTGAATGTGGAAAGGCCTTCAGGAGTAAGGATCATCTTATAGTTCATCAAAGAATTCATACAGGAGAGAAACCTTATGTATGTAGTGAATGTGGAAAGGCCTTCAGCACTTCCTCACCACTTAAAATGCATCAGAGAATTCATACTTGAGAGAATCCTTGCAAATGTAGTGAATGTGGAAAGGCCTTCAAGAAGAAAGATGCATCTTCATGTGCATCAGCAAATTCATATTGGAAACATTCTTTTTGAATGTAAAGAGTGTGGGAAGGCTTTCCCATACAACTTAGAACTTATTCCACATCAAATATTTCATACGGGAGAGAAGCTTTATCTATGTACTGTATGTGGAAAGGCCTTCAGGAGGAAGGCACATCTTACTAGGCATCAGAGAACTCATACTAAAGAAAAACCATATGAATGGGCATACTTAAACACAGCAGAAGGAGGTGAAAAACAAGTACAGCATCCCTAAAGGTCAGAACATGTCCAGTAACCATGGGTAACATTGTATATCCTTGGTGGTGGGGGGGGTTAATGTCTCCTTCCCTCCCTCAGTCTTTTCTTCCATGCCTTTCTAGATAGTAGAGTGAGAAGAAATTGTACAGGGTACAAGCAGGGGGAGTTTGAAATGTGTATAATGTCTTGTTCCCATAGACAGATGGGTAGAGAATGTGGCACAAATGATTTATTGTGAAGATAAGGGGAAACAATGCTAAGCTGATAGGGTAAGGAAACTGGATATAGTGGAAATGTTTGTGCAATATAGCTCCTGTGACATAGACATGTATCAATGTACCAGTCCAAATATTCATACGGACTATTTGTGCCCAACACGTAGAGCCTTTTGAGATCATAGTGCTCTGATCAGCCACATTCGAGCACACTATAATTTGATCTTGATATAGTGATGTCATTTTGGTCATCTTTGAGAATAAAGAACATTCATGACCACACTGATACCATCCCTAGGTTAAGAGACTGTTATATTGTATATGGTAATGAGTCTATGCTTAGTTTCCACCAACACTGTTTCAAAGTTTTCCCAGCAGCTTTTGTCAAGTAGTGAATTCTTATCCCAGAAGCTGCAGTATTTGGTTTTATCAAACAGTTGATTACCATAATCAGTGACTACTGTGTCTTGTGTACCTCATCTGTTTCGCTGGTTGTACCTGCCAAGACAAATCCAGGAACTATATGAATACAATTGCAAGACACTTTTCACACAAATAAAGTAAAATCTAAACAATTGGAAAAACATCAATTGCTTATGGATAAGTTGAAAATAATATGGAAGAATAATATAATAAAAAGGAGAATTCTACCTGAATTAACTTTTTCATGACATCAAACTACCAAAAAGTCATTTATAGAGCCAGAAATAATAAAAATTTATATGGGAGGACAAGTTGTTAAAGAATCTCAAGGATCTTAATGAAAAATATTGCAAAGGAATGTGGCCTAGCCTTACCAGGTTTATAAACATAAGTGGCAGTCATCAAGATTATTTGGTATTGGTTAAGAAATAGAGTGGTTAATCAGTCAAAATAAGGTTGAAATGGGTGTATGATTTAGACATAAAGGGTGATACTGTAAGCAGATCAGGACAGCAAGGAATAATTTACCTGTCAGGTCTATGGAGAAGGGAAGAATTTA
This sequence comes from Pseudocheirus occidentalis, assembly GCA_028646575.1. NCBI lineage: Eukaryota > Metazoa > Chordata > Mammalia > Diprotodontia > Pseudocheiridae > Pseudocheirus > Pseudocheirus occidentalis. The sequence continues at coordinate 293,921,737 of CM053595.1, forward strand.
TGACCAAACAAAAGATAGAGAACATTAAGAAATGCAAAATTTTGATCATATTAATTTTAAGTTTTGTATAAACAAAGCCAAAGCAACCAAGATTAGAAGGAAAGCAGAAAGCTGTAAACAAGTTCTACTGCCAGTGCTTCTGATAGTGGCCTTATTTCCAGAAGATGTAGAGAACTGAGTAAAATTTATAAGAATACAATTCATGAGGTGGCTCAGTGAAAAGAGCACAAGCCCTGGATTCAGGAGGACCTGAGTTCAAATCCAGCCTCATACACTTAACAGTTACTAGCCATGTTACCTCTTGAGCAAGTCACTTAACCCCAGTTGCCCTGCTTTTCCTCCTCCAAAAAAGAAAAGATACAATTCATTCCCTAGATGAGAAATGGTCAAAGAATATGGACAGGTTGTTTTCAGATGAAAAAATTAACGATATCTAAAGTCAAATGAAAAAAAAATATTCCAAGTCACTATTGATAGAGAGATGCATATTGGAACATCTCTGAGGTGCCATCCCACAAATATCATGTTGTCTAATATGGCAGAGAAGGAAAATGATGACTTTTGGAGAAGATATAGGAAAATTGGAATACCAATGCATTGTTGGTAGAGTAGTGAACTGACATCACCATTCTGGAAAGAAATTTGAAATTATTCCAAAGCGCTATAAAACTGCACAACTTTGGATCTAGCAATACCACTACTACATCTGTATCCCAAAGAGATCATTGAAAAAATGGGGAAAGGATCCACATGTACAAAAGTATTTAGAGCCGTTCTTTTTGTGATTGCAAAGAATTGGAAATTGAGGGGCTATGTGTCAAGTTGTGGTATATGAATGTAATGAAATGCTATTTTGCTATAAGAAATGATGAGCAGATGGATTTGAGAAAAACCTGGAAAGACTTAGGGGAATGATACTGAATGAAGACAGCAGAGTCAGGGGAATATTGTATACAGTGACAGCAACATTGTACGGTGATCAACTTTGATAGATTTAGTTCTTCTCAGCAATACAGTGACCTAAAACAATTCCAAAAGACTCATAATGGAAAATGCTATCCACATGTAGAGAAACAACTATGTAGTCTCAATCCAGATGGAACCATAATATTTTCACTTTTTGTTCTTGTTATTTTTTCTTCTGGATTTTCCCAATTGTTCTGATTCTTCCCCCATCCTTCTTTTCTTTTTTTTTTTTATTGACTTGTTTATTTACTTTTAGTTTACAAGATTCAGTTCCACAATCCCTTGAGTTTCAAATTTTCTCCTCTGCCCCCTCCTCTGTGGCAGCGTTCAATCAAGAACAGGATCTGCAAATACTTTCATATTGTACAATAGTCTGGTTTTATAGAAGGGTTGTAACCAATAGAGTGAACAATGGAAAAAAAGAAAGAAAGCCAAATATGAAAAAGAACGATGCCATGTAGATTGCTTCAGTCTCCATTTAAACTGTGGTCTTTCTAGATCTTTCTCTGAATGTAGATATCTCCTTCCATCCTGAGACTTGTAGAGTTGTCTTTTACCTGTGCATTGCTGGGAAGAGTCTAGTTTATCAAAGTTGGTTGTCACACATACAATGTGTGTGTGATTGTGTACAAATTTTTCCTGGTTCTGCTCTTCTCACTTAGCATCAGTTTGTATAGGCCTTTCCAGGTGAATATGAAGATCGTGTCCTCCCCATTTCTTTTTTTTTATTTGTTTTTTTGTTTGCATCATTCATTTTCATGACATTTTTGAATTACAAATTTTCTCCCCATCTTTCCCCTGCCCCAACCCTAAAACAGCAATCCCACTGTAAAGCCCCTCCCTTGCTCTGCTCTCTTACTTTCTGGTACAACAGAGTGTCCCCCTATTCTGGCCCCTGTATATCTTAATTCCTAGTTGCAGGCCTTGCAGAACTTTAAATTCTGGATTCTTTCCATTTCTCCCTTGTCCCCCACCCCCACTGGAAGGACAATCAATTCAATACAGGCTGTTGATGTGTGATTATACAGGACATCTTCATAGTGGACATATTGTGATGGTAATCATCTGTCTCTCCTTCCTATCCCTCCCACCCCCTTGTTCTGTTCTCTACCCTGTCCCTGTCCCTTTACTGAAGTGTGTGCTTCCAGCATCCCCCCCCAGACCCTGCCCTCCCTTTCGTCATCCCCCCTCTCATCCCCATTACCCCTACTCTCCGGTGTGGCATGATGCCCGGTTTAGAGTTTATGCCATTTCTTCCCTAAGACAAATTC
>CM053595.1:293924473-293955482 GCA_028646575.1 Pseudocheirus occidentalis
ATAATTCTTTTATCTTTCCATGCAAGAAGCGTAGTATTATTCTTTCTGTATGCAACTGTTTTAGTGCTTGAGAGGGGACATCCGAGTGATATGCTAGAATTCCGATGTCCCCTGAGAGGGGACAGCGGAGTGCAAAGGGTTAAACCTTTATCATACATTAAAGAAAAAAGTATGACATATCAGAGTACCAGGAAAGAGGAATGCCCAAATCAGAAGGGATTCTACTCATCTTTCCTCCTCTATTCTAAGGATGGAAGGCCACCCTTAACAAAAATCTATTTCCTAGCATTCCCATTTCACTCTCCACAATGAGGGAAATAAACATAAGCAAAATCTTTGTAATAACTATTCATAGGCAAGCAAAACAAATTCCCACATTGGCTATGTCCAAAATATAAGAAAATTTGAGCACCACAGACTGGATGCTTTTGAATTGTCGTACTGGAGACTACTTTTGAGAGTCCTTTGGAAAGCAAAGAGGTCAAATCTGTTAATAGTTAAGGAAATTAATTTAAGCTATTCAGTGGAAGGTCAAATACTGAAGCTAAAGCTTAAATATTTCGGCCACATAAGAAAATGGGACTCATTGGGAAAAATGGCTCTTGGGAAAGACTGAAGGCAAAAGGATAAGGATACATACAACAATGAGATGGATAGTATTATGGAAACAATGAATATGAACTAGATCACACTTTCATAGATAAAGGAAGTCAATGGCGCCTCAAAGGGGAATATGAATTGCTCTCAAACCCAAAACGTCCTCTTGGTAGAGCTCAAAAAGGATCTTAAAAATGAATTAAAATAGTTAGAAGAGATCCATCTAGGTGGTGCAATGGATAGAGCACCAGCCCTGAAATCAAGAGCCCTGGAAACCGAACTCAGACACTTAAACAATTGCTAACCATGTGATCTTGGGCAAGTCACTTAACCCCAATTTGCCCTGCCTTCCTCCCTCCAAAAAGCAAATAAATAAAGAAATAAAAATAAAATCGTACAGTATGTTTTCAAGAAACACGTCTGAAGAAGACAGATACATGCAAAGTAAAGGTAAAAGGCTACAGCAAAATATATTATGCTTCATTTGAAGTATTAAAAAAAGCAGGTTAACAGTTCTGATCTCAGACAAAGGAAAAGCAGAAATAGATCCAATTAAAAAGATAAGGAAACTATATCTTGCTAAAAGGTACTACACACAATGAAGTAATATCAATACTAAATATATATTCTCCAAGTTCCATGGCAGCCAGATTCTTAGAGAAGTTAAGTAAGTTACAGGAAGAAACAGACAACAAAACCATACTGAGATACTTAACACTTACTAGCTGTGTGACCTTGGGCAAGTGACAACCATAATCCCTTCCTTTTCCCCGCTACAAAAATAAAAATAAAATAAAATAAAATAAAATTGAAGAAAACTATTGAATTAATAATTAGTTTTATGAAAAAAGCCAATAAAATCGATAAGCCACTGGTTAAACTGATTTAAAAAAGAGAAGAAAACCAAATTACTAATATGAAAAATGAAGAGGATGAATTCACCACCAGTGAAGAGGAAAGTAAAACAATAATTAGGAGCCATTTTTGCCAGTTAGGAATTATATTTGACCAATTATTTTATGTCAATAAATCCGACAATCTAAGCAAAAAAGTTGAATATCTTTTTACGTATCTAAAATACTTAAATAAACCCATTTTAGAAAAATAAATTGAACAAGTCATCAATGAAAAGTCCCTAAGGAAAAAATCACCAGGGCCAGATGGACTTAAAAGTAAATTCAATGAAAGAACAATTAAATCCACTATAACACAAACTATTTGGAAAAACAGAGAAAAGAGGAATCCTACCAAAATCTTTTTATGACACAAATACAGTGCTGATACCTAAAAACCAGAAAGAGTCAGAACAGAGAAAGAAAATTACAGACCAATTTCTCTAATGAATAATGAGGCCAAAATTAAAATATATATATATATATATATATATACATATATATATTAGCAAAGAGATTATAGCAATTTATCAGCAGGATAATACAATATGACCAGGTAGGATTTATACCAGGATTGCAGGGCTGGTTCCATATTATGAAAATGATCAGAATAATTGATGATATGAAATCACATGATTATCAACAGACAAAGAAAAAACTTTGGATAAAATACAGCAACCATTCCTATTAAAAACACTAGAGAACATAAGAATGAATTTTTTCCTTAAAATGGTAAGTAGTAAGTCTCTCAAATCATCAGCAAGCATTATGTATAACAGGGAAAAGGTAGCTTTCCCAATAAGATCAGGGATAAAACAAGGATATTTATTATCACCACTGTTACTCAATATTGTACTAGAAATATTACCCTGACAAAGAGAGAACAAAAAGAAATTGAAGGCATTAGACTATAAAATGAGGAAGCAAAATTATTACTCTTTAAAAATGATACATACAATAGTATAGAGAACCCTAAGGAATCAACTTAAAAATCTACTCAAAATAATTGGCAACTTTAGCAAAGTTACAGGATATAAAATAAACCCTCATAAATCATCAGGATTTCTATATATTAATAACAAAGTCCAGCAGCATTAGACAGAAGGAGAAATTGCACTTAAAACAACTGTAGACAACATAAAATATTTGGGAGTCTACCCACCAAGACAAACACAGGAAATACATGGACACAATTAAAAAACACTTTTCATACAAATAAAGTCAGATCTAAGTAACTGGGAAAATATCAACTGCTCAGGCATAGGTTAAGCAAATATAATAAAAACAGCAATTCTACCAAAATTTATATGTGTGTGTGTGTGTGTGTATATATAATTCAATGCATAGCAATCAAACTACCACAAAATTATTTTACAGAGCTAGAAAATGTAACAACAAAATTCATCTAGAAGAACAAAGAGGTCAAGACTTTCAAGGGAATTAATGAAAAGAAATGCAAGAGAAGGTGGCCTAGCTGTATCTGATCTAAACCATTATAAAGCAGCAATCATCAACACTATTTGGGACTACCTAAGAAATAGAATAGTGAATAAGTCCGATCAGTTACACTAGTAAAAATAGGCAATGACTATGCTAATCTGTTTGATAAACCCAAAGACTCTAGCTACAGGGATGAGAACTATTTGACAAAAACTGTTGGGAAAACAGGGAAATAGTACAGCAGAAACTAGGTATAAACCACTGCTCAAGCCTGCTGAGCTAAGAAGAATCCCCACATCACCTACCTCTGGTGTGCGTCTCCAACCTCAGCCTCCTCTTGAGACTCCTCGGGATCCTGAGATACTCCCAGATATGGAAACATAAGCTCAACACCCTCATGGAGTTACAAAGTTTTTTATTGCATATTTCTTACTGTGATAAGGCACACTTAATGTGCCTTCATGTTTCATATCCCGTTCCCCTCCTCTTTCCTTGCTCTTTTATTAACCATCTGTCTGCCTTCTGTCACATGCCTCCAACATAGCCACTTAGTACACACAGAGAGCAAAACTCCATTGAATACCCCACACCTCCTGTGCCGTACCCAGCTCCCGTGGGAAGGAGTCCTGGGTCCTTGGTAAGGAGACGAAGGGACGGGGGCAGAATCAACTTACAGATGCCTCTTTGAACACGTACCAAGTATTAGCTGTGTCTGCAAGGCCACCCTGACCAAGGCCAGATATCTGGTTTTCTGAAGGAAGGAGTTTTTGAAGGGAATTGCCAGAAGGGGTCCTCTCAGGGGGGAACCCCTGGCCCATACAGACCACCATCTTACACAGTATACCAAGATCAAAATGGGTACATAATTTAGACATAAAGGGTGATACTATGAAAATTAAGAGAGGAAGGAATAGATTACCTGTCAAATCTATGGAGAAGGGAAGTTACAACCAAACAAGAGATAGAGAATATTACGAAATGCAAAATGTTTAATTTTGGTTACATTAAATTGAAAAGATTTTGCACAAAATCAATGCCACCACCAAGATTAGAAGGAAAACAGAAAACTGAATGATAATTTTTACTGCCAGTATTTCTGATGAGAACCTCAGTTCCAAAATATAAAGAGAACTGAGTTAAATTAATAAGAATACAAGTCATTTCCTAACTGATAAAGGGTCAAAGGATATGAACAGGCAGTTTTCAGGTGAAGAAATTAAAGCTATCTATAATGATAAGAAATAATGTTCTAAATTTTTAGAACTCAAGTACCACATCACACCTATCAGACTTGCTAATATGGCAGAAAAGGAAAATGATAAATATTGGAGAAGAAGTGGGAAAATAAGGGTACTAATACATTGTTAGTGGAGTTATGAACTCATCCAACCATTCTGGAAAACAATCTGGAACTATCCCAAAAGAACTACAACACTGTGCATTGCCTTTGATCCACCAATACCACTGCTAGTTCTATATGCCAAAGAAATCATTAAAAAAAGGGAAAGGGACCTACATTTACAAAATATTTATAGCAGCTCTTTTTCTGATGGCAAAAGATTAGAAACTGAAGGGATTCCCATTCATTGGGGAATGTGTACATGAACAAGTTGTGATACATGAATATAATGGAATACTATTGTGTTATAAGAAATGATGAGCAGGCAGATTTCAGAAAGACCTATATGAGAGATACAGAACCAGAATATTGTTCACAGTAACAGCAATGTTGTACAACGATCAACTTTGATAGATTTAGTTCTTTGCAGCAATACAATGATCTAAGACAATTCCAAAAGACTCATTATAGAAAATGCCATCCACATCCAGAGAAAGAACTATGGAGTCTGAATGCAAACTGAAGCCTACTGTTTTCATTTTTATTTCTTTTTCTTTCTCATCATTTTCCCCTTGTGTTCTGATTCTTCTTTAGTAACAAGATTAATGTGGAAAAGATTATCTTTAACATGATTGTACACATATGACCTATAACAGAATTGCTTGCTATCTAGGGGAGGGGTGAAAGAAGGAAAGGAGGGAAAAAAATATTTGGAACCCAAACAATGCAAGAAAATCATGAAAAGAGAGTCAACAACCTAACTGAAGAAAATAACACCTTAAATAATAAACTAACTCAAATGGCAAATGAGGCCCAAAAAGTCAATCAGAAGAATGCCTTAAAAAGTCATATTTGCCAGATGGAAAAAGAATCTTCAAAAGCTCGCTGAAGAGAATAATTTCTTCGGAATTAGAGTGGAGCAAATGGAAGCAAATACCTCTATGAGAAATCAAGATACTATTAAACAGATGCAAGCAAATTAAAAAATAGAAGGCAATGTAAAATACCTCACTGAAAAAACCACTGACCTGGAAAATAGATACAGGAGAGACAATTTGAAAATTACTGGACTACTTGAAAGCCATGATCAAAAAAAGGACCTAGACATCATCCTTCGATTAATTCTCAAGGAAAATCGCCCAGATATTTTAAAACCAGAGGGCAAAACAGAAATTGGAAGAATTCACTGATCACCTGGAAATGCCATGGAAATGCTTGTTTTATTCCAAAAATCAAAAGTAAAGTAAGAAAACTAAGCAGAACTAGAAGACTGGGCACAATAGAAACAATATTATACTCCTAATCAACTGTGAAAATACTTAGCTACTCAGACTGTTATATTCAAACCTAAGTCCCAGGTCACTACATACCACCTGATTTGGGGCCCACCATTAAGCCCCTTTATATTTTTGTCTTTATCTCTATCCTACATCCTATAATAGCTTGAAACAGCTTAAGGCATAGTCCTGGGTAATGCCCAAGATGGAGTCCCCTAACCCCCTCCTTCCTCAAATCAGCATTCTGTATATTCTCCCTGAATTAGTATGGTGTACAAGGGTCAGCCTGGGGTTATGGTGCAAGACTATCTTATGTAGAGACTACCCTGTCCTGCTCCTCTGACCAAGCAGGATCCCAACACCCTTCACCTAGAACACAACCTTAGTCTATTCTGGGAGACTGACTGTTCCCTGCTCCTCCATTACCCAAGGACTCTCCACCCTGTTCTGAGAAGCTGACCACAACCCTTTACCCTGTGACCTCCACCCTGTTATAGGAGGGACCCCCCATGTCACAAGAAGGTTGCACCTTTGTACACTTGCACCATATTCCCAAATTAGCCCTGAGCTATAGATCTAATCAATGGCTATGCTTGGCTTCTGAACACACTGCTTCTGCTAGCTCCCTGATTGTGGTTTTTGTGGTTTCAGCCTTTTTAAACAGTGTCATGCCTTCAATGGAGGCCCCATTTGAGTTTACACTCCAGGGCAGCCATGGGATTGATCAATAAATCCACACCTAAATTTACCTTGAATGCAGGTCTTCTCTCCCTCTTATTCTCTGCACAAGATAAATAAAACAGTCCCTGAAAATTCCAAAGGGCTCATTTTTTGAAAAGAGAAAACTGATAAAACTCTGCCTGCAGACTGAAGCATATCCTTTTCACTTTCATCTTTCTCACTTTTTTTTGATCGGTTTAATATGTAAATTTTTGCATTACATCACATTCATAATGGATATTCAATTGTTTGTCTTCTCCCAGGAAGGGAGGATTGGAGTATTTGGAACTCAATTAAAAAAAACAACCCACAAAATATGAGGCATTTTTGAGACTTGGAGGAGGATAAACTGTGTTTATGGAGTCATTTAGCCCTAAATGCTCGATTCCTGGTGCCCACAACCTCTAGAGTCCCAGCCCTGGACAAAGAAAGCCTCCCACCTGAGCCAGGCTTCCGGGGAAGCCGCCTGCAGCACTCACCTGTCGGGGCCGGGGCGTCAGGACAGGAGCCATCCCTTATTCTTATTCTTATTCTTCCTCCTCCTCCTCCTCCTCCTCTTTCTCCTCCTCATCCGGGCTCCCACCTTGGGGGGGGGGGCAGAGCTGGGGAGGAAAGCAGGGGCGTGAGGACGGGGCCCCCAAGCTGGGGTCTGCCCTGGGGGGGAAAGGGACCCTGCTTCTACAGGGGGATCAGCGAGGGTGGAAGGGACTGCGGAGGTGGTAAAGAACCTAACAGGGCTTAAGAGACAAAACAGGGGAACAGACCTGTGACCCTCTCAGTAGGGGGTGGGGGGGGGGCGGCAAGGAACACCGGCAGCCTAACGGAAGGCTTTCCCAAGGAGAGGGTACCCTGGGGGATTCCGGGGGGAAGAGATGAGGCCACAGGGAAGACCAGATAACACCGGGAGCACCTGAACTCAAACCCCCGGACAGAGAGTCAGACTGAGGCCTGGAGGGTCAGGACCTGACCGGGGTCACCGAATGCCACCAAGACTAAAGACGGTTAGAACCCACACCCCAGACCAACCCACTCCCCTCCACCTGCTTCTCCTCCAGCCCCTCGCCCCACGGACGGCCCCCAGACGCCTGGAAGCCCTCGGGGGCTTCCTTCCTCCTCTAGCGGACGCCGCTCCTCTTCTCCATAGGATCGCCAAACAGCCCTCGGGCTCCGACCCCGCCCCAGTCCCGCAACCGGCCTCCACCTGGGCCTGGCCCCACTCTTGGCTACCCCTCACCCCGTCACACTTGGCCTCGGAGCAGAGGAAAGCAAAACACCGCCATACAGCATTGGAAGAGGCGGAGAGGAAACGAGGCGGAAATGACGCAAAAAGACAGAAGTCCAATCCTAACGCCTTTGGGCTTGTAAAGTGGCCCCGAAGCGCGCAAGGCCTTCCGGGAAAGGTAGTCTGGAGGCTGAGGCGCCTTCTGCGCATGCCTGAGACTTGGCCCCGACCCAGGCCTGCAATGGGGTTCTACCTCCCCTCCAGACTTGGAGCCTTGCACCTTCCGCTCCTCGCCTTACTTGGTGAGTGGTCTTCCCAGCCCCAGAACCAAGGGGAAGTAACCAGGTGTGGAGTCTCAGACCTAGAGGGGCCCTGGGGCTCCTTCTAATTTAGTCCACCCCGCGGTCCCTCAGATTCAAGCAGCCAGTTCCAACAGTCCCCAGTTCCAGGGAATGTTTCCTGTACACCTGCATCTTCCCAGCGGAAGTGACGCGACCAGGCAGGGAAGCGGCGGCTCCGGGGATGGAAACCAGGAGCTGGGAGCTGGAGCCCTGGAGCACTTGCTCAGCCCTGGGGTGGGGCTTCAAGGCCTGAAGAGCAGAATGCCAAGGGACCCGGGGCAGCAGGAGAGGTGGGCTGGGCGCTGGCCACCAGCGCAAACTCCAGGAGGGCTGAAGGCTTTGCTGCTGGCCTGGGGTGTGTTTTTGAAAGTGTTAACAGTGTTGTGCTGAGCTAGTCTGAAGCCTGAGAATGAGGAAACAGCAGACTAAAGAAGAACCAGCAATCAAGTACCATGTATTTAATTTGTTTGATGCAGAATACACTTGCAAATCAGGAATCTTCCTGCTAGAATTCCACACTGTTGAACTTGATGGGGTGTTTGGTGGACTGTTTTTGAATCCCGGTTTGTAAATTCACTTTTCTGCCTAACCTCAAACACTGTCTCAGGCAGTTTCTCTAGCTCAAGGGGCGCAGGCCCTAACAAAATACTTACCTCTCTTCCTGATAGTGGCTAGCTGCACTTAAAAGAATTTAGTAGTTTGACGTAACTGTATCCTGGCTGAAGCAGCTGTTTCTTACTGGGTCTTACCAATCATTCTGTGCCTTACGTAGGCCCCACATTGGGGGCCAGTTGTGGGGAGTCTGAGCCCTGCCATCTTAGAGCAGGGCTGAGAAAGAATCACATACACAGAGGTTGCTAGTGGGTGCATAAAAAGAGACTGGACTCCAAGAAGGGTGAAAGTTAAGAGGCAATGTTTATTCCTGCAGGTACAACCTTTGTAGAGCCGTCATCCTTCTCTCTAATTGTTTCCCCCTGAGGACATTGTGCACTTCTTTGTTCCAGACCATGGGTGTAAATGCCATGTTTATCTCCAGGACATAATCCTGACACCTGTGTGTTTGAGCTCTTTCCTGGGGGATGGGGAATCAATCCAGAACTATCAGCAGGCTCAAACACCTGAGAGGACTTGTTCAGCCATCTAAGTCAGAGTCTCACTGGCCAGTGCTGCTGTACAGTAGAGTTCTGGGGGTGCTCAAGATCCCAAAATACCAAAACACCGGTCCTGCTGAATGAATTAGATTCAAGTTTTCTCTCAGCCAAAGAAAAGCAAAGTTTATTAAAAGTTTGCCATATTGGGTAAACTCTTAAGGAGCCTCAGTATCTGTGAAACTTGTACTGAACAAGCAGGCTAGAATAATCTATGACAGAGTAAGTCAACTGTAGATCATGCTGCAGTCTCTCTCTCTCTCTCTCTCTCTCTCTCTCTCTCTCTCTTTCTCTCTCTTTCTTTCTTTCTCTCTCTCTCTCTCTCTCTCCCTCTCTCATTGTACCCAAAATAATCCCCTGCCCCCTTCTTCCCTAATCAGCATTGTATATATTCTCCTTGAATTATTATAGTGTATAAGGTTCATTATGGTGCACGGATCTTATCTAGGGACCACCCTGTCCTGTCCCACTGACCAAACAGGGCCCCTACCCTCTTGGTCCAGAACATGACCCTAGCCTGTTCTGGGGAATTCTGGTCCCCTTTACCCCATGACCCTCCATGACCCTGTGGAAAGTGCTGATGATGGTCCTCCACCCTGTTCTAGGAGGGACCCCCATGTCACAGGAAGGTTGCATCCTTGTACCCTTCCACCATATTCTGAAATTAGCCCTGAGCTATAGATCTAAGCAATGGCTGTTTTTTGCTTCATCATGGTTCCTGCTGGCTCCCCTCCCTGATTGTGGTTTTAGCCTATATAATCAAGCCATTCCCTACTGGATCACTGCCATTCTGCATGAAACCACTCTGGTAGTCCCGAGCTTAATCAATAAATCCACAACCTAAATTTATCTTGAACCTAGGACTCTGCTCCCTCTTATTCTCTGCAGAACAATGGAGGCAATATGGGGTCTTAAAAAGGTTGTGGGAGGAATCTAGAGAAAAAAAACAGAACCGTGAACTGTGAAATGGATAATTTTGATGGTGTTATATTAAAAAAGTTTTGTAAAAATATATATGGTGTATGTATATATGGTATACAGTGTGAGCTGTTTTTTTGTACCTAGTTTCTACCAAACTGTTTTCCAGTTTTCCTAGCAATTCTTCTCAAATGGTAAAAGTTTGGATCTTTGCATTTGTCAAACACTAGATTGCTATGGTCACTTACTACTGTGTATTGTGTACCTAATCTATTCCATTGATCCATCACTCTACGTTGTAGTGAGTACCAGATTCTTTACAAAAACCTGGAATTGTTAGGCTTCCTTCCTTCACATTTTTTTCCCCACTGATTCCCTTGATATTCTTGACCTTTTGTTCTTTAAGGAAAATGTTATTTTTTGCTAGCTGTACAAAATAATTCTTTTGTAGTTTAATTGTTAGGGCACTGAATGAGTAAATAAATTAAGGTAAAATTGTCATTTTTATTATATTGGCTCAGCCTACCCATGAGCTACTAATATTTCTCCAGTAGTGTTTTGCAACTGTATTCATATTATTCCTGTACTTATCCCTACAATACTTGGAAATACTTCAAAGTATTGGATGCTGTTATTTTAAATGGAATTTATATTTTCCTGCTGGATTTTGTGGGAAACATAGAGAAATTCTGATGATTTATGTGGGTTTATAAACTGCAACTCTGCTAAAGTTCTTCATTGTTTCAACTGGTTTTTTAGTTGATTTCCTAGAGTTCTCTAAGTTTACCATCATATCATCTGCAAAGAGTGATATATCTGTTTCCTCATTGCTTATTTTTATTCCTTCACCTTCTTTCTATCTTATTGTAATAGGCATTATTTTGAGTGTAATATTCAATAGTAGTAGTATTAATGGCCATAGTGCTTCACCCCTAATCTTACTGGAAAGAATTCAAGTTTATCCTCAGTACAGATAATGCTTGCTCTTGCTTTGAGATAAATATTACTAAAGTCTAAGAAAGGCTTCATTTATTCCTATGCTTTGTACTGTTTTTAATGAGAATGGGTGTTGCATTTTGTCAACAGCTCTTTCTGCATCTATTGAGATAACCATGATTTTTCTTCTTTTTGTTATTGATAGTCAGACTATGTTTTAATCATTATTATCTCCTAAATACTATTCAGTGAATGATCAGAAACTCAGACCCAGATTCCGAGAATAGCTATGGCATACAGCAGGGGATACCTGTTTTTCCCAAGCAAACTCTTTCTATACCATCACACACATAACGTGCTCTGTTTTTAGGACAATCCTTGCAATGCCTCCTGTCACTCATAACACTTTGCATGTGGCTGTCAGTCTAAGATATCTTCCTTCCTCTTTTTTTTCCAACCATTATATACGAACTTAAACACACAGAATTGTACCCTATGCAATACCTGATAAAATGATGGTTCTCAGTAATGATTTTATGAATGCCAAAGAAATGAAATAATGACTCCATGGACCAAGCTGAAATTCTCAAATTAATGAATACAAATATTCTGGAAATCATGAAAGGGCAAAAGATGCAAGTCACTGAATACATGAGGCTAAAGGTTACCATCATAATGATGGGATTTGAAGAAGTATATATTGAGACCCCAGTTATTCCTAACTGCTTGTCCAGCTTTCCTCTATGTCACAGTTGATACAATATCATAGCTAAGAAGTATGCTCTGTCCATCTCTCTCCTTGTAGGCAATTTCATTTATACAGTATTAGTAATAGCTTGTACACCTGCCTAACTGTGCTTGGTTTTCCCTTTTCATTTTATGCTGTAGATATCAGATGCAATTCTTTGTAATTAGATCCCAATGAAATGACAGAGGGATCCATAAGCTGCTGTCTCTCCCAGGAATTGCTTGCATTCTGAGTAAAGACTGGAAGACTTTAACCCCAAAATCAAGAGTGAAGTTTGAGTCTTCCCACATATTAAGACTGAAACAAGTCCAAAGAGAATAAACTGATAACAAAGGAAAGAATTAGCAACCACAGCAAGGTTTTATATATCCTTCTGTAAATGCTTAATGGCCTCTAAGCATTCACCTGGAAACTTAATCTTGACTTCCTTGTAGCACTTTCACGCCAATTCAACCAGTAGTCTTGGTCTTCATGTAGAAGGTGAAAACCCAGAACAGACTGAAGTTATTTGTAGACATTCTAGCTTTAACACACTAAATATGATCCTTGAAAATTCACTTTCTCCCTAAACCTGTTTTCTTATCTGTAACATGGAAATATTAAGACCTATCAGTTTCTTCAAGGAAAATGTTTTATAAACCTTAAATCAGGATATAAATATTAGATGCTATTACTCTACTTCCTTTGCCTCCCTCAAAACAGCAAGATTAAATGTGGACCATACCATAGTTAATCACAATCAAGTCAATGGTGAAACACCTAGTGTGCAAGCCAGGGTGACTAGGAGTATATTGGTCTCCTGAACAGTAATAAGGAAGTCAGGATCTGGTGGGGCTGGGAAGGGGGCGGGGCTTAGTGGAAGTCCAGTTCTAGCCCTGGACTGGAGAAGGTTGCGCCCCCGTGTTCTGAAGATACTTGCTGATAATTGCCCGCTCAGTTTTAGGACTCTTTGTACCAGAAATATGGCATCAGCAGTCAATGGAGAGAACCATAATGGTAGCCTGTGGGAAGCCCACACAAAGATACTGACCCAGCCCCTGAGAGAAAGTGACATGGAGGTATATACAATTACTAAGAAGGAAAATCATCGCCAAAAGACTGGGTTGGAACTGATTGCTTCAGAGAATTTTGCAAGCCGAGCAGTTCTGGAAGCCTTGGGTTCTTGCTTGAATACGTATTCAGGATTCCCAGGCCAGAGGTATTATGGTGGCACCCAGTTTGTGGATGAATTGGAGATTCTGTGTCAGAAGAGTGCTATGCTATGGCGCGGACCCACAAAGCTGAGCAGTCAATGTTCAGCCGTACTCAGGTTCTCCTGCAAATTTTGCGGTGTACACAGCCCTGGTGGAACCCTATGGGAGGATTATGGGTTTGGACCTGCCTGATGGGGGTCACCTCACTCATGAGTTCATGACAGATAAGAAAGTCTCTGCCACCTCTGTTTTGAATCCATGCCCTATAAGGTAAACCCCAATACTGGCTATATTGACTATGACAAGGTAGAAGAAAACACCCACCTCTTCAACACAAAGTTGATCATTGCAGGAATAAGCAGCTATTCCAGAAACTTGGACTATGCCCGCATGCGGAAGATAGCAAACAATAACAGGGCATATCTTATGGCTGACACGGCCCACATTAGTGGGCTGGTGGCCACTGGAGTCGTCCCCTCCCCCTTTGAACATTGTGATGTGGTGACCACCACCACCCACAAAACCCTTCGAGGTTGCCGGGCTGGCATGATCTTCCACAGGAAAGCAGTGTGCAGCATGGACTCTAAAAGAGGCATAGAGACCATGTATAATCTGGAGTCACTCATTAATTCAGCTGTCTTCCCAGGACCACAGGGAGGGCCTCACAACCATGCCATTGCAGTAACTCTGAAGCAAGCCTTGACACCTGAATTCAAGGCTTATCAGCAGCCACGACAGAGATAGGATACCACATAGTGACAGGTGGTTCTGACAACCACTTGATCCTCGTGGACCTACGAAACAAAGGCACAGATGGAGGAAGAGCTGAGGTGTTAGAAGCTTGTTTTATTGCTTGTAATAAGAACACCTGCCCAGGAGACAAAAATGCATTAAGACCTAGTGGGCTGAGACTAGGAACCCCAGCTCTGACCTCCCAATGACCACTAGAAAAAGATTTCTACAAAGTAGCCCATTTTATTCATGAAGGAATAGAACTGACTGCAGATTCAGAAAGACCTCAGTCCCCAGGCCACCATGAAAGAATTCAAGGAGAAACTTTCAGGGGATGCACAGTATCAGAGTGTTATCAGGACCATCAGAGAAAAAGTTGAGAGCTTTGCCACTGGTTTTCCCCTGCCTGGGATCCCTGATTTTTAAAAATGAGACCAGACAGAGCCACATTGGAAATACTTAGCCTGAAGGCTACCCAGGTGCCAAAAGCCCCCTTTTAAGAAAAGGAGAATGTATAATTGGGAGGGTGGCTAAGGGGAGTATAAGGTTAGGGGTGGGGTTTTGGTTTGGGGGGGGGGGGGTTGAGGGTCTCTTTAATGAGCTTTTCTAACATCCCTACATGGAAAAAAGTATCATTTGGCAGTCACTGAGGACTTGGTTGTGTACCCCTCCAAAGGATAGTGTATAAACCACAGCTCTGTTTTAAAAGTTCATTATTAATAATTTAGGGGATACTTTAGTAATTAGTGAATTTATTTTGAATCTTACCTAATTTTTGTATAAGATCAGAATATCTTATAGCCATTCAGCCTTCATTCAAATGAACAGTGATGCAATCTAAAAGAATTGCTTAAATAATTTTACTTAACCTTCTCTTCAGTGGTCACTTGGCTGGCTCATGACTTATTTAGGCAGCTCAGAGAACACCCATGTTAATAGCTTGTAAAAGTTACCCAATCTCAGTATCATGTTGCTCAGGAGAATGCCAAGCAGAACTGAATCACATCCATTTTAGTTGGAGAGGAAATTATTGTGAAGCTTTAGCCAAGTATAAAATTACAAGCCCAAGAAGTTTTGTGCCTGTTACAGTATCATGTAGGAAGTTTAAAGTACCTTATAAATGATGTCTTTAATCCTCAATGCTTTGGAGAGGCAGGCAGCAAGTGTGACCCTTGTTTCCAGAGGGACATACCTATGAGGGGTCACTTGCTGAGTCATGGTACTTGGCAGTGACAGTCTTCTATTCCAGTGTAAGACATTGGTCTACTCTCTACAATTAGGGTACCTGAAGCTGGTGCCTTCCCAAAGAAACTATTTTCCCAACAGCTGAGTGCAAAACAGTAATTACCACTTTTATTAAGCACAATAAAATTAACCACAGAATGTGACAAGAATTATAGCTTTAAAAATACAACCAAATTTGTATTTCAAAAATATCTGAACTCAAATAAATTAATTTTTTACAGTAAAAAAAAGTCAGGAAAAGAGGAGAGTTTTGTGGGACAGATTGTGATGGATCACACTTTGGGAGCAGGGAGAAATGTCTTAGTTTGAAATGGTCAGGCAACGTAATGCACACTAGGTGGAGTTCAGCATAAGATACCATAGATGAGTGCAAGAATATGCTTAATGATATGTTGGCGTTTTGAAAATGCAAGAATGAGGAAGTTGTTTTCCAAAAGACATGGATAGACAGAACAATGTTACACCAAAGAATCAAAAATAGATGTAACAAAATTATAAAAATCAAGTGGGTCTCAAAGGAATATATGAGAAAATAGCCTAACCTACCCCTCAGTAGAAGTGGGAGGTCCACATATGTTACACAGGGCATGTTTTTGGACTTTCTCATCACTTATGCTGATTATGTTTCCTCTGTAAAATGCAAACAAAATACTGTCTCCTGGGATAGCTCTCTTGTGGGATGGAGGAAGGCACAGGAAAAACTAAGTGATGTAAGAAACAGAAAACAATAAAAATTAGTTTTCAAAATCTTTTATTTGATTAGTTTCAGTTTTGGACTTCTTGAGTTTAAGATGTCTACGAGAAATCCAGTTTATGTCCATAGGCAGGTCGAGATGTGAGACTGGAGGATGACAAAGGGGGCATGTATGGATAAGTATTTTTGAGAATCATCAGCATAGGGATTATAACATATTTTGATGACTCTGGAGAGTGAGATTTACAACTTTGAGCAACTGCACCCTACTAAAATACAATTCTTTCTTTAACATTCCTCCTTTATTTTTGAATAGGATCAATGACATCAGAGGATATCTTCACTTGCCCATGAATTGAATCTAAGTGAGGCAAAGTTGCAGAAAGTTGTCAGCCTCACTGTCTCTTCCAGAGTCATCAAAGTCCAGTGCCAGGACAAAAGTCAGGACAATGGGCCATGGCCCAGGATCATTGTATAACCTTGGTGTCTTTGATGTCTGGCCAAGCTCTCAAAGAGCCACAGCTGCACTGTAAGCTATTGGTTTTTCCAATACCACTGATGCCTCTGAGGGTTGGGACCATAAGGAAAACTAGATGCCTCAGAATCAATGAGTTTGAATTGTGGTGCTGGACAAGACTACTGAGAGCCTGAAATGGCAAAGAGATCAAATCAGTCACTACTTTAAAAAAAAAATTAATGCAGGCTACTGGGTCAAAGGTCAAATACTGAAGCTGAAGTTTAAATACTTTGGCCACATGAGGAGATGAGACTCACAGGAAGATTCTGATGGTGGGAAAGATTGAAGGTAAAAGGAAAATGGAATGGCAGAGGATGAAATAGACAGATAATATAATGACAACAATGAACATGAACTTGTACAGCCTTTAGGAGACAGTGGAGGATAAAAGATCCTCGTGTGCAGGTATATGGGCCCACGAAGGGCTGGACATGACAATGAATGGACAACAGACTCTTACCTTTTACAAGGGTTCTTATTCAGTCCTCCTTAGTGTTAGTGGCTTCCTTTTGAGATTTCATTAATTTTTCCTATCAAAGCTCAATACTGAACTAAGACTTTGGGGATGTTCAGTATATCCTATTTGTATATAATTCTTCACATGTCATTTCCCTCTACTAGACTGTGAGCTCCTTGAGTGCAGAGGCTGTCCTTTGGTTTTCTTTCTATCCCTAACACTTATTAGCAGTGTCTGGCACATAGCAGACGTCTCATAAATATTCACTGATTTGACTTGTTCTTCCCCCTGGAATCTAAGCTTGTTCAGAGCAGAGACTGGTTCTTCTTTATTAGGTTCACCTCCATGTCCCAGGACAGTGTTTTACACATACTAAGCACTTAACAAAGGTTTTCTCATTCATTCAGCTGTCTGTTCTTTTCTTGAATTAGGCATGAGTCTTTCCAAATATCAGAACTTCACAGAGGCAGAATCTTATAAATCAGTAACTTTAAGCCCTACATTATAAACATGAAAGAACTTTGGAGCAGAGAAGTTAAGTGATTTGCTTTAAGTCAGAAGAAGTAAGTGACAGAACTGGGATTTAAAGTCCGATTTCATCCCTCCAATTCAGAATGTTTCCATTGGACCACATTTCCTTTCAATCCAAGCCATTCCTTTCCGTGATGATTGGGCTCCTTTTCCTTCCCCTTAACTGGCAATAAGGAGAGCAGGATGTGAAATTCATCTCCAAAGGAATACATGAAAAGAGGGATGATACCACACAACAACTCCAGTGAAGGTTGAGTCCCTCCTTAGTCCTTTACTTCAACAAAGTGATCTCACCACAAAAGCAGTATGCTTTTTGTCTTCACTAAAGGACTCAGATTTCAGATTGTCAAGGAAGGACATAGACATTGGTGTAGATGTGACTGAGGTCACAGGCAACTGTAAAAATTTTATTGAAGTGGATTCAAGCACTTCAATTACTTCAAAACAAGGGCTACACCCAAATTAAAAAAAATTAAACAATTATGGCAGTACTTGCAGGCAGCAAGAATTTAGGATTCATAAAGTGGTTTGGCCACAGAGGACCCTAGCAAGTGATTTCCTCAGAAGTAATTTCTTTTAAAAACAACAAAACTGTTAGAAGAGTAGAATCAGGAAAAATTTGTACACATCCACAGATACATCATATGTGTGACGACCAGTTTTGAAAAACTGGACTCTTCTCAGCATCACACAGTTAAAAGACAACTCTACAAGTCTCAGGATGGAAGATGTCTACATTCAGAGAAAGATCCAGAAAGATCAGAGTTTAAAAGGAGACTGAAGCAATGCATGGCTTTTGTTTCTTTTCTCACTGTTCACTCCATTGGCTATAACACCTATACAACCAGACTATTGTACAATGTGAAAGAGTTTGCAGATCCTATACATGATTGTATGCCACCATGGCGGGGGTGGGGGATGGAGAGGAAGGGGAGAAAAATCTGAAACTCAAGTGACTCTGGAACTGAATCTTGTAATCTAAAAGTAAACAAGTCAATAAAATAAATTTAAAAGAAACCAACTTTATATGTAATAGGAACGATGAAAAAAATAACTTTAAAAACAAATTTTGTTAAACATTCAGGATAAACGAATTCAAGCTGATAAAGACATGCAGCAAAGTTAGGAGAACTACTCTCCCAACCTCACCCCTACTTGCAGGTCAGGTTATCAGAGCTAAACTAACTGTTCCCCGCACAATTCTAGGGCTAATCCTGAAGGGTTTGGTAGTGCCTTTCTGGTACAACAGACGATGAAAATCCAGCATGCTCTCCAGAATAGAACTAACTGCTGATTATTTTCATATCAGCAAATCAATTGATAATTCTTCTCCCTCTAGTATATACCAAGGCATGAATGGCTGAGGGAGGAAAGGAGGCATGACTCCCCATTCAGGATATACAGTGACCCATGGTTACTGGACATGTTCTAACCTTTATAGACGCTGTACTTGTTTCTCACCTCCTTCTGCAGTGCTTAATGGGCTTATGCCCATTCATATGGTTTTTCTCCAGTATGACTTCTCTGATGCCTAGTAAGATGTGCTTTCGTCCCAAAGGCCTTCTCACATGCAGTACATTGATAAGGTTTCTCTCCACTATGGGTTCTCTCGTGAATTATAAGTTGTTTCTTACCTGTAAAGGTCTTTCCACATTCAATACATTCATAAGGTTTTTCTCCAGTATGAATTCTCTGATGCATAGTATAATTTCCATGATTCCTGAAGGCCTTTCCACATTCATTACATTCATAAGGTTTCTCTCCAGTATGAATTCTTTGATGTGTTGTAAGTTGTCTCTTAATCCTGAAGGCCTTTCCACATTCAGCACACTCATATGGTTTCTCTCCAGTATGAATAGTCTTATGCATCATAAGTTGTCTCTTGACCCTGAAAACCTTTCCACATTCACAACATTCATAAGGTTTCTCCCCAGTGTGAATGCTCTGATGCATAGTAAGTTGACCCTTAATCCTGAAGGCTTTCCCACATTCACTACATTCATATGGTTTTTCTCCAGTGTGAATGCTCTGGTGCACTCTAAGTAGTCTCTTACCCCTAAAGGACTTGCCACATCCATTACATTTGTATGGTTTTTCTCCAGTGTGAATTCTCTGATGCACGGTAAATTCATACTTACTCCTGAAGGCCTTTCCACATTCACTACATTCATAAGGTTTCTCTCCAGTGTGAATGCTCTGATGCACTCTAAATTGTCTTTTACTTCTAAGGGCTTTGCCACATTCATTACATTTGTAAGGCTTCTGTCCAGTATGAATTCTCTGATGTGTTGTAAGTTGTCTCTTAATCCTGAAGGCCTTTCCACATTCACTACATTCATAAGGTTTCTCTCCAGTATGAACACTCTGATGCATTTTAAGTTGACTCTTACTCCTGAAGGCCTTGCAACATTCATTACATTTGTAAGGTTTCTCTCCAGTATGAATTTTTTGATGTTCAAGAAGATATGAGTTGTAGGGGAAAGCCTTCCCACACTCCTTACATTCATAAAGTATTTCTCCAGTATGAATTCTTTGGTGCACAGTAAGCTTTGATTTAATTCTGAAGGCTGCCCCACATTCACCACATTGAAAAGGTTTCTCTCCAGTATGAATTCTTTGATGAAGTGTAAGTTGTCTCTTAATCCTGAAAACTTTTCCACATTCACTACATTCATAAGGTTTCTCTAAAGTGTGAATGCACTGATGCACAGTAAGCTGTGGATTCCTCTTGCAGGTCTTCCCACATTCACAATATTCATAAGGTTTCTCTCCAGTATGAAATTTTTGATGTCGGGTAAGATATGAGTTATACGGGAAAGACTTCCCATACTGCATACGTTCATAAAGCATCTGTCCAGTGTGAATTCTCTGATGCACAGTTAGATGATCCTTACTCCTGAAAGCTTTTCCACATTCACATTTAAAAGGTTTCTCTCCACTATGAATTCTCTGATGCAGTGTAAGTTGTACCTTAATCCTGAAGGCCTGCCCACATTTACTATATTTATAAGAATGATCTCCAGTATGAATTCTCTGATGTCGAGTAAGATTTCCCTTCCATGTGAAGGCTTTCCCACATATACTACATTTATAAGGTTTCTCTCCAGCACGAATTCTCTGACAGACAGAAAGATGCTTCTTGTTCTTGAACCCCTTCCCATATGCATTACAATCAAGAGGTTTATCTCCAGTAAATTCTCTGCTCTCTGAAAGGAAGAATAAAGAGCTGAGCAAATCTGCCTTTTTTACCTTTTCCCAAATTTCTTAGTTGTTCAAAGGTTTCAGAGCTATGTTCTTTCCTTCTCAGTTGAGAAGGTCAGTCTCACGAGTCTTTACTATGGACAAATCTGTCTTATGTGAAAGTGTGATGAGTTAAAGGTAATATATGTAATTGAATTGACAGACCACAGACAACTGAAATTACCAGGAGGGATGAATGAACCCTTATTCTAATTTAACTGACATGTGAATATAATAAGACTGCTCAGAACAGAAACAAGATGACTCTCAGAACTTGCAAATGCATCCTTACCCTCTATGGTGAAAGTAGGAAGGGAAAAGACTGAACAACAAAAAAGAAAGAGAATTGGGTTTAGAGTAAGGAAGAGAAATAAATACATGACATAAAGAATATTGAATAAAGATTGAAAAATGTGATAATAGTTGCTATAAATTTCTTCTAAATACCGAACATATCTTCTCTATAAAAAATTCATTGAAATTTGTGAGAGTAAGACATACAGGTATTTTTGACAAGAGAAATTATTAAGAATTACCTCAAACATTACTCAAACTTTGCTAATCAAAGTAGAAAAAAATGAAAACAACTTGGAAGTAGCAATAACTGCCTTCAGGTTTGTGAAGACATTTTGAAAGGATAATTTTTT
Organism: Pseudocheirus occidentalis; assembly: GCA_028646575.1. Classification (NCBI taxonomy): domain Eukaryota; kingdom Metazoa; phylum Chordata; class Mammalia; order Diprotodontia; family Pseudocheiridae; genus Pseudocheirus; species Pseudocheirus occidentalis. The sequence continues at coordinate 293,945,309 of CM053595.1, forward strand.
GTAATTAAGTTGAAATAGGTACTTATTAAGCTGCTCTTGTTGCTGCCATTTTTCTGAAAAGTAACATGGCAGTTTCAGATACAGCTACAAAACTGTTCAAATCCTTTGACCTTATTGTCCTTGTACTAAATCCAAACCCTCAATATGTTACTGTGTAAATAAAACATTCAGTAAAATTTACACAACAGGTTTTTGTGAGAGAGTAAAGTAACAAAAATCTACAAGTTCTATCATAGGATTGTGGTCACACAAGGCCTGTCACATGAACATATTCATGTGCCTTTCTTAACATAATTTCAAAGCTTAAAAAAGAAACAGGATGACAAAAAACATGATACACTGAAGGGTAATTTAGAATGAAATATTTTTAAAAGTAGCAACGAAGCAATATAATCACAAAAACAAATCAGATGAGAACTAAGAAAAAAATACACATTAATATGTTAAATAATGTGCTTATTTGAAAAGGGAGAATGAATTCATGCAGGTGGGGCAGGAGAAACAGAATAATCTGAAATGAACAAAAGAAAAAATGGCCCTATAACTGAGGCAACAAAGTTCTTTATGTGGTGAGGTACATTTCAGCAAATATACAACAAAACAAGGAATTTCTTGAGGTTAAAAAAAACTTTTGAATCTCAGCTCCTTTCAATAGGCCTGAGAAGCTTCAACGGGCGACTTTGTTCAACATTTTACAAGAGCTTTAACCTCAAATGACCAACAGATGACTATTTTGCAATGACCTATCTGATTAGTTTTTATGGAGTCACCTGAACAGCTGCTTCTGGGAACATCTGCCCCTGGTATCCAAGATGCTTTCTTTCTTTCCAACTGGTAGATCACATCTGGTTTTGAAACTGGAAATCCTGTTCATTGAAAATGAAAAAGGACCAGAGAGTCATCTCAGAGTTCCATCATAGAACAGACAGATGAAATACTCCTTCCAACTCTTAGTAAAAGATGGGGGAACAAGGGCCCCAAACGTATCTCATACCACCAAGGGTTAGCACATTTTGTCCGAGATTTTTTCCCCCCCAACCAAGAGAGGTTTAATGGGCAAATGGTTGGAGGGAGAAGATTGTTTCTTTTTCTTTTTCATGCCAGGAAAAGAGTTATCACATTTTTTAAAAAAGCATCTATAAAACTTAATAAAATGGGGCAGCTAGGTGGCACAGTGAATAGAGCACAAGCCCTTGAGTCAGGAGGATCTGAGTTCAAATCTAGCCTCATACACTTAACACAAAAACTAGCCATGTGACCTTGTGCAAGTCACTTAACCCCAACTGCCCTCCCCAAAATAAAAGCTTTTTTTGAACAAGGAACAAAAGAATTCAAACCTAGTTCAAGCCCTCAAGAAGGCATGCTAGGAAGACCTCAATGACAGTACAAAGGACCACTGGAGGACATTCTATATTATGGTAGAAAAGACTGCTGAATAGGATTTAAAAATTAGTTCAGCTGACTCACTCCCTGCTTAGACTGTGGGAATATTCTATATGATGAAAACTACATAGAGAAAGAAAATCTTGGAATTGAAACAAGAGAGAGGGGAGGATATATTCTCAAGGATAACAACAATCAAGCAATCAATTTCCAGGCATTCTAAGCAAAGACCTTGGTAATCTGTCTCTTGGCTACAAAAGGATTAGTAATATTTTTCTTTTGTATGCCAAAGAGTAAGTTAAATTCTTGAAAGCATATTTTTTTTTCTTTTTTTGGAGGGCAGTTGGGGTTAAGTGACTTGCCCAAGGTCACACAGCTAGTTTTTGTGTGTGTGTGTGTTAAGTGTCTGAGGTTGGATTTGAACTCAGGTACTCCTGACTCCAGGGCTGGTGCTCTATTCACTGCGCCACCTACCTGCCCTTTCAAAGCATATATTAAGACTCCAAGGGGATAGCTGTTCTTACCCAAAGATGTAAAGTTCCTATAGTTCTCCAGCATCACATCCCAGTATAACTTTTTCTGAGATGGGTTCAGTTGTACCCATTCCTCCTGGGTGAATTCCACAGTCACATCCTTGAATGTCAATGATTCCTGAAATAACATAAACATTTTTGCTTATCGAGTTTTACCTCTGTTATGAAGTCAAAATGTAAACTGCTTAAAGGAGTAATTAGGACAGTAAGTGGTATAGGGAATTGAAACCACTGAGTTAAACACACTGACTCCATTTTGTGATGCATTTTAAGAGGTAGTTCAGTTCTTTTTCTATTCAATTACAGGTCTGGCCCAACCTTTGTCTTGTGAGAATAATTCATTCAATTGTGGAACTTCAGAGAAAATCTTATTGCATTGTTTGAACCCACCCCAGTGTAGCTGGGAAATGAGACCACCCCTACCTGCAGTTCCACAAGCTTTTGAGTTCCAAATTTTCTCCGCCTCCCTATCCTTTCCCCTTCCCCGATAGTGGCATGCAATCTGATACAGGTTCTACAAATACTAACACGTTAAACATTAGTCAAGTTGCAAAGAAAGATTATAAGCAATGTAATGAACAAGAAAAAAGAAACAAAAGCAAAACAAAAAAAGAGAACAAGTAGTTTGGTTCAATCTGCATTCAGACTCTAATTTTTTCTCTGGATATAGATAGCCTTTTCCATCATAAGTTCTCTTGCATAGCTGAGAGGAGCCCAGTCTATCAAAGTCATCATAGATAAGCTGTGTCTGTAACTGTGTACAGTGTTCTCCTGGGTCTGCTCCCCTCACTCAGCATCAGTTTATTCAAGTCTCTCCAGGTTATTATGAAGTCTGTCTGTTCCATATCTTATAGAAAAATAGTATTACATTACATTCTAATACCACAAGTTGTTCAACCATTCCCCAACTAATGGGCATCCCCCTGATTGCCACTTCTTTGCCAGCATGAAAAGAGCTGCAATAAATATTTTGTATCAATTGGAGAAAAGTTTATTCATTTTTAAGGAATCAGAGGGTTAAGAAGGAGGGATGTACTAAGAGAGAAGAAGGAAGTAGAAAAATGGGAGGAAAAATGGAGAAGGAAGGACACTTTTAGTGGAAGGTAAAACAAGAGGGGCGGACAATGCTTGAATCTCACTCTAAACTGATTAAAAAAGGAAAGAATATATACAAACTCAGCAGAGTAAAAAAATATACCTTGCCCAACAGGGAAGTAGGAGGGGAAGGGGATTAGAAAAACAAGGTAAAACGAAAGAAAAGAAGGGAAATCAGAAGAAAATATGAAGAAATAAATACAGTAAGAATAATTGTAAATGTAACTGAATGAATTAAAATATAAAATGGAAGCAGAAAGTAGAATGAATTAAAACTAGAACCTAACAATATATTGTTCACAAAAAACACACCTGAAAAAAGAAAAATACACACAGTTCAAACAAGGGAACAGAGCAGAAGTTATCATGGTTCAGCTGAAATAAAAAAGGGAGCTATAGCAATTATGATCTCTCAGAATGCAAAAGCAAAACCAGATCTAATTAGACTACATCTTGCTAAAGGGTACATTTTTATGACAATGCAGTCATAAAAATAGTAAATATATCAGCAGTTCTCAACCTGTGGGTTGCAACCCCTTTGGGAGTCACCTAAGACATGAGAAAACACATATTCTGATGGTCTTGGGAACCCAGACACTGCTCCTCTGTAGTCTCCAGGCAGGTCTCCCCACATGCAGATATGCCCACATACAAGTATCAAAGGATCTGGGAATTAGGAAGGTTTAGAACCAGTGAGATATATGAATGAAACAGCATAGCATCCAAATCTTTAAAGCAAAAGTTAAATGAGTTACAGGAAATACTAGACAGTGAGGGACTTCAACTTTCCCTTCTCACAACTAGCTAAATCTAACCATAAAATAAGAAAGAAGTTATGGAGATGAATATACTTTTAAAAGACTTAGCTATGATAGATAAACCTCTGGAGAAAACTAAATGGAAACAAAAAGGAATATACCTTTTTCTCCCCTATACATAGCATCTTCACAAAAATTCATGATGTGTCAGTGCCCCCAAATCTCATGTTCACAGCAAAGCAGGAATAATAAATGCATACTTCATCAACCATAATACATTGAGAAATACATTCAATGTAGGGCCTTTTTAGTATAGATTAAAAACTAATTAAAAATTTAAAAGCCTAATTACCTAATCCTAGAAAATGTGGGGGTCAAAAAACAAATTATATAATCAACCACTTCATTAATGACAATAACAATGAGACAACATGCCAAAATTTGTGGGATGCAGCCAAAGCACTATTAACGGAAAGATATATCTCAACTCATATACCAATGAAAAAAAGAATAGAGCATGTAACCAAAAAAAAAAAAAAAAACCAAAACCTAGAAAAACAACCAATCAAAAACCACCATTAAATGCAAAAACAAAAGTCCTGAAAGAGCTATTTTACCCAAATATATATGCCAACGAAAAGCACAACTGAAATGGATTTTTACCCCCCCCCAAGAAAACGGCCCAGATTAATAAAATAGAATACTTAAGTAATCCCCTTTTAGAAAATGGAGTAATCCATAATTAAACACCTAAGAAAAAAGCCCAGGATCAATTTGATTTTCAAGTCAATTCTACCAAACTTTGAAAGAATATGCATCCCCTCGATTTCCAAGACTTTGCTACCAGAAAAGTTACTATAAAATATTTTCTTCCATACAGGCCTCTCCTTTTTGTTTATATCTTTTGTGACAGAATAATTTTACATATGTACATAGATACACACACGTGTGTATCTACATATTCATACATACATACCTACTTGCCTCTAATGGTAGGAGGAAGGAAAAAAAAAGGAATTTACAAGCTAACTTTGTTATATATTAAAAGGAATAAAAAGGGGTGGCTAGGTGGCACAGTGAGTAGAGCACCGGCCCTGGAGTCAGGAGTACCTGCGTTCAAATATGGCCTCAGACACTTAACACAAAAACTAGCCGTGTGACCTTGGGCAAGTCACTTAACCCCAACTGCCCTCCAAAAAGCAAAAAAAAATAAAAAGCTGTACAAAATAAATTTGCAATTGCATATACAATTTTTCTTTGTACTACACTATGGAAATATTTTTTTCCACACATTAAAAATAAAATATATAAATGGGAAAAGTGAGAGGACCCAGGAGACTCCTGGTACAGCAGCAGCAATGATGAACAACTGTGAAAGACTCAGCTGCTCTGATGAACACAATGATCCATGAAAAGTCCAAAGGACCCATTATAAAAAATGAAGAATGATGAATTTGGAGCAGATTGAAGCATACCCTTCTTCACTTGCATTTCTCATATATATATATTTTAAACTAAGGTTACTAGGGAAATACTTTATATAATGGGTCTCCTGTTGTTTGCCTTCCCAATGGGGGGGGGGGGGAAATTGGAGGGAGGTAAAGAATCAGGAACTCAAAATTTTAATCAGTATGAATATATGGGGGAGAGGAGGGAGGATCCATTGGTGTCTACATGTCCTTTAGCTCCAAACAAGTGATTCCCGATGCCCACCACCTCTAGGGTCACAGCACGGGACAAAGAAAGCTCTCACCTGTGGGGGCTGGGGCCTCAGCACAGGAACCATCTCCTTCTCCTACCGGCTCCCACCTGGGGGGCAGAGCTGAGTAGGAAAAGAGGGTGGTGCGATTGGGGGACCTGGGATCCCCGGTTCTGCCCTGCAGCGGAAAAGGTAGCGGGAGCCCGGAACTAGGGGGGCCACAAGGGAACAGTAACGGGGGCGAAGGAAATAGTCCTTCTGGGGGGGGGGGGCAGAAAAAGTCATTTCTCTCCTGGGGGCCCCAATATCTGTTTAGAGACAAAACTACAGACACGTGAATCTCTCAAACAGGGTGGGAGGCCCGACCCCGACGCATCAAGGAAGGTTTCCTGCAGGAGGGGGTGTCCTGGAGGATGCTGGATCACATGAGATCACAGCCAAAGCGGGACCGAGCACCTGCCCTCGGACCCTGGGCACAAGGGAAGGACTTAAGTATGAGGTGACAGGACCTGACCTAGGTCACGGGACTCGACCGAGACTAGTAAAGATTAGAACCTGCCCCCAGGGTTCCCGGCCCCCCCCATAGGCCTCCCCCAGACCCCTGTAAGGCTTCGGGAGCTTCCTTCCTCCTCTGCAACACTACCCTTTCTCGATGAGCTCCCCAACCAACCCCCTGGACCCCGAGCCCCCGCCGCACCCCCACAACGGGCTTCCGCCTGGGCCTGGCCCCTCTCTCCACTGCCCCTCACCCCTCACACCAGCTCAGGAACAAGGATAAGGTGGCAGCAACAACCAGGGAAAAGGAAGAAAGGACCCGAGGTGGAAGTGACGTAAGAAGACGGAAATCTCATCCTCCCGCCCTTGGACTTGGAAAATGCCCCAGAGGTGCGCAAGGCCGTCCGGGAATCGTAGTCTAGAGGCTGTTGCGCATTCTGCGCATGCGTGGAGTTGGCCGGTTTCCCGGCCTGGAATGTTGTCTCCCCCCTTCCGTCTCCCCCCACATCTACCCCGCCCCGCCCGCCCTTCCTGCCAGGAGTCCCGCCCCTTCCACGCCTTCCTTTGCCTCCAGCTTGATCTTCACTGCGCTAGAGCCCACGAGGAGTCACCAGCCTTGGGGTCCCAGACCTGAAGGCGCCCTGGGGCTCCTTCCAGTCTAGCCCACCACACGGCCTCTCCCTTTCCTGCAGCCAGTCCCAACAGGCCCCAGCTCTAAGCAAATGCTTCATCTGCGCTGCTATCTTCCCGGCGGAAGGACGCGATCATTAAGGGAAGTAGAGGCTCCGAGGAAGGAAACCTGGCGGCTTCCAGGCCGCTGGAGCAGGACCCGAGGGCACCCGGGGCGGCAGGAGAGGGCGAGAGGGCACGGGCCACAAACGGGGATCCCGGGACGGCAGAAGGCCTTGCTGTGGTCTGGGCGGTGTTTTCGGGAAGCGATGTTGGGGAAAAGCCGGGGATCCGAGGAGGGCCGGGCCCTGTGTGGGGTCCGTGGGATGAGGATCACGGCCTGGGGTAGAAAGCTATCCAGGATGGGTCCACTTTGTGTGTTTCCTTTGTAAAGGAGACAGAGCCAAGGGAAACCGGGAGAGCGTGAGGGCATTTCGCTAAGCTTTGGAGAATGTCCGTCCTTTGGCAGATGGACCAAATGAACCCAAGAGCCAACATCTTCCTGGAGCTTCCGGCGTTTCAAGGCCTATTAAGTACTTTACACTATCTCTTCCGCTCCTCACAACAGCCCTGGGAAGTGGGTGCTTATATAGCCCCCATTTTGTAGATAGGGAAGCTAGGGTGAAGTGACTTGCCCACGGTCACACAGCTATCAGGTGCCTGAACTTGGCTTTGAACTCAGGGCAATGAGAAGTAACAGCAACAATGTGACAAGTGTGATTGTAACCCGACTTAATGACTGAAACTTGGGAACTTCTCTGATTGTCTGAGCTCAGAGAACACCTGATACTTGTTCCAACTATACAATAATTATTTTATTTAGCCAGAGGGTGAGATCATCCAGAGGGTGAGCACCAAGGATTGTTGTTATGCCAAGATAGGGAACAACTTGTTGCCTGGCCCTAGCTCTAGAAACAGGGTGTCTCCAAATATCTCCACAAGAAAGACTCAACTATTTTGTATATCCAGTCAGGGCATTAGCAGTAATTTAGCCTGGTACCAGCAGCCCCCAGGAAAGTTTTGCCAGTTCCTGATCTGTGCTGCTACCTTCCTGCACTCAGGGTTCCTGCTTCAGTGGCAGTGGGTGTGGGATGAAGTGTACTCTCACAGTCAGCAGTGTAGAGGTTGCCACACTGTATTACAGCTGGCCTCTCTCTGTGATCCAGTTCTGAACAGAAGCGTCCTGGGGAAATTTGGCTGCCTCAGTTCAGGGGAATAGCTGCTTCTCCTACAAAATTTTAGGTCAGAGCAGTGACTGCTGACTTGTCAAGACCAAGCTCAGTTAGCCCCCACACCCAACTCCCTTACCATCCCAGGTCCATCTCATTCACACATTGCATTCTCCAAACTAAAGCAGGGCAGAGAGCTTAGAATAATCCTGACAGGGGACTTTTTTGTGTGTTTGTGTGTGTTGTTGACTACTAGAAAAGGCTTGGTTAAAGAGACAAACATAGTAATATAAAAATTACATTATTTATTCCTTATTATTCCCTTAAGGCTAGAATTACTTGCTCAATGAGTGCAGAACTAAAGTCCTGACTGATGAACAGAGAAATCGAAAGACTCTATACATTTTTAGGACCATCCCAGTTCAGGATGACTATGTCACGAAACTTTATGACTTTCATTTGTTACCTTCTATATGTGAAAACAGAGTTCCTTGATTGTAAATGGAAATTGATAAGGAACACAGCAGGGTCTGTTTACATTTTATGGTCTCAAGATGTGCTTGTTTTGCTCTTTGCTTTTTGTAGACTTAAGTCCCAAGAGAAGGGGAATCTCACGTCAGGTCTTTAAAGTTACAGATGCAGGGAAGGGCATTTTTAATCAGAGTAGTTTGTTTGATTAAATCAGACTTTAGCTAAAATATGATATTAAAAGATTATCAATATCTTCCTAACAAAACACTTGCATTCTCTACAAACTAAGGGGATAATTGCTGAAACCCCACCTTTGCAATTCGCCATCCACAAATACCAGTGGGGGACTGGGTTCTAATCAGGGCTTGGAGGGAAGAAAAGCTAACCCCAATTTGGGAAGGTCCTTTTCAAATTCTGTTGGTCTCAGATAGTGTGGTCCAGACAAAGGAGAGGAGTTGGACTCATCATATTTGTGTAAAGGGACTTGGTGAACCTCCTGTCACCTAGACCATTGACTCCACTGAGCCTGAGAACCTGAAACTGCGTGGTTTTGACGTGGTCCTGACCCAGACCCTGGAGACACTGAGACTCAGGACTGCCTTCTCTGTGGGTGTGGGAACTTATGTTCAATACAATCCTTATTGTGTCCTGATGAGAAAGGGCAGAGTCCTGTGTGACTTTCTCCTGTGTTTTGCTTACCATTTCCTTTTGAGTAATTGCTTTCTCCCTCCTGCCTGGAATCATTTTCATTGCACTAATCCTGCTACCCCTAATTCTTCTCCTTATAGTGTTCCTGGTATAACTCACCCCAGTTCCTTGGTTACCTAGGATAATAGTTTTCTAGTTTTACTTCAAACCACAGCCAATTCCTTTAACCTCACTAATTGTTGAATTTGTGGGGGATCTCAGCAGTTAGAATCCTGGCCTTGGGTCCCTGTTCCTCTTACACTTCAGGAGTGGCTTCTTAGTAACAGGTCCTTGCTCCATGATGGGACTGGGTTTTGGAATGTCAGAAGAACACACCCAGCCCCTTACTGAGACTAGGACCAGGGAATATTGCCACAGCCAGGATGATGAAGGGAAGGAGTTAGGTTGGAGTCAACACAAGTGGACTCTTAAAGGGAGAAGAGAAATAATAACCTATAACTGTTCTGCCATAAAGCAGTGCTGGCACTCCACACATATCCAGCTTAACGCTGGTGTTTGGGTGAATTGCATTTTTCATTCTTGCCGTACTCTCCCTGCAGGTAACCACCAAAAGTAAATCTGAATCTCATATTCTAACCACTATATTTAAGCGTCAAGACCTTAGTCAGAATCAGGGAGTCATTCAAGTGCTGGAGAGGATGTGGAAAAACTGGAACTCTTAATGCATTGTTGGTGGAGCTGTGAACTGATACAGCCATTCTGGAGGGCAATCTGGAATTATGCCCAAAGAGCTATAAATAATTGTATACCTTTTCACCCAGGAATACCACATTTGGGGCTGTATCCCAAAGAGATCATAGAAGTGCGGAAAAGACTCATATGTACAAAAATATTTATTGTAGCTCTCTTTGTGGTGGCAAAAAACTGGAAACTTAGGAGATGCCCATCAATTGGAGAATAGCTGAACAAGTTATGGTATATGAATGTAATGGAATACTATTGTGCCATAAGAAATGGGAAGGAGATGGACTTCATAATTACCTGGAGAGGCTTATATGAATTGATGCTAAGTGAGAAAACCAGAACCAGGAAAAATTTGTACACAGTCACAAATACATCATATGTGTGATGACCAGCCTTGATAAACTGGACTCTTCTCAGCAACGCACAGTTAAAAGACAGCTCTACAAGTCTTAGAATGGAAGGAGATATCTGCACTCAGAGAAAGATCTAGAAAGACCAGAGTTTAAATGG
>CM053595.1:293964500-293975536 GCA_028646575.1 Pseudocheirus occidentalis
TAAGGCACATAAGAAAATTCATACTGGACAGATGCCTTATGAATGTAAGGATTGTGGGAAGGCCTTCTACTTCAACTCAGAACGTAATCGACACCAGAGAATTCATACTGGAGAGAAACCTTATAAATGTAATGAATGTGGGAAAGCCTTCCGCCTTACTGTACAACTTACTCGACATAAAAGAATTCATACTGGTGAGAAACCTTATGAATGTCATGAATGTGGAAAAGCCTTCCTTCGGAATTCAGATTTGATGCGACATCAGAGTATTCACACTGGAGATAAACCTTATGAATGTAATGAATGTTGGAGGTCCTTCTGTCATGTTGCAGAACTTACTCACCATAAGAGAATTCATACTGGAGAAAAACCTTACAAATGTAAAGAATGTGGGAGGCCCTTCAGACTGAAGGCACAGCTTACTCAGCATCAGAGAATTCATACTGGAGAGAAGCCTTATAAATGTGAATGTGGAAAGAGCTTCAGGCTTGGGAAACAATTTATTCATCATCAAAGAATACATACTGGAGAGAAGCCTTATCAATGTGATCATTGTTGGGAGGCCTTCAGACTTAGGCCACAGCTTACTCAGCATCAGAAAATTCATCATGGAGAAAAACCATTTGTGTGTAATGAATGTGGGAAAGGCTTCTTTGGGAATTCAGATTTCGTGCGGCATCAGAGTATTCATGCTGGGGAGAAACCTTATGAATGTAATGAATGTGGGAAGGTCTTCAGATTGAAGACACTGCTTACTCAGCACCAGAGAATTCATACTGGACAGAGGCCTTATAAATGTGAAAAATGTGGGAAGGCCTTCAGAGTGAAGCCACAGCTTACTCAGCATCAGAAAATTCATACTGGAGAAAAACTGTTTGTATGTAATGAATGTGGGAAAGGCTTCTTTTGGAATTCAGATTTTATGCGACATCAGAGTATTCATAGGCAAGAAAAACCTTATAAATGTGATGAATGTGGGATGGCTTTCATAATGAAGAAACAGCTTCTTCAGCATCAGAGAATTCATCCCAGAAAAAAACCTTATAATTGTGGAAATTCCTTCAGACTAAAGAAAGAATTTAGTCAACATTAAAGGATACGTGCTAGACAGGAGCCTTATAAATGTAATTATTGTCAGAAGTCCTTCAGACTGAAGCCACAGCTTATTCAGCATCAGAGAATACATACTGGAGAAAAACCATTTACATGTAATGAATGTGGGAAAGACTTCTTTTGGAATTCAGTTTTTATGCGACATAAGAGTATTCATACTGGAGCAAAACCTTGTGAATGAATATGAGAAGTCCTTCTAACGGAAGAAACAGCTTGTACAGCATCAGAGAATTCGTACTGGATAGAAGTCATACAAACATGATGAATATGGTAAGACCTTCAGGAGAGAGGAACACTTCATTCCACATCAGAGAATACATGTTAGAAGCTTTAGACTGAGGAAACAGCTTACTCAGCACTAGATAATTCATTTTAGAGAAACATTTGAATAGAATATGTCTTAAAATACCTTTTACATGAATTCAAAAGTTACTCTGCATCAGAGTAAAGTTTATATGAGAAAAAACTTAAGAATATGATAAATGTGGGAAGACCTTCAATAATACAATCCAAGTAAGCATGGATCAGAGAATTCCTACTGGAGAAATTCCTTGTGAATGTAAATTGTGCAGGAATACCTTTGACTAAAACTCAGAGCTTATTCCATGGCAAAGTATCCTTCCTGGAAAGGAAAGTTATGAATTGAGAAAGTCTACCTGAAATCAGAACTTACTTGACATCTGGAAATATGAATGTGAGAATATATGTTGTGGCATCACAGAATTTGGAGAATTCTTACTGGAGAAAAGCCCCATGAAAGAAATTAATGTGGAATTGTCTTCAGACTTAAGGCACTCCTTATTGTACATCAGAGAAATCATACTAGAGTGGAATATTATGCATTTAGTGAATATGGGAAGGCGTTCACATTGAAACACAGGACAGAGCCAGGATGATGGAGTGAAGCCAGCAGTTTGGGCTGAATTCTCCCAATACATTCATTCTACAATAATTTTTAAAATGTACTTAATTTAATTGCAAGTGAGAAAGTGAAAGAAAAGTCACAGGGATTTCTATTCCCAACAGGAACCTAGGAAATCAGAGAGGTATATAGACTGTGTGGAGGAAACTGGCCAGGAGTGTAAGGTTGTAAGCTCAGCAGTGAAAAGCCTAGTGCCCAGGGAAGGTGAGGAGACTGAACTGGTCAGAAAGATATTCCAGTGGACCCTGTGTTAGAACTAATTGCGGGATCAGGTGCCTCCATCACGAATTACCCAGTTTTAAGTTGTAGGTCCAGGTTATGAGTCTTGCATATTGAGATAATCTCAAAAGAAAAATGGATGGTTGAGAAAGGGGTGCACTGGGAAGAAAAGGGAAAGGAGAGGAAGCATAGGGAAAATTATCGTATAAAAGATGTGCAAAAAGATGTTACAGTATAGGGGGAAAGGGGAATGGAGCAGGCAGTGTTTGAGTTTCTCATCTGAAGTGTTTCAAAAAGGGAAGAACAACACACATGCACACACACACACACACACACACACACACGCTGGGTTTTGAAATTCATCTTGCCCAAGAAAAAAGTAGTCTGGGAAGGAGCTAAGAGAATGGGGCGGGGGGGTGGGGGTGGGTTGGGGACCAGGTGATTAGAAGGAGGGTAGATTGAGGAAGGCAGTAGTGAACATAAAATATAGAGGTTTAATGTTTAGGGGTGGTCGAGACCCCAAAATACCAACACGCCAGGTCCTGCCAAAAAATTTGACTCCAATCTTCTCTCAGCCAAAGAAAAGCAAAATTTATTAAAAGTTCACTTTAATGGGTAGACTCTTAAGGAACCTCAGTATCCTTGACACTTGTATTGGACAAGTGAGCCAGAATCATCTCATACAGAGTGAGTCTGTGCTAGATCATTCTCCTGCCTTCTCCCTTCTTATGGAGGCAAGATGGGATCTTATATACAGAAAAATTGTGGGAGGAATCTATGAATGGTCTAGAGGAGGAGTTTGGGGAGGGTCTTCAGGAGGAGTCAAATGAGGTCAGATTCCAGTGATGAGAGATTAAGGGTGGGAAGTAGCTTCAGGCTACCTGGAGATGTGACAGTGGAGGGCTAGGCTAGTTCAAGGGTGTATGGATATTTTGGGAGGATCAAGGGTGGGGGCTAGCTGGACAATGGAGGACTAGGCTAGTAACAGCTTTGGACAGAGCTATAATGAAAAGTTTATGGCCTCAGGCAAATGCCTCAAAGATTCAGTCAGAGTTCAAGGGGGTTCCTAGAGCTTGTACTTCATATACAATGAAATGGAGTGCAATACATAGTAATTGTATCTGCATGTGAATGGATATACTCCAATGGATATACTGATAGGAAGGCAATATATTCAGACAGTATTGTAAAGGTAACTGAAAGACTTAGCCACTCTAATCAATACAGTGGTCCACCACAGTTTCAAAGGACTCTTGATGAAAATCACTTTCCTTCTGAAGACAGAATTGATTGATTCAGAATACAGACTTTGAATCATATTTTATCCTGCCCTTTATTTTTCTTGTACCTCTCCCCTTCCCCGGCATATGACTAATAAAAAATGTGTTTTACATAGCCATTTTAACAGATGTCTTACTATTTGCCTTCTCTGTGGTCTGGGGAATGGGTCAGATTTATTTTACTCCTTTTCCCCTGAAAGATTATGCTGAATTTTGCTTTGGTAGCTCATTCTTGGTTGTAATCCAAGCTCCTTTGTATTCTGGAATACTACATTCCAAGCCCTCCAGTCCTTTAATGAAGAAGCTGCTAGGTCATATGTAATCCTGCCTGTGGCTTCTTGATATTTAAATTGCTTCTTTCTGGCTCCTTGAAATGTTTTCTCCTTGATCTGATAATTCTGGAATTTGGCTACAGTACTCCTTAGACTTTTCGTTTTGAGATCTCTTTCAGTGAATTCTTTCTTTTACTCTGTTGTCCTTTGGTTGTAGGACCAAAAATAATCTTACGGACTTTGCCTGCCAGAAACAAAAATCCACTTAAGAAAACAACTCCTTAAAAGTAAAATTGGTAAAATGGAAAAGGAGATATAAAACCTAGTTGAAGAAAAGAATTCTTTAAAAATTAGAATGGGGAAGTGGAAGCTAATGACTATTTAGGACTTCAAGAATCAGTCAAACAAAACCAAAAAGAATGAAAAAAATAGAAGAAAATTAAAATACCTCATTGGAAAAGCAACTGACCTGGAAAATAGATCCAGGAGAGATAAAGAATTATTGGACTATTTTGAAGGACAAGATAAAAAAAGAGCATGGACAGTATCTTTCAAGAAACTATTAAGGAAAACTGCCCTGATAATCCTATAACCAAATAAGAGAAATAGAAGGAAAATTGGAAAAAGAAATGAAAGTTATGCAGGAGAATTATTTTTGGAGATCCTGGCCACCTAGACCAAGTTCCTTATATTGTTGCCTGGATAGAACTGATCCCCGGAAGGTCTAAGCTTTTGGTCACTCAAGAGTTTCCTAAACAAAAGAAGCCCCAAGGGGAATCAGTGGGATCCCCTCTATCCTGTCCTACCCCCACCTGTGAAGAAAGATCCCTTGATTCCCCCTCCCTATATGGGGCTCCCTGTAACCAAAGGTCTGGATCCCTCCTCCCCTTCAGGGGGCAACACACCAGAGGATCCAGCCTCACCCACTCTCTCTAGTCCTCCCCATACCAGATGAGGGGTCCCTTATGGAGCCTCCCATGCCCCTTCTTCTGATTCCTCTGCTATTTTGCCCCTGAGACAGGTGGCCCCACCACTAGGTACTGACCAACATAGACCATTTATGATTTATGTCCCTTTTTCTACTAGTGATCTTTACAATTGGAAACAGCAGAACCCTCCTTTCTCTGAGAAGCCTCAGGGCCTTATCTCCTTGTTAGAAACTGTTTTCTTTACCCATCAGCCAATCTGGGATGATTGTCAACAACTCCTCCAGGGCCTTTTCACTGCTGAGAAGCAAGAAAGGATTCTCAGGGAAGCTGTGAAGGCTGTCCTGGGTCCGGATGGGCAGCCCACAGGCAACCCTGCAAGGCTTGGCCATTACCTGCCCACTGAATGCCCACATTGAGATCCCAGCACAACTCAAGGTAAGGAGGTTCTTCACCAATATCGCCAGCTTCTGCTGACAGGCATGTGGGGGGGGCAGCCAGGTGGCCAACAAATCTAAGGTTAGTGAGACAGTTCAGGGTAAGGAGGAATCCCTGGCAGCTTTTTTGGAAAGACTGATGGAAGCTTACCGGATCTATACTCCCACTGATCCTGAACACCTGAATAACAGGCAAGCAGTGATTTTGTCTTTTGTATCTCAGTTGGCCCCAGACATAAAGTGGAAGCTCCAGAAGTTAGAAGGGTTTGCTCTCTTCTCTTTTAGGAAATGTGGGAAAGTATTTGCCTCTCCTCATTATTTTTGTACTTCTCTTATTTTCCACAATCTTTCAGATATCTCTGCCAATAATTAGCAACCACACGTGTAGTCCATCTTGTCCAAATGACTTGAATTAATCAAGGGCAGCTAGATGCACACCCCCACCCCACCCCAATTCATTCTGAATCATTTCTGTTCTGAAATTTAAAGTACGGCTGCCACTCTTTTCAAGAGAAAACAAAATAAAAATAAAAACCAAGATCTTCACCGTGTTGACAGTGATCGTTCTTTCTCTTTAATCTTCCTTTTTCTCCCAACATGACTTAAAAAACCCCAAACATCTTTGTCACCTTTAGTCCTCATTACTAGCCTCAGCTTATTCTGAATTTTAACATTCCTAATAGTTTTTTCCAGAACCACAAAATAGTCATGTATTTATTCTTTTTTTTTTTTAATTTTTATTCCTTTTTTTTTTTTGCTAGTATGGAAAGTGAGAAATTTAATGTTAACCTCTTAACTTTTACAGTATTTTTGCCCTATTCTGAGCTTAACCTACTATAATGTTTTGTGTGCTGTAGCATAACAGACAAAGCTTTGCTTTGCTCTCTGAACCCAGAATACCCCTTCTTGTGTCAGCAACCTGATGAAGCTGATCAGAAGTCTTCTGTTTATGACTATCGCAAGGACAAGGTGCCTTGAACCAGACACTATCTTGAATGGGATGTTTCTTATCTTGGCATTTTATGGACATGTTATGCTATATTTATATGTGTGTGTGTGTGTGTGTGTGTGTACACACCCATATACATATATATGTATATACATATAGTCACTTTAATGATAAAAGAAACAGACATCCTGAATCTCTTGACACTTTACCACTTCTTTTATCTTACTGTATTTATCTATCCTGTTAAAATATTTCTTTCTCATAATATGTTAATACATATGGAGACTGTAATTTTGGTTGACATGGCATCATGAGTCAGGATTGCTCTAAGTGTATAAAGGGTCTCCTTCAGCTTCTTTACCTCTGAGTTCAGAATTTTCTGACTCCATGCATGCATGATTCTCTGGCTTACTGAGAACAAACAAGCATGTTATATCACACGCACAGCCCAACTCTTCTTGTTCCTTAGTCGATCCTTTAGTAAGGTGAACCCCACTCTGTTCTTGAACAAACCTTCAGTTAAGGGGGACCCCATTCTGTTTGTTCTTAGGACAAACCTTCAGTTAAGTGAAAAACTGATTCTGTTTGTTTCTTTGGACCAAACCTTTGGTAAATGGTTGACATTTCTGTTGTCTGTACTTTCCTTTTTTTCAGTCAAACTTGGCTGGTGAATTTGTCAGGGATACACTTTGGTCTATAAAGACAAAATTCATTTTTCCACTTGATTGGACATTTTTCTCTTTCCTTTTTTTAGCATTTCATTGCTGAATATCTCCCATTCTTTTTTAGCTAACTTCTCCCTAAAGCATTTTATTTCATGGGAACATACCTCTAAACTCTTCTTCAGAACAAATATGCTTTCTCAAAATCTAGGGTATAGTCAGATTAGGGTAGTTTTTTGTAGTTTGATTTTATAGTATAAAATTTTACATCAGTGTATACATTCCCTTATCTTGTGATTTGATATTAAAATATATTTTCAAATATTAGCAAAGATTCTGATCTATTTAACATGAATATACATTAAAATGTCAAAATTATAGTGTAAGCTCTTTTGTAATATTTAAAATCACTTTAAGGTCTGTATGCAGTTTTATATTCTTACAAAAACATTTGAAATGTATTTTTTGCACCCAAATGAAACGTCATACTACCTATGTCTTTACAACAATGAAATTTTCTCCAGCAATCAAACATACCCCAATTATATTAGGAAAATTTTATACGGGAGAAACACATAAATTGTTCAGTAAGACAATTGAAGGGGAGAGGAGGAAGTTAATTAATTTTTTTTTCTTTTTTGTCTTTTTGGAGGGGTGAAGACAGGCCATTTGGGGTTAAGTGACTTGCCCAAGGCCATACAGCTACTAAGTGTTTAACTGTTTGAGCCTAGATTTGAACTCAGGTCATCTGGACTGTGCAACCCAGCCCTTTAATTTATTATGGTTAATTTATTTTTAAGACTCATTTAACACAGCTATGTAATTGTAAGTTTTTGCTTTTTTTCTTTTAATAAATCTTAACGTATTAAAAAAGTACCTCACAATTTTTAGAAAAACATTTTCCTTAACCTTGGGAAACAATAAAGAAATAAATACATGTCTCCCAGTTAAGAGGCAAGTAAAATCTTGTATTCTATAATTTCATTTGAGATGCATTGGAAAAGAATGTCAAAAGTTCAAAAGTGTTCAAAAAGACTGAGAAGACATTATTAATCACTTCCCCCCCATCATATGGAAACTAGAAATCCATGGTGAAATTATGAGGTTGTGATATAAAACAAATTTAATATAGTACATTTTGTAAATCTGACTACCTTTTAATTAGCCAGTGACCATTTTCTCCTCAAAGAACAGGTATTATCATATGTAATAAATCTTGTCTCTATGTTTTTAAAAGTAATAATATCTCAGAAGAGCAAGGGAAGATACCATGCCTTTCTTTCTGAATTCTTCCTCTTCCCCTCTTTGCAGATGTGGTAGATTGTATTTGTGGAATGTGACATATGCTGTTTGAGTCAATACATGTGTTAATCAGATTTGGTGAGCCACTTGTGCTCTCTTTTTATTCTGTTATAAGAAATTATTCTTTGTATAGGAAAGGAGGAATATATTTTGTGGGGGGAACACAACATAAAAAGTATTTTAATAGCATTTAAAAATACAACATAGAACAAGCAAACTCAGTAAGCCTATCAGGGCAGCTAGGTGGCACAGTGGTTAGGGTGCCACAGTCTGGAGTCAGGACTTGGGTTCAAATTTGGCCTTAAACACTAGCTGTATAATCCTTGGCTAGTCATTTAACTGTTTGCCTCAGTTTCCTCATCTATAAAATAAGCTGGAGAAGGAAATGGCAAACCTCTCCATTATCTTTGCCAAGAAAACACTAAATGGGCTTAAGAATAATCTGGCAGGACTGAAGAACAGCACTGAGCCTGCAATTTCCTGATTTTTTTTTTAATTTTGACATTTCTGTTTTTCCTGTTCTCTCTTGTTAATGATTTTCTAAATATTATTGACAATGGTTCACCAGTCCCATCTGCCAGTTTTTCAATACTAAGGGAGAAAGTAGGAGCAGATAGGTGGCATAATAGATACAGTTATAGGTGTGGAATCAGGAAGACCAGTTTATCCTTTGCTCACACACATCAAATTCTCTCAGGTCTGCATTTTCTTGCTTCCAGACTTTCTGGAAGCTTATGTCTCTGAATGGCACTAGGTTTTCCCTTACACATATGGCCTCTTTCATATTTCAGTATCAGTGGGTCATGTATATTGAGTGACCAGGGAGTAAACAGGGTGCTGCCATTGGGCAAGTCATTTCATCCTAGCTTCCACATCTATAAAATGGGAGCTATAACAGCACCCGATTCTCAGGGTCGGTTCCAGGACCAGATGAGAGTCAGTGTAAAGGACTTAACAGGCCCTGGAACACGGGAAGCTCCAGGTAAATTCTGCAAGCTCAGCTAAAGGCCCTCACTCACTCCTGGTTTCCCTTGGGTCGGTCTCCTTGATAGAGGAAACTGACACTAAGTGGGCACGTCCTGGTCCCGCCTCCTCCCATCGGCCTAGATCCTCGTCCCACTGAGCCCGCACGGGGCCCGGCCATTTTCAGAGCCCCGGTTTTTTCCCCAACATCGCTTCCTAAATACGCAGGGCCCAAGCCACAGGAAAGCCTTCCAAATTCCTGGTGTCCCTGCTGGTGGCCGGCTCCCTCGACCTCTCCTACTGCCCCGGTTCCCTTCGTGTCTTGCTTCTCCCGCCTGGAAGCCCCCGGGGCTGAGCAAAGCGCTCCGGGCCTCCATCCCTCAGCTTGTGGTTTCCTTTCTCTGAGCTGCCACTTCCCTTCTTGTACTTATCACTTCCGCCGAGACGATGGCGATTCACAAGAAGCATTTACTTAGAGCGGACTGGTAGACTGTATTCCGTGCCGAGGGAGGGGCCGAGCCCCAGGCATGCGCAAGAAGCTTCTCAGTTGCTAGACTACGATTCCCAGAAGGCTGTGCGCGCCTTAGGGGCATTTTTCCAGGCCCAAGGGCGGGAGGACTAGACGTCCATCTTATGTCACTTCCGCCTTGTTTCCTCTGGATCGTTTCCGTGTTTTCTGGTGCCAGCTCCCCTTCCTTGGTACTGAGTTCGAGTATGACCAGGTAAGGGGCAGCCGAGAGCCGGACCAGGCCCAAGCAGAGGCCGGCAGTGGGGGTGTGTCGGGGTCGGGGCTCCGGGGGCTGGTTGGGGCATCCGTCAGGGTCGGAAGTAAGCCCTGAAGAACTTCCAGGGGTCGCTGGGGGGTGGGGGGAGAAAGGGGGCTCCGGAGACGGGTTCTATTCCTCCTGTCTCGGCCGCTTCCCGTGACCCCTTCAGGTCTACCTTTAGGCCTCCGCCCTTCTCCTGTGTCCAGGGTCCGAGGGCAGGCACTTGCCGGTCGCCTAGTCCTTGGTCTTCGTGTCCTCCCGGCATCTTCCGGGGCACCCCGTCCTCCAGGAAGCCTTCCCTGGTTCTGTCGGGGATCCGTGCTCCACAGACCCCCTTCCCCCTCCCAAGCCCCCACCCCAGACTTCCTCGGGCCTCATCTTCTATTCTCCCCGGGTGCCCCCTCCTCCTCCGGGAAGCCTTCCCTGATACTGATGGGGGTCGATCAGAGTTATCTGTAAAGATATGTCTTAAGAGCTCCCCTCCCCGGTCCCCCCTCTTCAGGGAGGTGAGGATTTCTAGCCCGGAGCAGGGGCCCCAGAAAGCCTGCCCTGAGTGTCTCCCCAGAGCTCTTTCCTGGAGTGGCTTCTGCTCGCTCCTAGAAGGTGGTTTCATGGTGCCCAAGGGGAGTGTCCTCGAACTCCTGACAGCCAGGACCCGAAGGGTGAGCACCAGCTGCTGCTTCCCTGAAATTCCCTGTCACTGTGAAGACCACAGCATTCATTTCTCTCTTCTGTAACCCTAGAAACTGTGAGGATCAGAACATTCTACATGTAGAGCCAAAAGAGCACACAGAAATCAGCTCTTTCAACTCCCTTTACAGAGAGATTGCACGACTTTTACTTTGATTTCTTTCAGACATTTTAAAGCTTTGAGTTCAAAATTCTTTCCCTCCATGCAGCTCCTCCACCACCCTCTGAGAATGCAAGCAAGAGGATATACATTATGCATGTGAAGTCAGGCAGAACATTTCCATATTAGCCATGCTGCAGAGAAAAGAGAAGGTAAGAACCATGAAAGGGAAGAAAACCCAAACAGCTCTGCTTTCATCCACTGCAGAATTCTTCAGTTCTCTTCTTTTTTCATCATGACCCCTTTAGAATTTTCAGGGGTCATTGTATGGATCAGAGTAGATTTTTTTTTTATTGACTTGTTTGTTTACTTTTAGGTTACAAGATTCTGTTCCATAGTCACTTCAGTTATAGATTTTTCTCCCCTTCCTCCCC
>CM053595.1:293975636-293996127 GCA_028646575.1 Pseudocheirus occidentalis
ACTGGGCATCATGCCACACAAGAGGAGGGGGCATGGGGATGAAAGGTGGGATGATGGAGGGGAGGGCCGGGTCTGGGGGAGGGATGCTGAATGCTCACCCTTCAATAAAGGCACAGGGACAGTGTAGAGAACAGAACAAGGGGGGGAGGGATAGGAAGGAGGGACATATGATCACTGTCACAGTATGTCCAGTATGAAGATGTCCTGTATAATCACACCTACACAGGCTGTATTGAGTTGGCTGTCCTTCCAGCAGGGGTGGGTGACAAAGTAGGAATCGAAAGAATCTAGAATTTTAAAGCTCTGCAGTACCTGCAACTAGGAATTAAGATACACAGGAGCTGGGATAGTGAGACCCTCCCTGCCCTACCAGAAAGTTAGCAGACCAGGGGAGGGGCTCTACAGTGGGATACCTGTTTTGTGGTTGGGGTAGGGGAAAGACGGGGAGAAAGTTTGTAATTCAAAAATCTCATGAAAATGAATGATGTAAACAAGAAACAAAATTTATTACATAAAAAAAAGTTAAGGGAGGAAACTATATCTTTCTACAAGGGACCACAGGCAATGAAGTAATATTATTAAATATATATACACCAATTGGTAAAGCATCCACATTCTTATAGGAGAAGTTAAGGGAGTTATATGAAGAAATAGAGAGGTAAACTATACTAGTGGGGATCCTAAAACTCCTTCTCTGGACTGCATAGTTTTAACCACAAAATAAACAGGAAAGAAGTAAAGGAGGAGAACAGAATTTTAGAGAAGTTAGAGATGGTATACCTCTAGAGAAAAAGGAATGGGGATAGAAAGGAATATATCTTTTTCTTGGTGGTACATGGCACCTACACAAAAATTGACCATGTATTAGGGCATAAAAACCTCACAGATCCAAGGCAGAATATTAAATACATCCTTTCCAGATCTCAATGCAAGATAAGTTACATATAATACAGGGCCATGGAAAGATAGACTAAAATTTAATTGGAAATTAATCTAATCCTAAAGAATGAGTGGGTCAAACATAAAATCAGAAACAATAACTTCATCCAAGAGAATGACAATAATGAGGCAACATACAAAACCTATGGGATGCAACAAAAGTAGTTCTTAGGGGAGAGAGAAATAAAACTGCCATTAAGAGAACTCTTGTACTAAGAAAACTAAGAGCTGGTTTTATTTAAAAAAAAAAAACCCAACAGTTAGATAGATAAACCTTCAGTTAATTTATTTTGAAAAAGAAGAAAACTGCTAGTTTTAAAAATGAAAATGGTGAAAAATGGACAAATCCACAAAGAACCTGACCATCAAAAGTTACCATGGTGACTATGGGACCTTGACATTCAGACTCAGAAAAATTTAATGACTTTAAAATATAAGCAAGTCCCTAAAATTCAACTGGACAGAAATTCAACAAGAATTCCTGGAAGAGTTGCAGAAAAATCAAAATAATGCTTTCAACAATCAGAGTCTTAGGGCACGAATTGTGAAAAGAAATGAGAGTGATGCCAGAAAATTATAAAATGACAACCAGTTTGTAAAAGAGGCACAGAAAAAAAAAATAGTGAAGACAACTCATCAGAAAGTCAGAATTGTCCAAATGTCAAAAGCTCACAGAAAAAAATACCTTCTTCAAAAATTTGAATCAGTAAGCTAATGATTTTATGAGACATCAAGAAATAATAAAACAATATCAGATAACTGAAAATAGTGAAAGAAATGTCAGATATTTTGTAGAAAAAAAACCTGACTTGCAAAATAGACTTAGGAGAGGTCATTTCAGAGTTCTTCAATTACCTGATCAAGAAAAGAGTGTGACATCATATTTCAAGGAATTATAAAGGAAAAGTATCCAGATATTTTAGAACTAGAGGGCAAAGTTGAAATGAGAAAAAAAATTATTATTTATCTACTGAAACAGATCCAGAAATGAAAACTTACAGAAATCTTGTAGCCAAAACCCAGGTCTCAGGTGTAGTGATTACAATTATCTAAGCCAGTGGTTCTCAACCTTTCTAAAGCCGAGACCCTTTAATACTCCTATGTGGGCACATCTGCATGTTGGCTGACTGCCTGGAGCAGGATAGAGGAGTGATGTCTTGGTTCCTAAGACCATCAGAAATGTGTTTTCTGATGGTTTTAGGCAACCCCTGTTCCCCATGTGCAAGAGTCATTCAACCCTCAAAGGGGTCACGACCCACAGGTTGAGAACCACAAGATATAATGAGAGCCAAAGGAAGAAGTCTTAGTGAATGGCATTTTATTAAGGGGTCCATGGTCCCATCTAATGAAGTGGATCTCAGATCTTTCTTGCAATCTGAGTTGCCCACTCCCTCTTGGGCCATATTTTTCTATGGTTACATATCTAAATTTTGAAGAACAGCTATACCAAATACAAATTAATTCCATTGGTTGACATATGCATAGACTGAAATAAGCAAAACAATGTATCATCAGTAGGAAATATTTCCACTGACTAGGTGGTCACAAGATAGGTGAAGTGTAGGGCATCTCCATTGTCTAGGTAGTCATAAAATTAACTACCAATGCAGGACAAAAGAAAATTATTCAGAGGTACAAAAAGAGTGGGGGGGGGGCTTTCCATGTAGTTGAGTCACTTCTGTCATACCATGGTTACCGTGACAAGGAAAAACAAAGGTGGAGGGTGTCTAGCTAGCTTCCTATAATTATGCAAGTGATCTTACTATTTGTTGCTCACAGGTCTGGGGACATGTATAACCATATCAAATTGATACACCAAAATCTGTATCAAATCAACAAATACGAGGTTTGGAACACGATATTTTATAAAGCAAAATAAGTAGTATTGCAATCTAGAATAACCTACTTGGCAAAATGGGATGGGAAAGTGATATATGATTAAAGAGGACTTTAAAAAAATTTATTGCTCAATTGCAGGTAAAACAATTTTTAATATTTGGTTTTTTAAAAAATTGGAGTTCCAAATTCCTTCCCTTTTCTCTCCACTCCTTGACAAGGCAAGCAGTTTGAGGGAGATTATATCTTTATACACCATCATTACTGTTTACAATGCTCCCTTTTTTTGGTCTCACTTCACTTCCCTTCAGTTCCTGTCAATCTTTTTCTCAAATCGTCCTCATCATTTCTTAAAGTACAATGGTATTGTCACAATCTGATATCACAATTAGTTTAGTTATTCCCCACTTATTGGGCATGCTCTCAATTTCTAATTCTTGGTCATCACAAAAAGAGCTGCTATAAACATTTTTGGAAGGATTTCCAGGTCCTTTTCTTTAATCTCTTTGAGATACTAGTATTGCTGGCTGGATCAAAGGGTACACACAAAGATGGATGCCCCTTCAGCATAATTTCAAATTACACTCCATGATGCTTAGTTCAGCAACAGGGTATTAGTGCCCTTATTTTCCCACCTCTTCTCCAAGACTTATCATTTTTCTTTTCTGCCATATTTGTGGAATATGACTTACACTGTCTTAAGCAATAAAACTGCTAATTATATTTACTGAACTCTTTTTATTCCTTGTCATAATGGAAGATTCTTTGTATAGGGAAGGGGAATAATAAATTTGGGCAGAGGAAGGCAACATAAAAACAAAAATATCAATTGGCATTTGAAAATACAACCTAGGACATTTTCAGATAAGAAAACCCCTCATTGAGCACATGAGAGCAGTTAGATGGCAAAGTCAAGAGTGGCATAAGCAGGACCAAAGTCAGATTTGGCCTTAAACCCCTTAACTTTGAGATCCAGGGCAAGTCATTTAGCTTTGTTTAATGCTCAGTGCCCTCACCACTAAAATGAGCCAGAGAAGGAAATGCCAACTAAACAGGACAGCACAACAGCAGTGCCCACACGCCTTCCTGGTTCTGTTCTCTGTTTTTTGAACATTTGGACATTTCTATTTCTCCTGTTGCTTTTGAAATGGCAAGCTTTAACAAAGTGACCACAGAGTCCAATTAAAAGTTTAAGGAGCTTTTAATGGAAATTTGATTAACAGCTGGGCTGTCTCATCACCCAATTTGGAAAAATAGAGAGCAGCAGGAAAACATAGAAGTGAGGGGTCTTTTATACCATTATAGGTTGCTAACAACATAATCAGTAACCATGCAGTCAGTAACTAAAACTAAATTTGTATCCACATACAATCTGTAACCAAAACTATATTGGTATCTAAGTACGAACAATTACTTTCTTGTAATTAATTATTGCTATCAAAAGTTTAAATAATTTGTCTTCTAAAATTAATTGATTATTATAACTGGATAACATCTAGATAGAGAGGCTTATTCTCCATTATCAGGGAAGCATGAAACAGAAACCAGGAGAGTGTAATCACAATATTGATTAATGAGGAGTTGGGTACAAAGAAACCAGGAAAGTGAATATGTAGGGTTGGGCTTGGGGTTGCAAGCTTAGGCATGCAGCTGCTTCTGGTGATTTATTTGGCTCTGTGTTTTTCTAAGCAGCCTGCTTCATTTTGGATACGGTAGGCTGCACTTACAGATTTCTTATTTCACAAAGTATCACTTAACTGTTTCCTTACTGAGTCTATGTGATTTAATTTGTTCCTTACCATTTCATTTTCCTCTTTTCATTCATTTCATCAGCTTGGACATATCACAGTCAAAAGGACTCAGCAATCCCCTCAGTTCTTTTAATGCTTAGGTAGAAAGCAGGGGCAGCTAGGTGGTGCAGTGGATAGTTTGGAAGAGGAACAATGACATCAGGAGGATGATGTCTTGACTTGCAAGTGAATTGACTTTAAGTGAGGCAGAGCTAAGCAGTCATGGGCCTCACTCTTTCCTCCAGAGTCACATGGCAAGAAGTAGGTCAGGACAGCTGACTCCTGATGCAATGGGAGGTCTTGGACTTTTTAAGTTGAGGTCTTTCCCAGGTCTGGGTTTGTCTGAGGCAAGACACATTTGGTGATTAAAAACTAGGTAAGAATGAAGGCAAAAGAATGGCCTAGTTTGCCTTCACAATAGAATCTGTCTGGGAGGGGAAGACTTCAGTTTCCTCTATGCAGTGGATAGAGTTCTGGGTGTGGAATCAGGAAGAGCCAAGTTCAAATCCCAGTTCAGGCACCTGCTAGTGATGTGGTTTGGGATGCTTTTGTCTATAACCCCAATTTGTAAGAATCTCCCTCATGCTTGGGTACCTATGTATGTAACATCAGTTTGTAATAATCCTGTGTAATTAAGTTGTAAAAGTCACACTTTCCCCCAGCCATAAAGGCATAAACCCTGCTTCTCCCCTTCCCCCAGCCTGAAGATCTTCCCTTAGCTAGGAAAATCTGCTTAGAAACAAGTCCCTGGGAAAGTCCCAAAAGTTTCTATAAACAAACTCTTAGAGAAATGCATAGCCCCTTTGTTCTAAGTGGCCAGCTGCACCCAAAAGCCTTGAACATTATCAGACAAGATAACTCCTTTCAATATGGTACCTCATGAATCCCTAATCAGTCTAGTTCCCAGACTTGGAAACAATCAAAACTATCCTCCCAACAGCTATATTAAACATATGTCATTAGTCCTTGACAGTAAAAGGCCTAGTGATGTGTCAAGCTCAGAACCACACCTCCCTCTCCCCAACCCTACGGAATTTACCAGTGAATCATGGGAAATTTGCATGTGCAGTTGATATGAAAAGTGCAAGTCCCTTTAAGCACGGACTACTCCTAGACCACTCCCCAACTCCACCTTTTGCCCACCAGTTAGCATAATTAGCCTTTGAGTAACAGTTTTAGGGTTATAGATCCTGTCCCTCAATTCCCAGCTCCTTGCAGGTCTCTTAACCACTTCCTCTCTGCTGCAGAGCATAAAACTACAACTCTACCTTATATTCCTGCACTTTGCATGTCCCCCCTTTCTCCTGCCAGCTACTAAACCAGCATATCAATAAACTTTACAACTTCACTAAAGACAGCTTGGGTCCTACTGAAATTCTTTTCCAGACAAGAACCCAATAGGGAATCATATGAGATCCCTTAAACACCCAGCACTTACAAACCTCTTCACTAGCTGTGTGACCCTGGACAAGTCACTTCACTCTAGCTTCCACATTTATAAAATAAGGATTATAACAGCACCGGCTTCCCAAGGTTGATATGAGGACGGGATGAGAGAGCCAGTGTAAAGGACTTAGCAGGGTTTGGAACACGGGAAGCTCCAGGTAGATGGTGACTTAGTTTTATGTAGTCCATTCAGCAGCTAAGGGTCCTCACTCTCTGCTGGCTTCCCCTGTCTTTCCCTGTGTCCATCTCCTTGACAGAGGAGACAGAGGCAAAGCGGGAACATCCTGGCCCGCCTCCTCCCTTTATCCGTGACCCCCAGCTCGAGGAGCCCACACAGTGCCCGGCCCTTCTCGGATCCCGGGCTTTTCCTCAACACCGCTTCCCCAACAGACAGGGCCCAGGTCACTGCAAAGCTGTGGCGGGCGCCCTCTCGACCTCTCCTGCTGCCCCGCGCCCCGTCCTGTCCAGCTCCTCGGGCCTGGAAGCCCCCAGGGACTGCCCCCCCCCAGGTCCTGGTTTTCTTCCTCGGAGCCGCTACTTCCCTTCCTGGGGACGTCACTTCCGCCGGGAAGAAGGCGGCACACAAGAAGTACTGCTTAGAGCTGAGGCCTGTTGGGAATGCCTGCGGAATAGGAGAGACCTAGAGGTGGACTAGGCTGGGAGGAGCTGCAGAGCCCCTCCAGGCATGGGACCCCAGTCCAGGTGAGTCCCCGTGCGCTCTGGGGCTCTGGAGACTGTTGAGGAGCTGAAGGGAGGAGCGGAGGGGGCGGGGCAAGCAGGAAGGCAGGAATGCATTCTAGGCCTGGGGAGGGGCCGAGCCTCAGGCATGTGCAGAAGGCGCCGCAGCCTCCAGACTACCATTCCCAGAAGGCCGTGAGCGCCTCGGGAGTCATTTTCCAAAGAGAGGGTGGGGCATCTTACAGGTCACTTCCGCCACATCTCTTTTCCTGTCTTCCCTGGTTATTTGTGGTTCTCTTGTGTCGGGAGCCGGCGTGCTAAGGGGTGAGCGGGAGCTGACTACGGGACCCGGCCCCGGCGGAGGCCGACTGCGGTGTTGTGAAGGGGGCGGGGGCTGGTTGAGGTACTCACGGAGAATGAGAGGAGGGGTCCCCCAGGAGAAGAAAGAAGCCGCGGAGGGCTTACAGCGTTGCGCGTGTGGTTGAGAGGGGAGTAGGTGAATGTTGTAGGGGGAGCCGGATTCCACTCTTGGCCAGGTCTGACCCTGCCCCACCAGGCCTAGTTCCTTTCTTCTGTGCTAAGAGTCTGCAGGGATCTCCTTCCCATCTGTGCCCCTTTGGTCCTTGTTCCGGTCGTCTCTGCGGTCTTATGTCCTCCTCCCCGCAAACTCCGGGGCACCCCGTCCCCCGTGAAGGCTTCCCTGGCTCTC
This sequence comes from Pseudocheirus occidentalis, assembly GCA_028646575.1. Lineage (NCBI taxonomy): Eukaryota > Metazoa > Chordata > Mammalia > Diprotodontia > Pseudocheiridae > Pseudocheirus > Pseudocheirus occidentalis. The sequence goes on from CM053595.1 coordinate 293,983,035, forward strand.
TCGGGGATCCGTGCTCCACAGCCCCCCTCCTCCCTGCACTCTCATCCCTCTCTCTGCCCAGACTTCCTCAGGCCTCATCTCCTCCTCTTCTCCCCGGGTCCCCCCTCCTCTAGGAAGCCTTCACTGAGGATTCTGGGGGTCGATCAAAGCTCTCTGTGTGTAAAGAGATGGTCTCCAGAGCCTCCTCCCTGGTCCCCCCTTGGCAGGGAGGTGAGGATTTCTAGCCCCAAGCAGGGGCCCCAGAGGGCCTGCCCTGAGTGTCTCCCCAGAACTTTTGCCTGGGGTGGGCTCTGCTTGCCCCAGAAGGTTGTTTCACGATGCCCAAGAGGAGGATCCCCCTGTTCCTGACAGCCAGGACTGGAAGGATGAGCGCCAGCTACTTCTTCCCTGAAATTCCTTGTCACTGTGATGACCATGGTATTCATTTCTTTCTTCTGTAACCCTAGAAACTGTGGGGATCAGAGCATTCTACATGTAGAGCCAAAAGAGCACACAGAAATCAGCTCTTTGTCCTTGCCTTACAAAGAGATTGTCTGAGGTTTCTTTGATTTCTTTCAGACATTTTAAAGCTTTGAATTCAAATTCTTTCCCTCCATCCAGCTCCTCCACCACCCACTGAGAATGCAAGCAAGAGGATCTACATTATGCATGTGAAGTCAGGCAAAACATTTCCACATTAGCCATGCTGCAGAGAAAAGAGAAGGTAAGAACCATGAAAGGGAAGAAAACCCAAACAGCTCTGCTTTCATCCACTGCAGAATTCTTCAGTTCACTTTTTTATCATGACCCATTTGGAATTTTCCGGGGTCATTCTGTGGATTAGAGTAGATTGTGTCTCATTGCTGATTGTTACACTATTGTGTCTCATTGCTGATTGTTACACTAGTGCAGTTACGGTATAGAATGTTTTGATTCTGCTCAGTCTGTTGCCTCATTTCATACAAATTTTTCCATGTTGTTCTGACCACCTCCCTCCAGTTTAGCCAATTTGAGAGATAAGAAATGATATCACTAAGCTATAAGTTTTCTGTTAGTGATTTTAAACGTTTTTTCATTTGACTATTGATAGGTTTGATTTCTTCTTTTAAAAAGTGCTTGTTAACATGCTTTGATCTTTTTTTTTCCAGTTGCACAATGGGTTTTATAAGTTGACTCAGTTCCATATATATTTGAGAAATGAGGCCTTTATTTAGACAGTTTTGTTTTTAAAATTTTTTTCCATTATCCTGCTTGTCTGCATTGGTTTTGTTTTTGCAAAGACTTAAATTTCATATAACCAGAATTATGCATGTTACCTTCTGTGATCATCTGTGTTTCTTGTTTAGTCACAGGTTCATCCTTTATCCATAAATACGACGGGTTAATTCTTCCTACTTTGCTCTTGATGTCATCCTTTGTATTTAAAACGTGCTGATTTTGACATTATCTTGGTATACACTCTGAGATATTGGTCCATACCTCATTTTTGCCAGAGTCCTTTTGCAGTTTTCCCAGCAGTTTTTATCAAATAACGAGTCTTGCCCTTGGAGCTTGGATCCTTGGATTTTTGAACCACTAGATTATTATGGTCATTTACCTCTGTATTTCATGTACCTAATTTACTTCACTGCTTAGCCCCTGGATTTCTTTGCTCTCCCCAAATTGTTTTGATGAGTACTGCCTTTAATAATTTTAAAAATCCTTTTACAGCTTGGTTATGTTTTTCCATTTAAAAAATTGGTTCTCTTGGTATTGTTGACCTTTTCTTCTTCCTGAGTAAATTTTATTATTTTTCCTTAGTGTATAGAAAAAATTCTTTGGTAGTTTTGTTGGTATGGCAGTGAATAATAAGTAAATTAATTTAGTTAGAATTTTTCACTTGTCCATGAGCAATTATTATTTCTGCATTTGTGTATACCTATCTTTATTTCTGTAACAAAAGTTTTGTCTTTATATTCCTGTAGTTCCTGTGTGTGTGTGTGTGTGTGTGTGTGTGTGTGTGTGTGTAGAGAATGCCAAGTATTTCATACTGTTTACCGTTACTTCAAATGGAATCTCTTGTTCTGTCATTTAATTCTGAGTTTTGTTGGTTTATATTATATTTTGCAATTTTGCTAAAGTTCTTCATAGTTTCAACTTGTTTTTTAAATAGATTCTTTAGAATTCTCTTAAGTATACCATTGTTTTATCTGGAAAGTGGGATGATTTTTTTTCCTTGTTGCTTTATTCCTCCAATTTCTTTTTCTTGTTTTATTACTATAGCTAGCATTTTTAGTATAACGTTGAATAAAAGTTTTGATAATGGCTATCCTTGCTTCACCTCTGATCTTTTTTGGAAGGCTTCTAATTTATCTCCATTAGAGACAATGCTTGTGCTTGGTTTTGGTTAGGTACTACTTAACATATTAAGAAAAGCTCCATTTATTCCTCTGCCATGTTGTGGTTTTTAGTAGGAATGAGTTTCGTATTTTTTCCAAAGCTTTTTCTGCATCTGTTGATATGAATATATGATTTTCCTTGTTTTTGTTACTGACATCATCAGTTATGCCTTTAGTTTTCCTAACATTGAAGCCACTCTGCATTCCTGGTGTAAATACAACTTGGTATAATGTATGGTGTTTGTGATAAATTTGTTGGAATCCCCGCTAATATATTCTTTAATATTTTATCTTAATATTCATGAGGGAAATTGGTTTAGTTGCTTTCTTTCTCTCTTTTCTCCTCCTGAATTCAACATTTTATATAAGGCTAGCCATGAGAGGTTTGATTATTACCATTGCTGATTGATTGTTAAAAATGATCCAGCAAAAGGTGCTAAGTCTCTCAGGCCTTCTCCATTTGCTTATTGTGGTGGCTGGACAAAAAGAGACTTCCATGACTTAGTTGCTCCTTGGTGTTGCAGTCTTGCTGCCTATCACTGTCACAAAATCCATTGAGGGCAGTCCCCTTAGGTAAGTTAGACTTACAGAGAAAATGCCACGTGGAAAATGTAAAATTAATGTGTCTTCCAGTTAATACTGATGAGGTATAGGCTCTGGGACCACCCCCCATTGAGCTGTCCTTGAATCTTTGAGGTACATGCTCTGGGAAACCCCTTGCCTATCGAAATATCAAATCACCCTTGCATTGACCTCATTAATTCCACCTGAAGTCCCTCCCCAAACTCATTACTGGAGTTTGACCTCATTGGCTCCTCCTGAAGACCCTCCCCAGGCTCCTCCTCTGAACCACCCCTAGATTCTTCTGTATATAAGACCCCATCTTCCCTCCATCTGAGTGAGAGCGCTGTGAAATGGCCTAGCAGAGACTTGCTCTGTGTGAAAGCTCCATAGAACAACCTGGCATAGCCTGGCTCCTTAAGTGTCTACCCCATACAGCGATCTTGAACTTTCAATAAACTTTACTTTTTCTTTGGCTGAGAAGACTTGAGTGGAATTCGTTCAGCAGGACTCGGCATGTTGATATTTTGGGGTCTCAGGCAGCCCTAACTGGTACTCTTTGGGTACTCTCTTCAATACTATGAAAAAGTTCCTTTGGTGACAAAGTAGCCCCGGTAGCCCACTCTCAGTGTCCGTTTAATCACCATTTGAGTGTCAGATGTCTTATGTGGTCCCTGAAAGGAATTCTTATGATCGCATTTTACAGTAGCTCTCAGTTGATGGCTGCTCTGAAGGTGGGTCTTCTAGGAACCTCAGAGGTACTTAGTTGTTCTTGGATATACCCTTTTATGAAACAGATCTTAATACAATTTAGTAACCCTTGAGGTGGTGAACTATAGAATATCAAATTAGGAACCTACACCTCAACTGTCAGAGAATTTTAGTCCTAACACGTCTCTGGTTGTTTTGCATCAAAACCTTGTATCTTCTATGGACGGTGCTGTCAATCCTAAAAGAAATGCATGAGCAAGTAACCAGTAAAATGAAACCCTGGTATGTGTTCATCTTCATTTCAAAATTAAAACTCATAAAAGGAAAAGAATAATCCTTTAAAACCAGAAAACAGGCTAATGAGTATTCCATCAATGACATGTGAATATGAGAGCCATGTGCACATAAGTGTTGTTGCTCCTGAAAATGGTGTCCTTCCTTTAATTTTTAAAAGACACATATTCATCTTCACTCTTTCTGATCTGTCTTTATGTGAATTTTTTTCTAAATCATTCCCTCTCCTTTAGAAGGACATTATGATTATTTTAGCCAAATGAAAGGATGTCATAGTTTTGATTTCCTATAAATTAAATACCATATCAATTATAAGTTGGATGACCTATTATATAGTATGTTAAGGTCAAAGGGGACAGCTAGGTACTACAGTCAATAGAGCAAAGACCCTGGAGTCAGGAGCACATGAGTTCAGATCTGATGACCTGAGTTTAAATATGCTGTCTGACACAAAAAACTAGGCTTGTGACCTTGGGCAAGTCACTTAACCTTAATTGCCCTACCTTGTCCTCCTTCCCCTCAGAAAAAAACAAAACAACAACAAAAAAAGACCTCAGGAGACAAGGGAAGTGTTTTCTCTATTGTTAATTAGGTTAAGCTTGGAATTGTCTCTTACTTCCTATTCAAATAATTATTTAAAATTTTTCTTACTGTAGTAGAACTATATATTATGTAATCAAAATTTGCTAATGTCACTTATCTCCTTTTTTATTATAATGAAAAAATAAGGCATCATTATACATTCATCCTTATCAATGGAATTTGCCATTTGAGAAAAAAGGGAGAGACATAGCAGCATCAGGACTCTCCTCTGTTCTGTCTGATTTCAGGTACGAGTCATAGTCAGTAGCCAGTCACACTGAAGGACTCAGCATGAGCCACAGAATTCAGGCTCAGATGAAGGTATCATGGGAAAATGTCTTTGTTTCCCACGACTAGGGAAACTAACTTTTCCAGAGGCAGTCTTCAGAGTGCAGGGACACATGAGCTTCCCGTGATTGATGAACTCGTGCGTGGTATTAGAGATGTAAGACACACATTGTTGTTTCTTATTTCTTTTTCTTTTTATTGGACTGTTTGTGACTCTGTTTGTGTTTTCTGGTCATAGATACTGGCAGTGGTTTGCCACTTCTTTTTGAGCTTATTTTACAGATGAGGAAACTGAGGCAAACAGGGTTAAGTGACTTGCCCAGGGTCACACAACTAGGAAGTATCTGAGGTCACATTTGGACTTAGTCAGTTGAGTCTTCCTGATTTGTGGCCTAGTACTGTATCCATTGCATCGCCTCAACTGCCTTTCAGACACAGATACCTGAATTTGAAACTTAGTATAGCAGTAGATTAAAGTCCCAAGAGATTTTTCCTCAAACAGCAAAATTTCACTAACTGCAACTTAGGGCTGGGTTGTTGTTATTTTTGTCATGTCTTAATATTCATCAAGATATTCTCTTGAACTTTCGTGTGAGAATAATTGTATGGTGGACTTCTGCTCATGTATAGTTAACTAACACCAGTTTACACATTCAGTTGTTCAAAATTGTTGCTTTACTACTTAACTAATTATTAATACATAGACTGTCATGATTTTCTAAATGATCTTATATGAACCTCACTGTTTAAAGTTAACTCTTATGAGCAACTAGGTGGCCCAGTGGATAAAGCACTGGCCCTGGAGTCAAGAGGACCTGAGTTCAGATCCACCCTCAGATTAGTTTTGTAACCCTGGGCAAGTCAGTTAACCCCAATTGTGTCAACAAGAAAAAAAGAGAAAAAAAGTAACTCTTAATTTTATTTACTCTGTCTAGGAGAGGTCCTAGTGTCTCAAACTAACATTACAGAGTTTTACCAGATGCTATCAGAAGGGCTGGCAAGATCTTATGACCCAGCCTGAGTAGAAAATCACAGAGAAACTCACATATAAGAGTCTCTTAAGAGGATTTTGCTACTTTTCTTTTCTCGACAATGATTCATTATTATTCTCTAATTTAAATATTTAACAGTTTTCAAACATTTTTGTCACATTCTTTTAAGAATTCAATTTATAACAGCAGAACCAAATCAATTCCTTTTAATTGCCTAACTTAGCACTGCCAGTGAACCTTGAGATGGCCATTAAAGATCACATTTCTCCTTACCCCAAGGTTTTCTTATTGTAGCCCAGTCAGGAAAAGCTACTTATTAAGTATTTAGCAATAGCCTCTACCATAACTTGTTAAACCAAACCAAAGAAACTGCATTTTCTCCATCAATCATTTAGTTAATTCACATTTGTCAAACTTGCACTTAACCCTTCCCAGTCTTGTGAAATTTCTTTTGTAGTCTTCTGGTGATTGGGGAAGGGAGACTTGTAGTTGTAGTACTTGTCAAAGAGTCATTTCCTTAAATCGTTTTTAAATTTCAGTTGGGTCAAAACCCTTCCTCAAAACTCCAAAGCCCTTTACTTTGAAACTCTGTTCATACTGTGGCCTTCACAAGTTTCCTTTCCATATTCTATTCTGACTCTTCTCTTTCTTTCTTCTACTTGCTTATTTACTCTTCTAGTCTTTATTTCCCAATGCTCTCCAACACTGTCTATAGACTTAATCTTCAGTTTAGTGAATTTTTCCTTATACTTTAGCATATTTTTATTGAACAAAACCCATTCATTGTAATACTGTTACATTTTACAATTCTTAAAGGCTTATAAATGTTTAGTTCATTCCAGTCTTTTTGAGGGCTCTTGGGCAGTTGGAATTGGTTATAGTCCCACAGTTTTTGTAAGTGATAGTCAAATAAAGTCCCTTAGCACAACTAGAGATTATAAGATACCTCCTCGTTCCTCACTGCAGTGTCACAGGTTTCAGTAAGTAGAATGACTATGGAGAAGTTGTCTCTGCCTCTTTCAGAGTTAACCTCTTCTATGCAAGTGAAGCATTTATCCATCCATTTCACAGAGGAGTGTACTTGGTAATGACTAGGTGGGTCAGCCAGAGACCAGTGATGGTTTCTCAATTTATAATCTGTTGTATATAAGTAAGTTTCATTTTGCTGCTGGTACTTAAATGTATAAAGGAACTCATAAGCACCTTTTCTTTCCCTGTGAATAAGCATAGTTATTAATTGCCTTTTCCTTTCACAAAGTTTGTGATATTTTCCAGTGCTGTAAGTTGTGAAGTAATTGTGTCTAATTAAACAGTTAAGAGTTAATTGTAGTCTTTCATCAAAGAGGAGTTAATTTTCTGATGACTTTGAACTGATAGAAATTTTTATCACATTAATTTAATGTTTGGATTAAATTAAATCAACTACTAGCTCTATAATCACTAATGTCAACAGTTTAAAATCTGAATTTTTCCAAGGGCCATTAATTGCCAAGATTTCAAATTTCAGGACTCTCTATTAGCAATTAGCTTATGCTTTAATTTTTTTCCAATATTTATTTATTTTCGGTTTTCAGCCTTCCTTTTGATTTCTAAATTTTCTTCTCTCTTTCCCCTCCCAAGACAGCATGCAATCTGATATAGGCTCTACATATACATTCACATTAAACATTTTCATGTTAGTCATGTTGTAAAGAAGAGTTAGAACCAATGGGAGGAACCTCAAGAAAGAAGAAACAAAAACAGAAAAAGAGCAAATAGTATGCTTCTATCTGCATTCAGATAGTTCTTCTTTTGGATATGGATAGCATTTTTCTATCCCGAGTTTTTTGGAGTTGTCTTAAATCCTTCTATTGCTAAGAAGAAATAAGTCTGTCAGAGTTAATTATCACACAATATTCTCCTTCTCCTTCCCTGTATGGTGATAAATTTCTTAAGAGTAACAAATATCATCTTATGTTTTAGGAATATGAACAGTTTAACCTTTTTGAATCTCAAGTTTCTTATTATTTACCTTTTTATATTTCTTTTTATGTTCTCTCTTTTGTTTAAAAATCAGTTTGTTTTATTCAGCTGTAGTCTTTTCATTAAGAATACTTGAAAGTCCTCTGTTTCACTAAATGTCCATTCTTTTTCCCTGAAGGATTTTGCTCAGTTTTGCTGGATAAATGGCTCTTGGTGGTAATACTAACTGCTTTGCCTTCTGGAATATCATTTTCAAAGCCCTCTGTTTCTATAATATAGAAGCTACTAAATCATGTGTAATCCTGGCAGTGGCTCTGTGATACTTGTTTCTTCCTGACTGCTTTTAGTATTTTTTCCTTGACTCTGGAATTTGACTATGATATTCCTGGAGTTTTCTTTTTGGGATCTCTTTCAGGTGGTGATCAATGAATTCTTTCCATTTCTATTTTTCCTTCTGTTTCTAGAATGTAAGGGTGGTTTTCCTGGACAATTTCTTGAAAGATGTTGTCTATACCTTTTTGTTGATGGTGGCTTTCAGGTAGTCCAGTAATTCTTAAGTTATCTCTCTTGGATCTATTTTCCATGTCAGTCCTTTTTCCAATGAGAAATTCCATATTTTCTTTTTCTTCTTTTGATTTTGTTGTATTGTTTCTTGAAGTCTCATAGAATCAGTAATTTCTACTTGGCCAATTTTGATTTTTAAGGAATTGTTTTCTTCTTTGAGCTTCTGTACCACCATTTCCATTTGGCCTATTTTATTTTTTAAGGAGTTGTTTTCTTCTGTGAATTTTTTGTATATTTTTTTTCCCTGTTGTATGTTTCTTTTACGAAGCTCTTGACTCTTTTTTTTTCATAATTTTCTTGTATGATTCACATTTAGTTTCCCTACTTTTCTTTTACTTCTCTCTCTTTTTTTTTAATTTTCCAAGCTCTTTGAGGAGTTAATTTTGGACTTTAGACCCAATTACATTTTTATTTGAGGCTTCCCATGTTGCCATTTTGACATTGTTGTCCTCTGTTAAATTTATCCCTTGATCTTCCTTGTCACCATAATAATTTTCTGTGGTCAACTTCTTTTTTTGACTTTTTTTTTTGTTCATTTTTCTATTTCATTACTTTGCCTTTATGTTGTAGTTGGGCTCTAATCGTACACTGTCCCAAGCTTCAGACTCAGAGCCTTGTTGGTGCCTTTAATTGAACCTCACAGCCTGCCCTCCCACCCTATTGAGACAGACTTTTCCTGCTCTTCTGGTAAACTGCTTCCCACTCCTAAATTGGTTCTGAGGCTTTTAAAATATTTTTTTAAGGGGAATTCATTAAGGCTTTGGGCAGTTCCTTCACTTTGTCATCTTTGCACAGGAATTCCCTTAATAGCTGTTTTTACTTTCAGTTGGGGGAAAATAAAATATTAAATGTTGTTTGGTTTGCTTTTTTTTCCCCAAAATAAGAAGGTGACTATTTTAGGGGTGATGAGGTTGTGCTGATTCCTGAAAGGATCTGAGAATGTTTAACTTGAAAGGAATGACTTAAGACCATATGAAAGGTGTTTTACTGTTTCATTTATATTGTTTTATTTCAGCAAATAGAGAAGGCTTAGGAATTCTACTTACTTGAGCTCAGAAGGTAGAAATGGGAGCCATGGGTATAGGTGGCAAAATTGATATCCTTGGAACCACTAAAAACAATAAACATTAATTAAGCACTTACTATGTGCCCAGCACTTTGTTGAGTCCTGAAGATACAAAGGAAAGCAAAAATAGACCCTACCTTCAAGGAGCTTTCAGTTGTAACGGGAGAAGAATTTTAGATGCCTGCTACGTACCAGGCTCTATTCTGTGTTTCACATGAACAACTGAAACAGTCCATAGTGGCAACAACTTTACATTCAAACTTTGTAACACTCAGAGTTATACTTGTGTATATCCCAATGTTTTTGGTGTTTCAGGAATCAGTGACATTTAAAGATGTGGCTGTGGAATTCACACAGGAAGAGTGGGTACATTTGAATCCATCTCAGAAAACATTGTACAGAGATGTGATGCTGGAGAACTATAGGAACTTGGTCTCTTTGGGTAAGAATACCAACCCCTTTGGAATCTTAATATATTTTGGAGATTTTAACAAGATTTTAACAGTTGTTCCTTGGCATACAAAAGGAAGACATTCCTAATTCCTTTGTAAAAACCAAGAGACACAGTACTTGTGATACCTTTTGCAAAGGATCATTGGAAACTGAGTTCTCAATTTACTATTGTCCTAAATCCTCTGTGTTGTTTCAGATCCAAGATTTTCTGTTTAATCCCAGTAAGGTATGATCATACACAAAGTACTCTTATATCTAAGCAGGGAGTGTGTCACATGAATTATTTTTCCAAAGCCTTTCTCTGTAACACATTCCCACACAGTATAAACTTATCTTTCAGTGGTCATTTGTACTGTCTTTAAGGTCTTCCTCACATGCTTACTCCCTCCCACAACCCTCCCCCTGCCAAAAAAAGCTTAAGCTAGTTTGGGATCCTTTTATTAAATTTTATGGATGTTTTACTTGATTTCAATGTTCCTTCATACCCTTCCACCTAAAAAAAAGATCCTACTTCTCTCCTCGACCAGACTATTTGTTATAAAAAGAAAAAAAACCAGTTTCGGGTAAAAATCAGCTAACATAGCCAGTGCTTTGATGATATGAGATACGTTCTTCACCCTCATTCTCATACCTCTCTACTGAGAGCAGAGTGGAGTATTTGAATAATTTTGTTTTTCTTATGTACAATTCTTAAATTATCATCCCTAGAATTTTTCCCTTTTCAACGAACAGGACTTGCAGTTTCCAAGCCAAATGTGATCTACCAAATGGAAAGAAAGGATGCGTATTGGATGCCAGAGAGAGCTATTCCAAGAACCAGTTGCCCAGGTAACTACATAAAAACCAAGCAAATGATTCGTTGCAAAGTACAACTCTGTTGATCATTTGAGGTCAGAGTTCTTAGGAAGTGTTGAACAAGGGGGTTGTAGTATAGCTTCTTGGTCCTGTTGAAAAGAGCCAAGTTGGTTTTGTTGTTGTTGTTGTTGTTTAAAGAAATTACCTTTTTATGCATCTCTTTACTCACATGTACCATTGCTCTCAGAGAAAGTTGTTCCCTGAATATAGAGTAGGTATTTCCCTTCTGTTCTTTGAAGGTTATCTCAGTTTAGGCAGGCATTGTTCAGCCTTATTTCAGCCTCATTTCCCCTTTTAAAGTAGGCACATTACTTAAAATATTAACATGGCCTTTCTCCTTCTGTTGTGTTATCAACATAACAGTAATTATGTTGCTTTGCTATGTTACTTTTTAAAGCATTTAATCCTAAACTAGTTCACCTTTCTTCAGTCTGTCATTTTATATATCACTCTGTTTTCCTTTATGCTTTGAAATTATATTTAATAGGGTGGCTAGGTGGCACAGTGAATAGAGCACTAGCCCTGGAGTCAGGAGGACCTGAGTTGAAATCCAGTCTCAGACACTTAACACTTACTAGCTCTTTGACGTTGGGCAAGTTACTTAACTCCAATTGCCCTGGCTTCCTCCCTCCAAAAAAAAAAAAAATTATATTTCTAAAGGCACAGTGATACATTCATATGACATGATTTGTTTAGTCATAGCCCTATCATTGTACCTATATGTTTTTAGTATTCTATTTTATGACCAGCTGCTGTAAATACTTTTGAGAGAATTCTTTGCTTTCAGTAAAATTTTGAGGCTATAGACCTAATAGTAGAATTGTTTGATTGATGGATATGGACAGTTTTGTAGGATTAGCTTAAATTGCTATGTTACTTTTCAGAGAAATGATAACAGCAGCTGCACAAGTATTTATTTTAGCAGGACTGACAAGATTTGTAATTTTAAAGTATCTTTGCTAATCTGATGACCGTTGATCTATCCATATTGTTTCATTTTGACTCCTTTGATTACCTGAGTTTGTGTAATGTTTTGGGTAACTCTTAATAATTTCTCTAGGGGGCACCTAAGTGTCACAGTGAATAAAGCACTGGCCCTGGAGTCAGGAAGACCTGAGTTCAAATTTGGACACTCAATATAAAACTTGCCATATGACCCTGGGAAAGTCACTTAACCCCAGTTGCCCTACCTTCCCCTCTCCAAAAAGCAATAATGACAATAATAATAATGATTTCTCTAATGAGAGGTACCTGTATGTCTTGATCACTTTTGCTATTTGAATTGAATCTTACTCTTACAAATTTGAATCAATCCTATACAAAATAGATATGTTAGACTTTTAGCTGAAATTTTTTAAAACAGTTGCCTGATATGACCACTATTTTCCTCATATTTCTTTATTGGGCTAACTTGATATCTCTTCCTATCTGGCCTCTGAAGTGGTTGATTCCCCTTATTCTTTCTGTTCATTGTTTTCCCCTACTATTTTCACCTCAGATGGTAAGGATATATTTGTAGACTCTTAAAGGTGTATAACTTTCATGGATAGCCTTTTATTTCCTTATTCCATTCAGACATCACCTATTTACAGTAGGATAAGTCCTAATTCATCCCTCCAGGTAATTTCATCCTAAGTAAATTAATTTACATATATTAACTCTGTGTCTCATTATATTTTCACATAAGATAAAGTGTGATCTTTATTAAAAGACCACATAGACTAGTCCTCTCAAGTTGGAATGATAGAAAATAGCTCCAAAATCATTTGAGCAACTCTAAACCTTGGGAAAGGGGAAAAAGGCAGAGTTAATCAGTCTTTATTCTACCTTTCAGAGAGCAAAGAACTTACTAGAAAAAAACCTTATGAATGTAAGGAATGTGGAAAGGCTTTCCACTTCAACTCCGAATGTAATCGACATCAGAGAATTCATACTGGAGAGAAACCTTATAAGTGTATTGAATGTGGGAAAGCCTTCCGCCTTACTGTACAACTTACTCTACATAAAAGAATTCATACTGGAGTGAAACCTTATGAATGTAATGAATGTGGGAAGATCTTAAGTAGCAAAACATCCCTTAAGGCACATAAGAAAATTCATACTGGTGAGATGCCTTATGAATGTAAGGAGTGTAAGAAGGCCTTTAGACAGAGAATACAGCTTACTCGGCATCAGACAGTTCATACTGGAGAGAAGCCTTATAAATGTGATGAGTGTGGGAAGCTCTTAAGTAGCAATACATCACTTAAGGCACATAAGAAAATTCATACTGGAGAGATGCCTTATGAATGTAAGGAGTGTGGGAAGACCTTCAGACAGAGGATACAACTTACTCAGCATCAGACAATACATACTGGAGAGAAGCCTTATAAATGTGATGAGTGTGGGAAGCTCTTAAGTAGCAATAC
>CM053595.1:293996627-294012889 GCA_028646575.1 Pseudocheirus occidentalis
TTTTCTTTTGGGGATCTTTTTGAAGAGGTGATTGGTGAATTCTTTCAAGTTCTATTTTGCCCTCTGACTCTAAAACATCAGGACAATTTTCTTTGAGGATTTCTTGAAGGATGCTTTCCAAGTTCTTTTTCTGGTCATGGGTCCCCCCTTAACTTTTTAAATTAGATCTATTTTTGCTTTTGCTTTATCTGAGATCAGAAATGCTACCCCTGCTTTTTTTTTTTACCTCAGCTGAAACATAACATATTCTACTTCAGCCTTTTACCTTTACTCTGTGTGTATCCCTCTACTACAGATATGTTTTTCATTACTTTGTCCCATTTTTCCCAACCTATTTTCAGTTTGGACTTCATATTAAAGTTGGGTTCCACTCACTACTGGGTGGGGCCTGGGGACAGAGGGTGATGTGGATAATGAACTTGGCCTTCAAATTTTTGTGGTCTACTGCTTTCTGACATAGGTCAAAGGGCAGGTAGTGAGACAGGTGGCCCATAAGCTTTTAGTGCTTCCAAGATGATGTGATGCAGGGAAGGGTTGGATCAGTGCCCTGTTGCTCTTTCTCTGGCTCTTACCCAGAGAGGGGTCCTGCTCCCTTGCCACTACAAATGCTTTTCTCCACCTTTGAAATGCAAATCAGAATTGACTAATAGGAGACAAAGTGCCAAACAACAGTAGTCTTAGACTCAGTGCTAGCACAGGAGATTCCTGGAATCGTTCTGATCAGCTGTTCAGTCCCTTTAAATTCCCATAGTGCTAGACTGCTCTGCACTGCTGGGCTTATGGACTGTGTGCTGGACTCCTGGCCAGCTGACACCCCAATGTCTAGAGACCTCTTTTTCTATGTTGCCCTGGTCTGGAAAAATGACTTACTGTCATTTATTCTTTACTTTCTCCACTCTGAATTTGGTTTGGTGGGTTTTTAAAGTTGTACAGTAGGTGTGTTGGGAGAGTAAGGCAAAAATGCTGTCTTCTCTCTGTAATCTTGGCTCCACCCTATGTTTTCAGTTTGAAAACATTACTTCCTTCACTATATGCATATTTCTTCTCTGCTGCAGAGTAAGATCTGCCCCCCAAGTTTCAAGGCTTTCCCACATTCATTACATTCTTCATATTTTTCTCCATTATGAATTCTCTGATGTCTAACAAGTACCTGTCCTCAAGAGGAAGGCCTGCCTGTAGAGATTATATTCATAAAGTTTTTCTGCAGTATGAACTCTGAGTAAGTTCTGAACTCTTATAGAAGGCTTTCCCACCTATATAATACACTTATACTATTTCTATCCAATATGAATTCCCTAATGCTCAGTAACTTCTATCTAAAGTCTGAAGGCATTTCCATGTTCATTAAATTCATGTTTCTCCCCCTGATAGTAAGTTCTGAGTTCAGGCAGAAGGATTTCTTTCATATATTATATTCATAAGGTTTTTCTCTAGTATGAATTCTTTGATATTGAAGAATTTCTGAGTTGTAATGGAAGGCCTTCATACGCCTTCCATTCATAAAGATTTCTCCAGTAAGTTGTGTCTTACTTTTCAAGGCTTTCACACATTTATTACATATTCTTAAGGTTCTCTCTCCTATGTATTCTCTGGTGTGGAGTAACTTCTGAACTCAGGCACAAGATCTTTCCACGTACATTGCATTCAAATGATGCATGCCAGAGGCCTGCCCACATTCACTACATTTATAGAGTTTCTCTCCAGTACAAATTCTTTGATGTTGAATATGTTGTGTAGGAGAAAGTCTTTCCATATTCCTTACATTCATACCTGGTTTTCTCCAGTATGAATGTTCTGATGTCAAATAAGTCCCGATTTGCACTGGAAAGTCTTCCCACATTCCTCACATTCATAAAGTTTCTCTCCAGTATGAACTTTCTCAATCCTAGTAAGAGGTATCCTCTTTCTAAAGGCCATACCACATTCACTACATTCATAAGTTTTCTCTCCAGTGTAAATTCTTTTATGTTGATTACATTCTGCATTGTAGGGGAATACTCCATATGTTCATAAAGAATCTCTACAGTATGAATTCTCTGATGCACAGTAAGATATTCCTTCTTCCTAAAGGCATTCCCACATTCACTACTTTCATTAGGTTCTTTTCCACTATGAATTCTTTGATGTCAAATAAACTTTGACTTTTGGTCGAAGTCTTCCCACAAGTATTACATGCATAAGATTTCTCTCTAGTATGAATTCTCTGAAGTGCAGTAAGATTTAGATTCTTCACAAAGGTCCAATTCACTGCATTCTGCTTTCTTTCCATTAATTCTTTGCTCTCTGAAAGGAAAAATAAAAACCTGATTAACCTTGCATTTTCTTTCCTTTCCCAAGGTTCCTAGTTGCTCAAAGATTTTGTGGCTTCTCTCTTGCTGTGCCACTAGTCTCACACTAAGGATCAGTTTATCTTATGTAAAAGTATAATGACTCAAAGTCAACATGCATAAATTCACTGATGTTAGATGAAATTACCTAGGCAGATGAATAAGGCCCTTACTCTACTGCTAACAAATGACATGTGAATGAAATGAAAGACAATCCATAAAAAGGTGATGGCTTTGACAGCCTATAAATATATCCTTACCACCTGAGGGGCAAGTAGGGTGGGAAAACACTGAACTGAAAGAAAAAGGAGAATCAATGAGTAGAGTGAGGGGGAAAAAGAGGCAGAGATATCAAGTAAGAAAAATAAAGAAGACATATGAAAAAAGGGGGGGCCGGGATCAGATAACTGTTCCAATAAATTTGTTCTAAAACCTCAACATATCTACTTTGTAATGAATTGGTTTAAGTTTGTAAGCAGAACATCTGATTCCAATAAGGCAAAAGATCATGAAATACAGGTATTTCTCATTACAGAAATTAGTAATAGTTAACCTAAAACATTATCCAAACTTTGGTTTGAATCAAAATGAAAAATTTGAAGGCATCATCAAATAGCTATCAGAGCAACAAAGATCCTTTAAGATGATAACAAATTTTAGCAGTAGTCTTAAAATAGGTACCTATTAAGCTGTTGTTGCCATTTTTCTGAAAAGCAATATAGCAATTTAAGCTAGAGCTACAAAACTGTTCATACCCTTGACTGAGAAGTCCCACTCTCAGGTTTCCTTTCTCAGAATGTTGGGTTTTGGTTTTTTGGAGGGGTAAGGGCAGTGCAATTGGGGTTAAGTGACTTGCCCAAGGTCACATGGCTAGCAAGTGTTAAGTGTTAGAGGCCAGATTTGAATGCAGGCTAAAGAAAGAGAAATTAGGTTATAATAAAATATTTTTAAAAGTAGCAGCAGTAAATCAACAAAATCATAAAACAAACAAAAATGTCAGGACTCAGAAGGAATAAAGGGAATATTGTTAATATTTTAAATAATGTGCTCATTTTAAAAAGAATGAGAAATGAGAGGCAGAATATCTATTTAAGATTAATCTTCAGTGAACAGAAGAAAACTACTTTCCCTGTACTGAGGAAACAGCATTCTTTAAAAATGGAGGTACATGTGAGTAAGGAGATGCACAAAAAAGTAACTTCTTGAGTTAAACAATAATGTAAATAATAATGTAAATGAATATAAGATCTCAGTTCTTCTCAACAGGCCTTAGAAGCTTTAATAAGATGTGTTCAACATTTTATGAGTTTAGACCTAAAATGACAAACAGCTGTATTTTGTAATGACCCATCTCCTTGGTTTTTATAGTCACCTGGACAGCTGCTTCTTGGAATATCTGCCTCTGACTTCCAAGATGCTTCCTTTCTTTCCAATTGATAGATCACATCTGGTTTTTAAACTGGAAATCCTCTTATTGAAAATGAAAAGGTGCTAAGTACAGTTATCTCAAAATTCTGTCATAGAAAAGATAGATGAAATACCCCTTCCAACTCTTAGCAGAAAGGTAGGGGAATAAGAATGTAGAATGCATTACCATCAAGGGCACTTGGCTTTGTTAGCTCATTTTGTCTGAGATTTTTTTGAGAATAGGTTGGTCAGAGAGAGAGGCAGAATTATGGACAGTCGAACAATTTATGAATAAACAAGAGCTAAAGTAGTGTGAGGTGTAAGAAAGATAATTCTGATTATATTAAATTTTTTAAAATTTATTATTTTCCCCCCGTTACATGGAAAAACAATTTTTAACATTCATTTTTAAAATTCCAAATTCTCTCCTTTCCTAGCAATTTGAATATGTTTGTAGTCATGTAAAACATTTTCCTAATATAGGAAATATATAACATAGGAATATATAATATGCTGTGAAAGAAAAAAAACAAAAAGAAAAAATCAGGAAAAATAAAGTTTTAAAAAGTATGTTTAAATCTGTATTGAGAAACCATCAGTTCTCTCTCTACAGATGGATTGCATTTTTCATCATTAAGTCCTTCAAAGTTGTCTTGGATCATTGTACTGCAGAGAATAGATAGGCCATTCATAGAAGATCATCTTGCATTCTGCTCCTCATTTCTTACAGCACAACACATTCCATCATAATCACACACCAAAATTTGTTCAGCCATTTCCCAGTTGATGTGCATCCACTCAATTTACAATTCCTTGCCACCAGAAAAGTACTATAAATATTTTTTTGTACACGTGGGTCCTTTTCCTTTTAAATCTCTTTTGGGACACAGAGTTAGTAGTGGTCAACAGGTATGCAAGGTTTTATAATCCTTTAAGCACAGTTCCAAATCATCTAAAGAATGGTTGATGGGGACCACTAGGTGGCACAGTGAAGAGAGCAGCATCCCTGGAGTCAGGAGGACCTGAGTTCAGATTCGACTTCAGACACTTAACACTTAACTGTGACCTTGGGCATTGTCACTTGACACCAATTGCCCAGTATTGACCCCTCCCAAAAGAAAAAAAGTGGTTGAATTAGTTCACAACTCCATTAACAATGCATTAAAGTGTTACTTTTCCCACATTCCCTCCATGTCATTTTCTTCCCTTCTTTTTTTCACATAAAGAATTTATTTTGCTTTTTTTAACTTCTGAAACTTAAATACACAATAAAAAAGAAACATATTATTAATTTAAATATTTAAACTTAAATACAAAATAAGAAAAGGGAAATAAGCGTGTCATGTGCACAGCAAAATCTAAGGGAGAATTTAAAACATATAGCAACAGATTTCCATTTCAAGAAAGCCTATATATAATAAATACTACATGCTGTGCTGAGAGCTGTCCGTCTTTTCTTTGCTCCTTTTTAGTTTTCTTTTGTTCTCTGCTGTGGGCATGACGTGCTTTTTCCCTTATCTTATTTTGTTATTTTTCCCCTCTTTCCCCCTAGAAGGATACAATTAAGCAGTTTTACATATATACGTAACAGACACATACATATACTTCCCGTCAACAAATTCTACTTCTGATCTTTGTTTTTAGGTTTGTGCTATCTCTATTTCTAGCCCCTCATAACTCCTCTACTTTACTTATACCAGCTCCCTTGCCCTAAAATTACTTGACCTACCCTCCTTCAAGGGCTGCTCCCTTATTCTCCCATTCCCATAAACCTAGTCAACGTAAGGTCTTTTTGTGTGTGAGTGTGGAGGATACATTGGTGTCTACTGCGTCCCTTAGCTTCAAACACGTGATTTCGGCCACCCACGACCTCTAGGGTCGCAGAACAGCACAAAGAAAGCCTCCCACCTGAACCACTCTTCCCGACAAGCCCCGTGGCGCTCATCTGTCCGACCTGGACATCTGTACAGGAGCCATCCCCTTCTGCTCAGGCTGGGGTCTGCCCTGAAGGGGTGGAGATGCCCGTTTCTGCCTTGCTCGAAGAAGGGAAGCCCGCTTCTGCCTGGGGGGGGGGGAGAGCAGTTATTTCTCTCCTGGGGACCCCAATATTACTTCAGAGACAAAACTGGAGAACAAACACGTGACCCTCTCTCAGCAGGGATGCAAGCATCAGGGAAGGATAGCTGGAGGAGGGGACGCCCCGAGGATGCCGGGAGATGGACATGAGGCCACAGGCAAGACCAGACCGAGGACCAGAGGGTCACACACCGGGGGCACCTGCCCTCGGAGCCTGGGTACAGGGTGAGGGCAGACACCTGGAGTGGCAGGACCTGACCAGGGTCACAGGAGGATTAGAACCCGCCCCCAGAGACTTCTGCCCTCAGGGACTTCCTCCCCTCCCGTAGCGGACGCCCCTCCCCTTCTCAGTAAGCTCCCGAGCCAGTCCTCTGGGCCGGGTCCGCCGCACCCCCACAGCCGGCCTCTACCCCGACCTGGCCCCACTCTGGGCTGCCCTCACCCGTCACACTTGAGTTCAGGATCAAGGAAGTGAAGCTCCCACCAGCTAGCATGGAAGCAGAGGAGAGGAAAGTAGGTGGAAGTGATGTAACTGAAAGCCGCCCCTCCTCCCTCCCGCCTTTAGGATTAGAAAAATACCCTTGTTGTACGCATGGCCTTCTGGGAATCGGAGTCCGGAGGCTGAGGCGCCTTCTGCGCATGCCGGAGCTCGGCCCCTCCCCCAGCCTGGAATATGGTTTTGCTTCCCTACCTGCCCCACCCCTCCCGCCCCTCTCCTTCCTTTGTGAATGCCAATCATTTGGTACATGGACTAAATAATATTTACCTGAGGCTTCCCGTGTTCTAGGCGTGTTAAGTGTTAAGTACTTTACACTGACTCTCTCATCAGGTTCTCACAACAGCCCTGGGAAGTGGGTGCTGTCATAGACCCCTTTCTATAGATGTGGAAAGCAGGGTGAAGTGACTCACCCAGGACCTCACAGCTAGCAGGTGCCTGAACTGGGATTTGAACTCAGCTCTTCCTGATGCCACACCTGTTGAGGTTTGAGGTTTAGATTAGGATCTAATCAAGACCCCCAAATACCAAGATGCCTAGTCCTGCTCAATGAATTCAACTCAAGTCTTCTCTCAGCCAAAGAAAAGCAAAGTTTATTAAAGATTCCCCCCCAATGGGTAGACTCTTAAGGAGCCACAGTATTTGTGACCCTTGTATTGACAAGTGCACCAGAACCATCTGACACAGACTGAGTCTGAGCTAGACTGCATCTGGCCACCTTCATGGAGGCAAGATGGATCTACAAAGTTTGTGAGAGGATTTAGGGGTGATTGAAAGGAGGAGTCAAATGAGGTTAGACTCCAGCAATGAGATTAAGGGTGGGAAAAAATGAAGGCTACCTGGAGTACCTCACTACATGGAGAGCCAGGATAGGTTAAGATTTGGGCCAAGGATAATGAAAGGCTTATGGCCTCATCAGGTGGGAAGATTCAATCAGAACTCAAGGGGGTTCCCAGAGCCTGTACCCCATCATTCCACCCTTAAACAAATGGACCCCAGTTCCTTTGGGGTAAAGGTAAAAGACCTTCCATAAGCGATCTCAGCTTATGAAAGTGCTTCCTGCTGGCAAGGGGCGTAGAGCTGCCCCTGCCTCTCTGGACCCTTTCAAGGGGTCAGAGACCTTGGACTCAGTCAGAGGTTGGTATAGCCTGAGTGGTCATCTGGAAGTCGATGGCTCAGACCCTGGAGGAGACAAACTTGGCAAGGATGTTAAGCAAGCAAAGACCAAAGAGGTGTGAGAGGAATAGAACCAGGAGGAGAATAAGAAATAAGGATAGCAAGGCCAAAAGGAAAAGGGCATTTCACCTCTTATCTTACTTGGGGAGGCAGGGCCTTCTTAAACGGTAACTTGAGGTCCTCCCCTATTACTTGACCTACCCTCCTTCAAGGGCTGCTCCCTTATTCTCCCATTCCCATAAACCTAGTCGACGTAAGGTCTTTTTGTGTGTGAGTGTGGAGGATACATTGGTGTCTACTGCGTCCCTTAGCTTCAAACATGTGATTTCGGCACACACATAAAAATATAAATAGATATTGTAGTCGTGGTTCTGTCATTTCAGTTTATGTCTGACTCTTTGTGACCCCATCTAGGGTTTTTCTGACAAAGATACTGGAGTAGTTTGCCATTTCTTTCTCCAGGTCATTTTACAGATGAGGAAACTGAAACAAATAGGGTTAAGTGACTTGCCAGAATCACTCAGCTATTAAGTGTCTGAGGCCAGATTTGAATGCAGGAAGATAAATTTTTCTGATTCCACTACCTGCCCCTCATGTAATGGTTTATATATATTCATCTCAGGAGAGCTAGACATACTCTACTACACCCTTATTATACAAGTTGTTTTTTTTTTTTAAATTTACTTCATTTTTAGCAATTATTTTATCTTCACCCTAGAGAACAAAAAAACACAACTTTCATAACACACAGGCACAGACAGACAGACAGACAGACACACACACACACACACACACACACACATATATATATATATGTATAATCCAGCAAAACAAATTTTGACACTGGTCACATCCCAAAATATAAATTTAATTCTGTACTTTAAATCCATCACCTCTCCAGGAAGAGATGGGCAATATGATTATCTTCAGTCCTCTGGAATCACAGTTGTTTCCTAGGACAATTGTTTACAGTGGGCTTGTCCAACTCAATGAGGGTAGGTAACCTTCACACTGTAAACTTCCCCATAAGGTTGAAATTACAGGTCCAGAACAAAACAAGACACACAGGAAGTCTTTCCGCCTTCTCCTTAGAGGGTTCTGCAGAGGGAAAGGATATCTTCTTCTCCCAAGGAGTCTAAATAAGGACTCTAAGCTGCATGTAGGGACTCAGTATAGTCAGTTGGGGAATCTTCCCACACTCCTTACATTCCTGAAGGATCACTCTCATATGAATTCACTGACGGATGCTTAGTCTAAAGGCCTTCCCAAACTCAAAAGGCTTCTCTACAAAATGAGTTCTTTGGTGTTGAGCAAGTTGTGTCTTTGGGGCGGTCTTCCCACATTCATTGCGTTTATAAGGTCTCTCTCCAGTCTGAAAGCTCTGATGTTGAGTAAGAAATATACTCAAGACAGAAGGCCTTCCCATTTATATTACATTCATAAGGTATGAATTATTGGAAGTTGAAAAAGCTCTGACTTGTGATGTAAGGCCTTTCCACACTGCTCACACTCATAAAAATTTCTCCTGCATGAATTCTCTGATGCACGTTAAGATGCGGCTTCTTCATGAAGGTCCCCCCATATTCCCTACATACACAAGGTTTTTCTCCATCATGAATTTTGGATGCTTAATTAAGATCTGAGATGCAATGGAAGGCCTTCCCACATTCCTTACACACATGAGTAATCTCACCAGGATGAATTCTCTGATGGACATTAAGGAATGTCTTCCATTTAAAGGTCTTCCTACACGCATTACTCTCTTAAGCAGAGTCAGTCCTCATTTATTCCTCCTGGTAATTTCATCCTAAGTTAATTCATTTACAGATGTTATCTTTGAGTCATCATACTTTCACATAAGCTAAATTATTCCTTAGTGAAAGACTAGTGAGAGTAACCTTCTCAAAGGGAGAATGACTCTAAAACCTTTGAGTAATTAAGAACCTTGGGAAAGGATTATTACATTTTCCTAAATGAATTCTTTGGTGTTGAGAAAGTTGTATCCTCAATCTAAAGGTCTTCCCACATTCATTACATTTATAAGGTTCCTCTTCAGAATGAATTTTTTTATGATAAGTAAGATACGAGTTGTACGGGAAAGCCTTTCCACACTCCTGGCATTTATAAAGAATGTCTCTTTAAATATGGATTTTCTGATGTACAGTAAAATATTCCTTCTTCCTGAAGGTCTTTCCACATTCACTTCATTCACATGGTTTCTGCCTAGTATGAGTTCTCTGATGCCCAATAAGATGTGCCTTCCTCCTGAAGGCCTTTCTGCCCATAATAGCTTGATAAGATTTCTCTCCAGTATGAATTCTTTGATGTAAAATAAGTTCTGAATTATATGAGAAAGCCTTCCCACACTCCTTACATTCAAAAATAATGTCTCCAGTATGTATTTTTTGATGCACAGTAAGATGTGCCTTTCTCATGAAGGTCTTTCCACATTCACTACATTCATAAGGTTTCTCTCCGGTATGAATTCTCTGATGCACTGTAAGTTGAGAGTTACTCTTGAAGGCATTCCCACATTCACTACATTCATAAGGTTTCTCTCCAGTGTGAATTCTTTGATGTCTAGTAAGATATGAATTATATGGGAAAGCTTTCCCACACTCCTTACATTCATAAAGCATCTCTCCAGTATGAATTCTCTGATGCAAAGTATGATGCACCTTCCTCCTGAAGGCCTTGCCACATTGACTACATTCAAAAGGTTTCTGTTCAGTATGAATTCTCTGATGCATTATAAGTTTTGACTTATGCTTGAAGGCCTTCCCACATTCACTACATTTATAAGGTTTCTCTCCAGTATGAACTCTCTGGTGCACAGTATAATGTCCTTTACTCCTGAAGGCCTTTTCACATTCACTACATTCATAAGGTTTCTCTTCAGTATGAATTCTCTGATGCACTCTAAGTTTTGACTTATGTCTAAAGGCCTTTCCACATTCATTACATTCATGAGGTTTCTCACCAGTATGAATTTTCTGATGCACTGTAAGTTGTGAGTTAATCCTGAAGGCCTTCCCACATTCACTACATTCATAAGGTTTCTCCCCTGTATGAATTCTTTGATGCTTAACAAGTTCTGAGTTGGAGAGAAAAGCCTTCCCACACTCCTTACATTCATAGGGCATCTCTCCAGTGTGAATTCTCTGATGCTCAGTATGACATCTCTTACCCCTGAAGGTCTTTCTACATTCACTACATTCATAAAGTTTCTCTCCAGTATGAATTCTCTGATGCAAAGTAAGCTCTGGCTTTCTCAAGAGGGCCTTTCCACATTCACTACATTCATAAAGTTTGTCACCTATATTAATTCTCTGATGCTTAACAAGTTCTGAGTTAGAGAGAAAAGCTTTCCTATACTCCTTATATCCATAAAGCATCTTTCCAGTATGAATTTTGTGATGTAGGTTAAGATGCAACTTACACCTGAAAGCTTTTCCACATTCACTACATTCATAAGGTTTCTCTTCAATATGAATTCTCTGATGCTGTGAAAACTGTTTCTTAATCCTGCAGGCTTTCCCACAAGTACTATATTCATAAGATTTGTCTCCAGTATGAATCTTCTGATGCACAGCAAGATGCTTCTTGCTCCTGAAGGCATTCCCACATTCACCACAGTCAAGAGGTTTATCTCCAGTAAATCCTCTGCTCTCTGAAAGGAAGAATAAAGAGCTGATTAATCCTGACTTTTTATCCTTTCCCAAGGTTCTTAATTACTCAAAGATTTTAGAGTCATTCTCCCTTTGAGAAGGTTACTCTCACTAGTCTTTCACTAAGGAATAATTTAGCTTATGTGAAAGTATGATGACTCAAAGGTAACATCTGTAAATGAATTAACTTAGCATGAAATTACCAGGAGGAATAAATGAGGACTGACTCTACTGTAAGTGGCTGACATTTGAATGGAATAAGGCTATTAAAAAAAATTATTTCGAGAACTTACAAATATTTACCATCTGAGGTGAAAATAGGAAGACAAAAGAAAGACTGAAAAGAAAGAAAACAGAACTGAGTTTAGAGTGAGGAGAAATACATACATGAAGTAAACAGAATAAAGAAGAAATATGAGGAGAAAACTATGACAATTGTGCCTTAAATTTCCTTAAAAATCTACTTTGTAAGGAACTGATTAAAATTTGTAAGAGTAACACATATGGGTATTTTTGACAAGAAAAACAATGATCTAAAACGTTATCCAAACTCTGGGAATCAAATAAATAAAAATGAAAACAATTTAGAGCTATCAATAAACAGCCACCAGATTAGAAAAAATAATTTAAAATGATCAATTTTGGCAATGATAGTAAACTAGCTACTTATTAGGTTGCTGCTGCCATTATTCTGAAAAGTAATAGCAATTTCAGCTAGAGGTACAAACTGTTGACATCCTTCGACTCACTGGTCCTCCTACAAGGGCTGCATCCTCAAAATGTTACCGAAAGCAAACAAAGCACTCTATAAAATTTCAATAACAGCTTTTTGTGAAAGAGCAAAATAATGAAAATCTATAGGTCCAATGATAGGGTTATAGCTAAACAAGTCCTGTCACACGAACATGTTAAATGTGCCTTTATAAATAGAATTTCCAAGCATAAAGAAAAACAGGATGAAGAAAGGAGAATTACATTAGGATTAAATATTTTAAAAAGTAACAGCAGTAAAACTACATAATCATGAAAATAAAACAGAAGAACATATCAGACGAGAACTCAGAAGCAAAATGTACACATTACTTAATATTTTAAGTAATATACTTATTTTAAAACGGAGAATGAATTTGTGCAAGGGAGGCAGGAAAAGGCCTATGATTATCCTCAATGAATAGAAAAGAAATAAATGCCCTGTACTGAGGCAACAACTTTGAGAGTCGTGGTACATTTCAGTAAAGAGATACATAAAAAAAGAAACGTCTGGAGGGTAAAAATGAAGTTTTTAAGTCTCAGCTCCTCTCAAGAGGCCTGAGAAGCTTTAACAGACCAGTCTGTTCAACATCTTATAGATGACTGAAAATGACCAAAAGGCCAGTATTATGCAATGACCTATCTGCTTAGGTTTTTATGTAGTCACCTGGACAGCTGCTTTTTGGAATATTTGCCTCTGACATCTAAGATGCTTCCTTTTTTCCCAACTGGTAGATCACATCTGGTTTGGAAACTGCAAATCCTGTTAGTTGAAAATGAAAAAAGTGCTAAGCAGGCATCTCAGAGGTCCATCAAAAAAGCAGACGAAATAGTTCTTACAATTCTTAGCAGAAAGATGGGGGGGGGATAAGGACACTGAATGTACTTTATGCCACCAAGGGCACGATATTAGCTGATTTCATCAGTTTTGGTTTTTTTTTTTCCAACCACGGAAGGTTCAATGGGTTGGTTGGAGGGAGAACTAGGGTTTTTTTTTTTCTTTTTTAGGTGGTAGGGGAAGGAAAAATGATATATTTTTTAAAAGCATTCATAAAACTTACAAAAAATAATCAAAAATTAATTCAAGCTCTCTTTGGGACAAAAGTAAGCATGCGGCGAATACTTCAAGGATAGTAAGAAGGACCACTCAGGGATGTTCTATACTATGGTAAAATGGATTACTGAAGAAGACTTAGGAAAAAATAGTTCATTTGACTCATGCCCTGCTTAGGCAGTGGGATTTTATATGATGAAACTTACACTGGGATTAAAAAGAAAAATTGGATTTGAAGGAATAGAGAGGGGAAGATACATTCTCAAGGATAACAACAAATCAAGAAGTCAATTTCCAGACATACTAAGCAAAGATCTTTTCCCTGGAAACAGGCAGCACAAGCAATCTGTCCCTTGGCTACAAAAGGGTTAGAAACAGTTTCCTTTTGTATGCCAGAGAAGAACTGTTAAAATCCTGAAAATTATCATAGTATATATCAAGACTTCAATGGGGTAGCTGTTCTTACCCAAAGAGACCCAATTCCTATAGTTCTCCAGCATCACATCCCTGTACAACTTTTTCTGAGATGGGTTTAATTGTGCTCACTCCTCCTGGGTGAATTCCACAGCCACATCCTTGAATGTCACTGATTCCTGAAATACCAGAAACAGTTGTGCTTACCCAGCTACAGCACTCACTCTTATGAAATTCAAATGTAAACTGCTTGCCAGTAGGGTGAGGGAATTGAGGGCATTAGGACAGCAAGTGGTAGAGGGAATTGAGGCAATTGAGTCAACCATACTGACTCCATTTTAGGACTCAATTCTGGAGGTAACTCAGTTCTTTTTCTGTTCAATTATAGGTCTAGTTCAACTTCTGTCTTGTGAGGAAAAATTATTCAACTGTGGGAACTGGGAGAAAAGCTTATTGCACTGTTTGAACCTAGTCCTGTGTGGCTGGGAAACAAGACCACATCTAACTGCTATTTAAAGACCCTTAACTAAGGACTGAGGTTATGCTGAGCAGAAACTTAGTCAGATCTAAAAAGATTAAGGAGTTTTCTTACAATTGTATATCTCAAGCAATCCTATGTCTTCTCTGAAAACTGGACCCATAGTGAAAAATTAGTTGTTTTCAAGTTCTGTAGATTGTATTCAGACACCTGGGGGGAGTGGGACACATCCTTTTCTGAATTCATGGAACTGAACCTGTTGCTCTACTCTCCTCATGCAGAAAGTTGCTAATATTTCCTCCCATTAGAAATCAGATTACTAATATTGTATTATTTGTTTCTAATTCACTGGTCTTGTTTTTAATATAGAAAAGTACATCTCTCCCTACATACAGGTCTAGTCCAAGTTGAGGAAGGGGCCTGGTCCCAGTTTGTTGTGCAACTGTCCTGCATTGCAGAATAAACCGACATACTCAAAAAAAAAACCTGACAGAACCTTTGCTTGCTTAGCCATTTATCTTTCATTTGTCATATTGCACTCACTGTTTCATTTATTCATTTGTTCCAAGGACAGTGTCTGGTATATCAGCAGGCTCTTAATTACTTTCCCCCCAAAAAACTGACAAATAGAATTAGGGCTAGAATGATTATAGGAATGGAGATTGAAACAACCCTGAAATATTATTTTACACCTTTACCAGATTAGTTAAAATGCTAGAAGGTGAAATTGACAAATGTTGGAAGGGATATAGAAAAATTGGGACTTTAATTCACTGTGGATGGAACTGTAAAATGATCCAACCACTCTGAAGCAACCTCAAATGATGCTATAAGAAATGATCAAATAAAGATGAGGAAATAAATTATTTTAGAAAACCATAAAAAGACTTGGACAAAATAGTGAAGAGTGAAATATGAGCAGAACCAAGAGAACGTTGTATACTGTAACAGCAATAGTATTTTAAGAATGACTTCAAACAAGTTATTTTGACTATTATAAATATCTAAATTAAGTAAAAAGGACAAATGAAGAAAGACAAATTTGCATCCAGATTGATAAAATAAGTATTGAATAATTATACACATGTATACACACATGTACATGTACATACACACACAATCCTATTTGTGTCTAATGATAGCTGTCTCTAGGGTGGAAGGGGGAGGTAAGAAAAAAAAGAAATTTACTTCAGTTTATATTTGAAAGGAATAGCAAATTGTGCACACCAGATTTGCAGTTTCATGTAACATCATCTTTTTTATTATAGCGTGTCATAGACATGTTTGTTTTATCCCATAAATAAAAATAAAAATATTACTGTTTCTGATACCATGGAAGATAGAGACCACTAGAAGAGAGTATTTTATGAACAATGTGGAAAAGTTACTATCAACGGTGTTTTTGTCCAACTATTTTTTGGTATAAAGGAGGACATAATTTGGAAGGTAAAGGAAATGAAGTTGTTTTCCAAAAATGACTGTGGCGAAATAGCAAAAAGTCTTGTAGAAAAAAATAAAAGAAATTTTTCTAAATGTTCTGTAACCACTCATTTACTAATGTATTCTAAATGTGCCAGAATTCAAAGCATAGGTTTTGCAGAATGTACCCTCTCTTTTTAGAAACTTGGTAAATGTCCCCTTTTCCAGTCCTATGGCACTTTGCTCCATTCTCCAAGATGTTTCAGAGACACATACTAATGGCTAAGCAATGAAACACATTGTACGTTCCTATCAGAACAGCTGGACCCTGTCTATCTCCTTTTACTTCCAGTACCCACTTCCTGTTTACAATTTCTGGGCTCTGATTGGTAGTTCAAAGTTCTTCATTTTTCAATGAGAAAAAAAAATAAGACCAAGGAAGATTTTAGTTGTTTAGCTTTCTCCCAGCTATCCCCTATCATCACCACCATTGCATCAATCCTGAAACATGGTCTTCACTATTCTCAGATCTCCTGCTTGCCTCCAAGCTAGGTTTTAAAAATCTTTTTGTTACATTTATCACCAGAAGAATTTCTTTGAGGGCTTTGTTGTTTCTCCACTGTTCTTTTTTTATTCAGCTCTATTTCCTTTTTATTTGTCCTCAATTAGTGGTCATTTTAAACTTTTTGTTGTCATGATTAATCAAGTCAATCAGCTATTAAAATTACAGCTAATTCTCAAATACAAGTCTTCTGACACAGTCTAGTCTTCTTTTCTTTATACTTGGCCAACTCTTACTCACTAGTTCAATTCACTTTAAGACAGCATTTTCCCCAAAAGTAGATATGAATCAAGAAGTTCATCTTAACCCTTTGCACTCCAAACCATTCTGGACATTGGCTACCAGCTACTTGACGCTACCTTGCAGCGAAAACGTGCATTTACAGACCCTCGTATTATTTAGTATAATTTTGGAACCAAGTAACGTATTATAATG
>CM053595.1:294013389-294043520 GCA_028646575.1 Pseudocheirus occidentalis
TGGTGAGATGTGGTACCTCAACGTTGTTTTGATTTGCATTTCACGAATCAATAGTGATTTGGAGCATTTTTCCATGTGCGTAAATATATCTTTAATTTCTACCTCTGTAAATTGCCTGTTCATGTCCTTTGACCACTTATCAGTTGGGGATGGATCAGAGAAGATTGTGTCTCATTGCTGATTATTGTTACACTAGTGCAGTTACTGTATAGAATGTTCTGATTCTGCTGAGTTTATTTGCCTCAGTTCATACAAGTTTTTCTTTTTTTTTTTTTTGTTGACAAACATCCCCATCTTAGCTAATCTAAGAAGTGTGAAGTTGTGTCTCTTACTTGTTGCAGTTTGCTTTTTTTCATTAGTGATTTAGAGCATTTTTTTTCCCACTGGACTATTGATAGCTTTGGCTTTTTCTTTTACTATTTTTCAATTGCAGAATAGCTTTTATGAATCTGGCTATGTGAGAAATGGGAACTTTATTACAGAATTTTTCAGTAAAACCTTATTCCATTTCCCCACTTGCATTTTTATTTCTCTGCATTGGTTTTGTTTTTGTAAAGACTTCAATTTCATGTAATCAAAATTATACATTATTACCTCCTGTGATCGTCTTTGTCTCCTGTTTGATCATAAATTGTTCCCTTATCCAAGTACGTTACAGGTAAATTCTTCCTACTTTGTTCATGATAACATTCTTCATGTTTAAATCATGTACCCCCTTGGCGCTATCTTGGTATTTGTTTTGAGTTGTTGGTCTATATTTATGTATTTATTTCCTACTAGACTGCCAAACTGCTTTGCAGTTTTCCCAGCAGTTTTTGTCAAATAGTGAGTTCTTGGGCCTAAAGCTTGGGTCCTTGGGTTTTTGAACCACCAGATTATTGTGGTCCTTTACCTCAGTATTTTGTGTACCTAATGTGTTTATTCCACTGATCAACCACTGTTTTTTTTCTCATGTGATTGTTTTTGATGATTACTGCTTTTTAATATAATTTGAAATCTGGGATCGTTAGACTGCCTTTCTGAATTTTTAACAAATTCCCTTGATGTTAATAGCCTTTTCTTCCTCCTGATAAATTTTATTATTCTTTCTAGGGTATTGAAAACTTACTTGGTGGTTTGATTGGTGTGACATGAAATAAGCAAATTAATATTGGTAGAATTGTCTGCTATCCCATAAGCAATTAATAATTTCTCCTGTTTAGATCTTCTCTTATATGTGTGAAAAGTGTTTTGTAATTATATTCATCTAGTTGCTGAGTGTTTCTGGAACAGAGAGACCACCAATAATTTTATGCTGAGTTTATTTTAGATGGGATTTCTCATTCTCTTAATGCTAGGTTTTGTTGGTAATACATAGAAATATTGATGACTTATATTGGTCTATTTTATATTCTTCAACTGTGCTAAAATTCTTCACTGTTTTAACTTGTGTTTTAGTTGATAATACTTTTTTTTGCTTTTTCAGGAGGGGAAGACAGAGCAGTTGGGGTTAAGTGACTTGCCCAAGATCATAGGGCTAGTAAGTGTTAAGTGTCTGAGACTGGGATCAGAACTCAAGTCTTCCTGGCTTCAGGGCCGCTGCTCAATTCACTACGCCACCTAGCGGCCCCTTTAGTTGATTGTGTAGAGTTCTCCTAAATCTACCATTATATCATCTGCAAAGTGTGATGGTTTTGTTTCCTTGTTGCCTTATTCCCCCAGTTTTTTTCTTGCTTTATTACTGTAGCTAGCATTTCTAGTACAGTTTCAAATAAGTCTTGATTTTGGTCATCCTTGCTTCACACCTGATCTTTTTGGAAAGATTTTAGTTTACCTCCATTATAGGTAATGCTTATTCCTGTTTTTGACAGACACTGCTTTTCATATTAAGAAAAGCTTTGTTTATTCCTATGTTTTAATTTTTTTAATAGTAGCAATGGGTATTGTATTTTTCTCTAAAGCTTTTTCTGCATCTATTAATATTATCTTCATTGTTTTTGTTGCTGACATGGTCATTTATGCTTATAGTATTCCTAATATTGAGTCTGTTCTGCATTCCTGGTATAAATACAGCCTGGTTTAGTGCATGGTATTTTTGATACATTGTTGGAATCTTCTACTAATATTTTCTTTGTAATTTTTGCTTGAAATTCTTTAGGGAAATTGGTTTCATTGCTTTCTTTCTCAGTTTTCGCTCCTCCTTTTATTACCAAAAACATATTTGTGTCAAAGAAGGAATTTATTTGGACTCCTTTACCCATTTTTTCCCCAAATGAATCATATATTACTGGAATTAATTGTTCTTTGAAAGTTTGGTAGAATTCAGTTGAAAATTCATCTAATCCTGGGATTTTCTCTTGGGAAGTTCATTTATGACATGTTTAATTTCCTTTCCTAAAATAATGTTCTTGAAGTATTCTATTACCTCTTCTGTTCTTCTTTGCAATTTGCATTTTTGTAAAAAGAATCATCCATTTTACTTATTGTCAGTTTTATTGACGTATATTTGGGCAAAATAACTCTTTAATAATGGCTTTAATTTCATCATCATTTTTTATAGATCCACCCTTTTCATTTTTGATGCTGGTTACTTTTTTTTAATCAAATCAACCACTGGATTTTTTATTATTGTTTTTTCTTTTAATTTCATTTTTTAATCTTTTAATTTTATTTATTAGTCAAGTGACTTTTTTACTTCCAATTTTATTAATTTCTCCTTTGGTTTTCAGGTTTCTGTTTGATATTTATTTTAAATTTGTTATTCTTTTAGTTTTTATTAGTTACATTCTCAATTCATTGATTTGTTCTCTGTTTTATTTAGCATTTAGAGATAGAAATTTTTCTGTAAAGGCTACTTTGCCTGCATCCCATAAATTTTGTTATGTTGTCTCATTGTTGTCATTCTTCTTTAATAAAATTATTGATTGTTGTTCTCATTTGTTCTTTGATCCCCGCCCCTCTCACATCCTTTAACCTGTGTTTTAAAGGCCTTTTATTGAATGTGATATTCATTTCATTAAGGTCTGAAAAGAATGAGCTTTATGTTTCTGCTTTCCTATATTTGTCTATGAGATTTTTATGCCCAATTTGTTTTGAATTTTTGTGAAGGTGCCATGCATAACAGAAAAAAGTATAGTCCTTTCTGTTCTCAGTCAGTTTTCTCCAGAAGTCTGTCATTGCTCACTCTTCTGGAATTCTATTCACGTCCTTAACTTCTTTCTTATTTATATTGTGATTATATTTATCTAGTTCTGAAAGGTAAAAGTTGAGGTACTCCACTAGTATAGTCGTATTACTATTTCCTCCTATAACTCATTTAATTTTTCCTTTCATCATTTGAATGCTATGCCTTTTGGTAAATATATAAATATAATATTAATGGTACTTCATGGTCTATAGACTCTTTTAGCAATTAGGTTTATTTTTACTGATATCATGGTTCCCACCTTTGCTTCTTTTACTTCAGCTGAAGCATAATGAATTCTACTCCAGCCCCTAATCTTGACTTCTTATCTTTTTATTTTCCAGTTGTTTTTCTAGCAAGCAGTATATTGTTAGATTCTAGTTTCTAATTCATCATACATTCAACTTCTGTTTTATAAGTGATGATTACATTTAAAGTTATCATTACTAATTGTATATTTTCCTGTGTTATTTTCTTTTGTTTATCCTTCTCTTTTCTTTTTTCTTTTCTTTATTTTTTTAATTTAATCTCTCTTTTCTTATGCTATCACTGTTTAAAAGTTAGTTAGTTTTTGCTTCTGACCACTGCCTTCCTTAATCTTCTGTACCTCTTATCTGTACCTTCTGTACCCCTGTCCCTTTTCTGCAGCCTTTTTTGCTTCTAATTACCTCTTCTCTTGATCAGCCCTACCTCTTATCACCTGCCACAGTTTTTATTAATCCCCTTCCCATTCTTCTTTCACTTTGAATAAGATAGGTTTGTATACCCTCAGTTTGGATACATTTTTTTGGTACATTTTCTAGTTATTTTAAACTTTTTTAAAAATTAATTTTTGTTTATTTTTAGTTTACATCATTAATTTCCACAAGATTTTGAGTTACAAATTTTCTCCCTGTCTTTCTCCTACCTACCACCCCAAAACAGCAGTCCCACTGTATACCCTCTCCCCTAATCTGCTCTCTCCTATATCCTCCCCCACCACCTCTCTGATTTTCTGGTAAGGCAAGATGGATGCCCCTACCCCAGTGCCTGTATATCTTATTTCCCAGTTGCATGTAAATAATCATAATAATTTATATATAGTAAATATGTATTAATATAATTGTGTTATATAAATATAATTTATAATTATATATAACATAATATATAATTATATAAATGTATTATATATAATTATATATTAATATAATTAATATATTAAACATTTGATTTTAAAACTTTAAATTCCAGATTCTTTCCCTTCCTCCCTTGTCGCCCACAAACACTGGGAAGACAAGCAATTCAATACAGGGTGTATATGTGTAGTTACACAAAACATCTTCACAATGGACACATTATGAAAGTCTGACTATATTTCCCTCCATCCTATCCCCTCCCCTTGTTCTATTCTCTACTTTGTCTCTGTCCCTTTACAAAAGTGTGTGCTTCTAACTACCTTTCCCCACCAACCTGCCCTCCTCTCCCCTCCCTCATCCTCTTCCCCCCTGCTCTCCTGTAGGGCAAGATACCCAATTTAGAGTGTATGTCATTCCCTCTCTAAGCCAAATTCAGTGAAAGTAAGGTTGACCCATTCCCTTTTGCCTTCCTGTTCTTCCCCTCCATTGTAACAGTTGTCCCTTGCCTCTCTCTATGAGATAATTAACTAACCCCATTCTCTCTCCATCTTCTCTCTTGATATTCCTCTCTCACCTCTCAATTTCACCTTTTAAATATCATCCCTTCCTATTCAATTGATTCTTTGCCCTCTGTCTATGTACACCTGTACACATATATACACACACTCACATATGTATTATAGACTCTCCTATATATACCTTCCTATACAGACGTATATGTAAGTGTACATACATATATGTGTGTATATACATATACATATGCATATATATATATACACACACGTTTATATTCCCTTCAACTTTCTTCATACTGAGA
Source organism: Pseudocheirus occidentalis (assembly GCA_028646575.1). Lineage (NCBI taxonomy): Eukaryota > Metazoa > Chordata > Mammalia > Diprotodontia > Pseudocheiridae > Pseudocheirus > Pseudocheirus occidentalis. The sequence continues at coordinate 294,018,485 of CM053595.1, forward strand.
ACAGTTTCATAAGTTACAGTTATCATTTTTCTATGTAGGCATGTATATAGTTCAACTTGGATAAGTTCCTTATGATTTCTTTTCCCTGTTTACCTTCTCATGCTTCTCTTCTTATATTTGGATTTCAGATTTTCTATTCAGTTCTGGTTTTTTCATCAAGAATGCTTGAAAGTCCTCCACCTCATTGAATGACCATATTTTCCCCTGAACCATTATACTCAGTTTTGCTAGGTAGGTGATTCTTGGTTTTAATCCTAGCTCCTTTGACCTCTGGAATATGATATTCCAAGCCCTTTGATTCCTTAATGAAGAAGTTGCTAGATATTGTATTATCCTGATTGTGTTTCTACCATTTCCAAATTGTTTCTTCTTGGCTGCTTGTAATATTTTCTCCTTGGTCTGGGAACTCTGGAACTTGGTTATAATAGTCTTAGGAGTTTTCTTTTTGGGATCTTTTCCAAGAGATGATCAGTGAATTATTTCCATTTCTATTTTGCCCTCTTATTCTAAAATATCAGGACAGTGTTACTTGAGAATTTCTTGAAGGATGATTTCTAGGTTCTTTTTTGGATCATGGCTTTTAAGTAGTCCAAGAATTTTAAAATTATCTCTCCTGGATCTATTTTCTGGATCAGTGGTTTGTCCAATGATTTCACATTGCCTTCTGTTTTTTGGACTTTTTAAATAGTATCTTGATTTCTCATAAAGTCATTTGCTTCCATTTGCTCCAATGTAATTATGAAGGGATTATTCTCTTCAGTGAGCTTTTGAAATTCTTTTTCCATCTGGCAAATTTGGCTTTTTAAGGCATTCTTCTTCTTGTTGGCTTTTTGGGCCTCTTTTGCCATTTGAGTTAGTCTGTTCTTTTAAGGGGTTGTCTTCTTCAGTCAAGTTGTTGAGTCTCTTTTCATGATTTTCTTGCATCATTCTTATTTCTCTTCCCAATTTTTCCTCCACTTCTGTTACTTGATTTTCAAAATCCTTCTTCGGCTCCTCCATGGCCTGTAACCAGTTTGTATTTTTCTTGGAAGCTTTTCATGCAAGAGTTCTGAATTCATTGTCTTCCTCCCATTCCATGCTTTGATCCTTTTTGTCCCCCAAAAAGGAACATAAGGTTTGATTGCTGTGCTTGCTTTGCTTCCTTTGTTTGCTCATGTTGCCAGTCAATTACTTGCCTTTTGAGCTCTTTGCCACAGTAGAACTCTGCTTCCAGAGGGGAGAGCTTTGTCCCAAATTGCTGGGGTTTTCACAGCTGCTGGAGCTATTAGCAGGATGTCATCTCTACAGTCCCCACCAGCTTTGGCTCACTGGTCACATACCCCAGGACCTCTACCCAAGACAGCAATCCAGATTCAAGTATATTTTTCTTTTAGGCTTAACATATTGGCATTTTGACACTAAATTTGTGCCTGTGATCTTCTCTGTCATTGTGATAACTTTCTATACTCAGGATTTTGTGTTGTTGTTATTGTTTACGTTTTGGTAATTTTTTTGTATCTATTTTGGGATTTTGTGCTTTTATGTAAGAATTGGGCTGTGTTCCTGTACTGTCCCAAGTATCTTGTGCTGGGACTCAGGGCCTTGCTGTTGCCTTTAACTGGGTCTCAGAGTCTCCCCTCCCACCCCAGTGAGATAGACCTTTCCTGCTGGGCTGGTAAATTGCATTCTTGCTCTTAAATTGGGTTTTAGGCTTTTTAAACATGTTATTTTTTAGGGCGATTCAGGAGGGCTTTAGGGAGTTCATTCTTTACTCTGCTGTCTTGTCACTTGAATTCTCTTTTTTTTTTTGCTTTTTTTTTTTCGGAGGGCATTTGGGGTTAAGTGACTTGCCCAAGGTCACACGGCTAGTTTTTTGTGTTAAGGGTCTGAGGCCGGATTTGAACTCAGGTACTTCTGACTTCAGGGCCGGTGCTCTATTCACTGCGCCACCTAGCTGCCCCTTGAATTCTCTTAGTAGTTGTTTGTACATACAATTGCGGGGAAAAAAAATTTTTGAGAGAAGAGGTGACTAGGGATGAAGAGATCATGCTGATACATCAAAGAAACTGAGAATGTTAGCCTGTGGAAGACTTAGGTCCACATGATAGCTACATTTCACTATTTCATTTTCATTGTTTTATTTCAGCAAGGAGAAAAAGATTAGGCATAATCTTATGAACTGCATGAGTTCATAAAGCAAAAGTAGGAACCATGGGTATAGGCTGTAAAATTTATTTCATTGGAAACACCAACAGCAGTAAGCATTAATTAAGCATCCTATATGTGCCAGGCATTGTGTTAAATTCAGAGATACAAAGGAAGGCAAAAATAGACTCTGTTCTCAAGAAACATACAGTCTAATAGGAAAGGAATTTTTTTTTTTTTGCTTTGTAGAGGGGGGGGCAGGATAATTGTGGTTAAGTGACTTGTCCAAGGTCACACACAGTAAGTGTTAAGTGTCTGAGGCTGGATTTGAACTCAGGTCCTCCTGACTCCAGGGCTAGTGCTGTATTCTCTGTGCCTAGCCACCCCATAGGAAAGGAATTTTTAAGTACCTGCTCTATACCAGGCCCTGTACTTTGTGTCACATAAATGAATAAAAAAAATCCATACTGTGAAGTACTTTTCATTTACACTTTATACTAGTGAGAGCTATACCTTGGTAACCCACATATTTTTGGTGTTTCAGGAATCACTGACATTCAAGGATGTGGCTGTGGAATTTACTTCGGAGGAGTGGCTACATTTGAACCCTTCTCAGAAAAACTTGTTCAGGGATGTGATGTTGGAGAACTATAGGAACTTGGTCTCTTTAGGTAAGAACAGCTACCCAATTTCTTTCTTTCTTTCTTTCTTTCTTTCTTTCTTTCTTTCTTTCTTTCTTTCTTTCTTTCTTTCTTTCTTTCTCTTTCTTCCTTTCTTTTTCTTTCTTTTGTTCTTTCTTTTTTTCTTTTTCTTTCTTTCCTTTGTTCTTCTGTTCTTTCTTTCTTTCTTTCATCTCTCTCTCTCTCCCTCTATCTATCCATATCCATATTTATGTCTAATGGTAGCCATCTCTAGGGGAGGGGAGGGGAAGAAAAAAGGACAAAAAAGAAAGCTGCATGATAATTTTTTATATATTTAAAAGGAATAACAAGTTGTACATAATAGATTTGCAATTTCATGTGCAGTCATGTTTTTAAATATTTTGCTATGTCATAGAAATACTTGTTTCATTTCTTAAGTTGAGAATAAAATTTAAAAATTAGAAAAAAAAAAAAAGAACACCTACCCCTTAGGAGTCTTTGTTATATAATAGGAACTTTCAGGTTTTTAGCAGTTATTCTTTGGCATAGAAAAGGAAGATATTCCTAATCCTTTTTTAACCAAGAGACAGAATACTTGTACTACCTATTTCCAGGGAAAAAGGTCTTTCCTTAGTAAGTTGTAACCCATTCCTGAATAATATCGACTATTCTATCGTGATCACTTTTACCATCTTTGAAACCTTCCTAGGATGCCTGTTTTTTCCCCTCCTAAAGAGTTCAAGCTGGTCTTGGATTCTTTTATTAAATTTGATGGATGTTTTATTTGATGTCAGTTCTCCTTCTCTCCTTACCACCTTAAAAAAAAATCTTTCTCATCCCCTCAACCAATCTCTTGAGCTCTCCCTGGTTAAAACAAAACAAAACAAAACAAAATTCCAGATTCCACACAAAATCAGCTAACGCAGTGTCCTTGATGGTATAAGAAACATGCTGCACCCTCATTTCCATACCTCTGTACTGAGAATATGGTGAGTATTTAAATCATTTGTTTTAAGATAGAATTCTTAAATTACCATCACTAGCACTTTTTTCCTTCCAATGAACAGGATTTTCAGTTTCCAAACCAGATGTGATCTACCAATTGGAAAAAAAGGAAGCATTTTGGATTCCAGAGACAGATATCCTAAGAAACTGCTGTCCAGGTGACTACATAAAAACCAAGCTGATGAGTCATAAACTATTGTCCTGTTGGTCATTTTAGGTTAAAGTTGTTAGAAAATGTTTATCCAGTAGATATTTCACATTTCCTTCTATGTTTTTAATTTTTTTGGATTGTGTTTGATCATTTCTTGATGTCTCATAAAATCATTGCCTTCTACTTGCCCAGTTCAAATTTTTAAGGAATTATTTTTTCAGTGAGCTTTTATACCACCTTTTCCTTATGGTTTTTTCTACTTTTTAAGGAGCTCTGTTTTTCAATGATTTTTTGTACCTCTTTTTCCATTTGACCAATTCTGTTTTTCAGGACATTCTTCTCCTCATTGGATTATTATACCTCTATTACTATTTGGCCTATTCTGCTTCTTAAGGTGTTATTTTTTTTCAGTTTTTTTTTTTTTGTGCCTCCTTTCCCATGATATTGACTCTTTTTTTTTCATGATTTTCTTGCATAATTTATATTTTACTTTGAGGCTTTGAATGTAGGAGTTTTTACTTTCTTATCTTAGGAGTGTGTCTTTTAATCTTGTCACCATAGTAACTTTCTCTAGTCAGAATTTTTTCTTTTACAGCCTATTTCTCAACTTTTAACTCAGGTAAAGTGGGGATCTGGTTGCAGGGTAGAGGCCACACTGTCCCAAGATTCTGGGGTTTTGTACAGCTGTTTTCAGAGATACTTCTAGGGACTTGAAAGTTATCAGTCCTTCAAAGGTGGAATGATCAAAGGAGAGGTGAGTTTACTACTCTCTTGTCCTGAGGGACCACAAGTACTCTTCTCTGCCTGGAACTGTGACCAGGGTCCCTACTCCACTGTGGCCACAAGCTCTGGTGTGCTAGTCCTCCTCTTTGTCCAGGGACTTCCACCAAGGATTGTGTCCCAGATCCAGTGTTCAGTGAAACAACAGTGTCCTTCCTCCAGTGCTAGCAAAGAGACTCCTGTAATCTCCTTCTGACCAGTTTTCTGATCCCTTTACCATCTGTTAGCTAAGAGCTCCAGAGACAGCCATTACTGCTGCTTATTCAGTTGCTCCCAGCCCCTACTGCTGGTTTTCAGGAGCCAGTCTGTGCCAGTGAGGCCTGTGCAAGACTGCTCCCTTCTCATACTGATGCAACAGACTTTTCCTACCAGCCTTCTGAGTTGTCTTGGGAAAATTGTTTCACCCCCTCATTTTGTGGGTTCTTCTGCTCCAGAAGTAGTTGAGGCGTTATGTAAAGTTATGCAGAGGGTTTTGGAGGAAAAATCAGGGATAGTCTCTTCACTTTCTCCACTGTCTTGGTTCTACCCATCAAATTTTTCCAAAATGTTGAAACAAGGTGATTTTTTTTAAAGCTTCTTGAAAAGAGCTAAGATGTTTTTTTTTAATTTACTTTTTTATGCATCTCTGCTCACATGTACCCCTCCTCTCAAAGAAAGTTGTTTTTTTCTGTATGGGGTGGGTATTCTCTTATGTTCTTTGAAGATTATCTTACACAGACATTCTTCTGCCTCACTTCCATCAATTTTCCCTTTTAAAAATACGCATATTACTTAAAATGTTAACTGTATGCCATTTTTCTTCTGGGTTGCCTTTTGATATTTTTTTGTTTTTCTGATCATGTTGCTTTGCTGCTATTACTTTTTAAAGCTTTTAATCATAATCCAATTCCCCTTTATTCCTTCTGTCATTTTACATATCATTCTGTTTTTAATGCCCTGATATTATTTTTATAAAGGGACAGTGATACATTCATATGACACAAGTTTTCTAGCTATACCCCTGTCACTGAACCTATAGGTTTTCAGTATTGTGCAGTTTCACAAATAGCTGCTGTAAATATTTCTGAGAGAGACCTGTGTTTGCTTTCAGTAAAATTTTAAGGATGTAAACTTAGTAGTGAGATCATTGAATAGTTTTGTAGCACTAGATTAAATTGCTATGTTATATTTCAGAGAAGTAGCAACAGCAGCTGAACAAGTACGTATCTAGTCATAACTGCCAACATTTCTTAACATTTTAAAGTATCTTTGCTAATCTGATTGTTGATAAATCCAAATTGTTTCATTTTGACATCTTTCCCTGACTTTGAGTAATGTTTCAGGTAACTATTGATAATTTCTCTAATGAAAAATACCTGTATGTCTTGATCATGTTCATTTTTGGAATTAGATCTTATTCTTACAAATTTTTATCTGTTCTTGATAAAGTAGGTAAGTTGTATTTGTAGCAGAAATGAATGGCATTCAACTTTCTTGATGGCTCTTCTATCTCTCCGCACTCTAAATTGTTTGATTCTCCTTATTCTTTCTGTTCAGTTTTTTCCCCTTCCTATTTTCACATCACATAGTAAGGATGTATTTGCAAACTCTTCATGTTCTCTGATTTTTGTGGATACCCTTTCATTTCCTTATTCTATTCAGATGTGATCTGTTTACAGTAGAGTAAGGACTTGTTCATCCCTCCAAGAATTTCATCATCAGTCAATTTATTTATATATGCTAACTATGAGTCATAATATTTTCACATAGAATGAATTGTAGACCTAATTGAAAGACCAGGGAGACTAGCCTTCTTAGCTGGGAAGGCTAGAGAGTAGATCTAAAACCTCTGAATGACTTCAACCCTGAGGAAAGGGAAAAAACGAAAGGTTAATCAGCCCTTTGTTATTCCTTTCAGAGAGCAAAGACTTTACTGAAGAAAAACCTTATGAATTTAATGGATGTGGAAAATCTTTCAGCCTGGGTACACAACTTAGTCAGCATCAGAGACTTTATACTGGATCAATTCCTCATAAATGTGATGAATGTGGAAAGGACATCCATTACATATCACAGTTTATTGAAAATCAAAGAATTCATGGAAGAGAAAAACCTTATGAATGTAATGAATGTGGACAGGTCTTCAGAGAGAGGATACAGCTTACTCATCACCACCAGAGAATTCATACCAGAGAGAAGCCTGATGAATGCGGGAAAGGTTTCTTTTGGAATTCAGATTTCTTGAAACATCAGAGGATTCATACTGGGGAGAAACCTTATGAATGCAACAAATGTGGAAAGGCCTTTATAATGAAGACACAGCTTATTCAGCATCAGAGAATTCATACTGGAGAAAAACCTTATAAATGTGATGAATGTGGGAAGGCTTTCAGAGTGGGGACACAGCTTACTCAGCATCTGAAAATTCATCTAGGAGAAAAACCATTTGTATGTAATGAATGTGGAAAAGGCTTCTTTTGGAATTCAGATTTTATGCGACATCAGACTATTCATACTGGAGAAAAACTTTATGAATGTAATGAATGTGGCAAGTCCTTCAGATTGAAAACACAGCTTACTCAGCATCAGCTAATTCATACTGAAGAGAGGCCTTATAAATGTGAATGTGGGAAGACCTTCAGTAGCAATCCTTCACTTAATGCACATAAGAAAATTCATACGGGAGAGATGCGTTATGAATGTAAAGAGTGTGGGAAGGCCTTCTACTACAACTCAGAATGTAATCGACATCAGAGAATTCATACTGGAGAGAAACCTTATATATGTAAGGAATGTGGGAAAGCCTTCCGCCTTACTGTACAACTTGCTCGACATAAAAGAATTCATACTGGAGAGAAACCTTATGAATGTAAAGAATGTGGGAAGGCCTTTAGACGGAGGATAAAACTTACTATGCATCAGAAAATTCATACTGGAGAGAAGCCTTATAAATGTGATGAATGTGGTTTGGCCTTCAGAATGCAGAGCCAATTTATTCAGCATCAGAGAATACATACTGGGGAGAAGCCTTATGAATGTAATCATTGTGGGGAGTCCTTCAGACTGAGACCACAACTTACTCAGCATCAGAGACTTCATACTGGAGAGAAGCCTTATAAATGTGATGAATGTGGAAAGACCTTCAGAGTAGGAAAACAATTTATTCAGCATCGGAGGATACATACTGGAGAAAAACCTTATAAATGTATTCATTGTGGGGAGGCCTTCCGACTGAGGCCACAACTTACTCAGCATCAAAGAATTCATACTGGAGAGAAGCCTTATAAGTGTGATGAATGTGGGAAGGCCTTCAGAGTAGGACAACAATTTATTCGGCATCAAGGAATACATACTGGAGAGAGACCTTATGAATGTAATTATTGTGGAAAGACCTTCAGATTGAGACATCAGCTTACTCAGCATCAGAAAATTCATGCTGGAGAAAAACCATTTGTATGTAATGAATGTGGGAAAGGCTTCTTTTGGAATTCAGATTTCATCCAACATCAAAGTGTTCATACAGGAGAAAAACCTTATAAATGTGATGAATGTGGAAAAGCCTTCAGACTGAAGAAACAGCTTGTTCAACATCAGAGTATTCATACTGGAGAGAAGCCTTATGAATGTAATGAATGTGGGAAGGCTTTCAGACTCAGGGCACAGCTTACCCAGCACCAGAGAATTCATTCTAGAGAAAAATTGAATATAATGTGTGTTGAAATACCTTCTGCATGAGTTCAGAAGTTACTCTGCATATGAGAGAAAACTTAAGAATGTAACAAATGCAAGAAAGCCTTTAAGAATAAGACCCAACTTAGTGCTTATCAGAGAATTCTTCCTAGAGGGATTCCTTATGAATGTAAATTATGTGGGAATACCTTCCACTACAGCTCAGAACTTTTATTCAATGTCAGAGTCCTTATTAGAAGGAAAATTTTGAAATGTAATACATTTGGAAAAGCCTTTCCTATTCTGAAGGAAAAGCCTTCTACCAGCCTCCCTCTCTTCATCTCTTCCTTCCTAACTTCTTAGAGCTCTCCTTCCTTCAGAACTTATTTGTGGGGCGGCTAGGTGGCTCAGTGAATAGAGCACTGGCCCTGGAGTCAGGAGGACCTGAGTTCAAATGCGGCCTCAGACACTTAACACAAAAACTAGCCATGCGACCTTGGGCAAGTCACTTAACCTCAACTACCCTGCAAAAAAAAAAAGAACTTATTTGACATTTGGGAGTTCATGCTGCTAAGAAATGTTATGATTCTGGCAATGTCTTTAGTCATACCACAGAACTTACTTGACAGCGAATTCTTTTTTTTTTAAATTAAGTATTGTTTATTTTTAGTTTACATGATTCATTTCCACAAGATTTTGAATTACAAATATTCTTCCCATCTTTCCCTTACCTGCCACCCCAAAACAGTGATCCCACTGTATACCCCCTCCCCCAGTCTGCTCTCTCCTATGTCCTCCCCCGTCTGACTTTCTGGTAGGGCAAAGTGAATCTTCCTACCCCAGTACCTGTATATCTTATTTCCCAGTTGCATGTAAATAATAATAATAATAATGATAACAATAATAAACATATGTGTGTGTGTGTGTGTGTGTGTATTTAAACATTTGATTTTAAAACTTTAAATTCTTGATTTTTTCCCTTCCTTCGTCAGCCACCTCACTGGAAAGACAAGCAATTTAATACAGGCTGTCTATGTGTAGTTATGCAGAACATCTCCACAATGGACATAGTGAAAGACTGACTATATTTCCCTCCATCCTATCCTGCCCTCCAGTTGTTCTGTTCTCTACTTTGTCCCTGTCCCTTTACAGAAGTGTGTGCTTCTAACAATCCTTCCCTTTCCTCCATCATCCCCCCTCTTATCCCCTTCCCCCCTACTCTCCTGTAGGGCAAGATAACCAATTCAGAGTGTGTTGACAGTGAATTCTTACTGGAGAAAAACTTTAGGAAAACAATTAATGTGCAAGTATCTTCGGATTGTGGGCACACCTAACTATGCATCAGATTACTCATACTAAAGAGAGCTATTATTCTGCATTTAGTGAATATGGGAAAGCTTTCAAAGGGAAACACAGGGCAGAGGTACAATGGTGAAGACAGCTTTTTTTTTTTTTGCTTTTTGGGGGGCAACTGGGGTTAAGTGACTTGCCCAAAGTCACACAGCTAATAAAGTATGTCAAGTGTCTGAGGCCGGATTTGAACTCAAGTCCTCCTGACTCCAGGGCCAGTGCTGTATCACTGTGCCACCTAGCCGCTCTGAAGACAGTATTTTTTTTTGTCAGATTTTCCCAACATACACCTTCTGTAACACCTTTTAAAAATGCAACAAGAGGCAGCTAGGTGGCGCATGATAGAGCACTGGCCCTGGAGTCAGGAGGACCTGAATTCAAATCTGGCCTCAGACACTTAATATACACTTAGCTGTGTGATCTTGGGCAAGTCACTTAACACCAACTGCCCCTATGAAAAGCAAAAAAAAAAAAAATGCAACAAACTGAATCCTGAGTGAGAAAATGAAAGAAAAGTCACAGTGACTCATTTCTAACAGGAGCTTGGGAAGTCAAGAGAGGTATGTAGGCAGTGAGGTGGGGATTGGCTGGGGATGTAATTAGTGGAGTGTAAACCCAGCAATTCTGGACAACCTAGTGCCCAAGGAAGATAAGGGGTCTGAATATTTAGTCAACAAAATTCTAGGAGACCCCTGTGCTAGCACTAGGTTCAGGATGAGATGCCATTTTCAGCATCATCCCTATTTACCCACTTTTCAGTTTTCAGTTTCAGTACAGAGAGGAGCAGTTAAAGTGGCAGGGGAGCGTATAACCTTACCTGGTTATGGTAAGGTACCAGCTTGTAGACCCAGAGGACAGTGACTTGATTTCTTCCTGGATCACACTATCTTAAAAACAACAAAAATTTACAAGTCCCTAGGCTTAACCTCAGAAGGCAATAGGACATAAAAATCAGATCAGATTGGAACGCTGTCCACAGAAGTCATCAGAACTCAGCACTAACAAAATGTTGAAATTCAAAGAAACAGGTTAGAAAAATGAGCAAGCTGCCAAAAAAAGGAAAAAATAATAACCTGACAGTAAAAAGCTTCTGTGGATCCAGGGAAGCTTGAAACAAACTTGAAAGCAAAGACTTATAAATATGTACAATGAAAGCCTCAAAGCAAAATGCAGATTGGACATAAGTCTAAAAAGAACTTTTTTTTTTTGGAAGGGGGAAGGGTGGATAATTGGGATTAAGTGACTTGCCCAAGGTGACACAGCTAGTAAGTGTTAATTGTCTGAGGACAGATTTGAACTCGGGTTCTGACTCCAGGGCAGGTGCTCTATTCACTGCACCACCTAGCTGCCCCCCCCAAAAGAATTTCTTGATAAGCTCAAGAAATTTTTTTTAAATAGAGCTAAATTTAAATCACCTAAGAGTAGTAAAGGAAAGTTTGGGAGAAGAAATAAGAGCAATTACAATAGAAGAATTAATTTGTGTAAAAGAAACAAAAATACTGAAGAACAGATTTTCTTACAGATCATAATTGACTAAATGGTTAAAAGAGATACAAAAATCCCACAGAAGAAAAAAACTTCTACAAATTAGAATTGGTCAAATGGAAGAAGTTAATGAGAGATCATGCCATGAGACATCAAGAAACAGTAAAATGATGTCCAAAGACTAAAAATTTTGAAGAAAATAGAAATATGTCATCAGAAAAAATACCTAACCTGGAAAATAGGCCAAGGAAAGATAACTTAGGAATTATTGAACCACCTAAAAACCATGATTGGAAAAGAGACTAGGGGCAGCTAGGTGGCGCAGTGAATAGAGCACTGGCCCTGGAGTCAGGAGGACCTGAGTTTAAATCTGGCCTAAAAACTAGCCATGTGACCTTGAGCAAGTCACTTAATCCCAATTGCCCTCCAAAAAGAAAAAAGAGGCTAGACATCTTATTTCAGCATTAGGTAGGAAAACTGTTCAGATATATTAGAACCAGTGGGAGAACTAGGAATAGAAGGAATCCACTAGTTTTCTCCTGAATGAGATTCCAAGATGAAAACTCCCTAGTAATGAGAGCCAAAATCCAGAGCTTTTAGGTCAAACTAAAATACTGCAAAGAACCAGAAAGACCCAATTCAAATGCCATGGAACTGCAGTTAGAATCACACAAGCTTTTAGGAGCAGATTTGGAGTATAATATTCCAGATAGCAAAGAAACTTGGTTACAGCCAAGAATGACCTACTCAGCAAGACAGTGTAATATTGGGGGGGGGGCATTGATATTTAATGAAATAAGGGATTTTCAAGCATTCCTGAGGAAGAGACCACTACTGAATGGGAAAAAAAAATAGCACTTAAACACAAGACTCAGAAAAGCATAAAAAGGTAAGCATGGGTGAGAAATAAAGTAATAAGATTGGATTCTTCTTCCTAATTATCCTTCTCAGAACCCCTAAGAACTTTTTCATGGTTAGTGCAGTTAGAGTCTATTTACACAGAGAGCATGGGTGTGAATCTAGTATATTGGGATAATCTCAAAAGGAAAATGAATGGTTGAGAAAGGGATGTACTGGGATAAGGGGGAAAGGAGAGGAAGAATGAGGGAAATTATCTCAAAAGAAACACAAGGATGACTTTTTACATTGCAGGGGAAATGAGGGTGGGTCAGGTTATGCTTGAACCTCACTTTCATCTAAACTGTTTCAGAAAGGAAAGACACACACATCACACACCACACACACTTTGGATGTAGAAATTCATCTTCCGTAAGAAAGTAGTAGGCCAGAAAAAGGGGCTAAGAGAATGAGGGAGAGTGTGATAAGGAGGGTAGATTAAGAAAGGCATTAGTTAACATCAAAACAGACTTAAAGAGAGGGGACAGGGTGCACAAAAGGAGGAGAAATAGAAGAGAATAGAGTGAGTGGCAGTACATTGGAATCCTAACTGCATGTGAATGGATGAACTCACTAGAAAGACAATACATTCAATAACAGCCATATTGTAAAGATAACTGAAAGACTTTGTCACTCTCATCAATACTATGGTCCACCACAACTCCAAAGGTATCATGATGAAAAATGCTCTCTTCCTGCAGATAGAGAACTGATTGATTCAGAGCGTAGATTTAGAAGAATATTTTTTTCTTCCTTCCCCCCCCCATCCCCGAAATATGGTTAAAGCAGAAATATGTTTTATGTGACCATTTATATAATAGGTATCGTTTTACTTGCTTTCTATGTGATCTGGGGCATGGGTGGAAGAATAAAGTTTAAATGCTTCACCAGTGCGCTTCTTGTACTAAATGAGGCAGGATGATGATGAATACTATGTGTGTTTTCTCTCCACTCCTTCCTGTATAATAATCTTCCTAACCCACAACTAAGATAAATGGAATGTTGCAAAGGGGGATTATGACCTTGCCACTACTAATCCTAGGGTCAGAGATCTGCTATATGCTTCTCTGGGATTCAAAAGAACAAGGGCACCTTCAGCAATGACTCCATGTACCCTAATACTGTAGAGATCGAGGCCCAATCCTTCCCTAAAGTTTGTAGTTGTATGATCCACAAGATGGTGAAGTGTTTGATTTCCACAATCAGCTGCTGCCTCATATCAATTTAAAAAGCAGATGTGTTGCATTTACAATAATTAGAGTTAAATTTGCAAGTTAAAAAAGAAACAGCACCCAAAAGCCTCATGAAATTACAGTGAGGCAGTGAAATTCTTGAAACTGCATCTTAGTGTTTTCCTCCTCACCCAACATACCATGCAAGATAAAGTGTGGGTGAGCCATACAGGACTGATCTTTGGCACCAAGTTATCTATGTGTCTGAATGGTTCTTCCCTGGAACTGACTCAGTCTGACTGCGAGAGCTCACAAGAGGAAATCCTAAATCTGCACAGCCATCAGAAAGAAAGGACATGTCTTTGGTGTGGAGGACAGAAGATGGCACTGAAGAGCTGCCTGAATATAAAACCCCAAAGGTTTTCATGTTTGTGGAACAGGGCTCTAAGAAGACAGGTATCCTCTATGAATGTACTAGGGCCAAGGAAGTGGGCATCAAAGTGGTACAGAATGCTTTTTCTGACATAACTGTTTATTACTTGTGGCCCAGAGGAACAGTTGGACCACGGACACACAAGGAGGTCCAACAGTTGTATTCGTAGATCAGGTAGCATATTGTTATCCAATTTATAGTCTTAGAGTTTGTTTAAGATGAAAAAGAAATTGTCGATGGTCTAAAAGTCAGAGGCAAATTGGACTAGTACAGTTGGGAGGGAGAAGCCCAAAATTAGCAGACTGATAAAGATAAGCTTAATGGAGCAAAGTGACTGTTATGACTGGGGTATTCTAGGATCAAGTATTGCAAGTAGCATAGGAACTACCATTGTCCTTCCTAGAGAGCATTCTGAATTTATCCATTGGTTTCTTCAGGGCAGCTACAGCTAGGCCACCCAAAGGATTTTGCAGTAATGTCATCCTCCCACTTTCTCCTTCTCTTATGCCTAACTCTGCAAAAATTGAAGGCAAGGTAAGGTTACCCACTTTATTCATGATTGTGTTCTCTGTTTTAACCAATTACTCTGCCCCTTGATTGAACAGGTCATGGGTATCTAAGGATAAACTAAGGGATACCTCCAGACATACTCTTGTACCTGCCTACTTGAGAATCTGTTGTTTGAACACTGCTTCCTTATCCTTTCCTCTTGCCCTGCCCCCTTGTTTGGAAGGGACCTAGTGGTAAAGTTGGGAAGCCAATTTTCTCTAATTAAACCTCCCATCTCCCTTTTCCTTCTGTTTGCTAGACCTCCCAATGTACCCCTTGAACTGTGTGAAACAGTTGAGCCAATTCTTTGGGATCAGGGAATTCCTGGGAAAGCTGCTCACGCCATCCTAACCTTTCTTGGCTTCCAAGACCCTACAGTATTCACCCATCACCATCAATATCAATTAAACTCAAGGCCTGGGAGGGACTGCAACCATTAATTATTTCTCAAGGCCCTGACTCACTCCCTCTAGAGCTGGACCAGGTTAAAGCTTTTGAGACTTTGAAAACTAAATTGACCTCCTAATCTAGAAAAACCTTTCATTCTGTATGTTGATGGAAGAAGACAGACTTTGGGCATCTTGAAACAGTTCTTAGGACGTGACCTCAGGCCAGTTATCTGTTTTTCAAAACAAGTAGATTGTGGCTGCTACTGCTTTCCATGTTCTATAAGCCTATGGTGAATTTGGAAAGGAAGGGGATATCTGACAGTAAAAAAAACTCTCCTATCAAACGTGTACTTTTATGTTCTGGCCTTGCCATAGTCCTCTGTAGGTCCTGCCAGGGAAATTGTCCTTTCTCTATTTTCTTTTCCCCTGTTTTGGCCTCCTTAACCACCTTGCTAGGTTTCTCTCCTCTGGGGCTCAAGCCATCAACTTACAGATGACTGCTGTAGTGCCAGTGCAATATTTACAGCAGCCACAATCATGATAGAGACCTTGACTATAACTATCAAATGATGTTTAGTCACAAAATATGGCAGACTCTCTGGATAAAGGATAAAGCTAAAAGATTTATTTAGACCCCAGAAAACTGCATCCCCAAACCTCCTAGCTGAAGATATTTAGACGCCATAATAATGCTGAGTGCTACAGCATCCTTTAGCCTTCCCACAAATACTTGATCAATATTTAACTCACAAAACTCTGTTTCCTTGCTTAAGCTCTTCTGTCCCCAACTGTCTCCATCTGTCTTACTCACTCTCTATCAGCTTCTCTGTGGGCTCTGCTTCTCCTCAGCAAACTCCTCCTACCACAGGCTCCATGTGACTACATTCAGCCTATCAGGAGGTCCACCCTCACAGCAGGGAAGCTTTCAACCCCCATCCCCAGGTCTATTAATGGGCAGGGAAGATCTTCAAATGCCCATTCCCATTACAACTGTTCAGGCTATGTATCCCTTGAATGGGACACAGAAAGGCAGAGACAGCGCTACACCTCTTGCCAGCGGTAAGTAGTTTCAGAAGCCAAGACCTTTGCCCCTTCCCCCAAAAGAATTTTGGTTTCATTTGTTTGAGGGAGAGAATGATGGGTCTGTAGACTCTGGGAACCTTCATGGTGGATCTGGCATTTGCCTGAGGTCATCAGCCTTCCATTATCACTGTGACAGAATCTCTTAGCCCTAGTCCTCCTGGTACTCTTTAACATTGTTACTTCCTGGTAGCATCCTCTACCTCCCACCCTTAATCCTATCAAAATGCCTATGCCCAAATCTATTACTCTTAAACTAGTCTAACCCTTCATTGTATGTTATCTCTAGGTACCCTTTAGCTACTTCCCACCCTTAATCCCATTCTCTTGGTTCCTGGGAATCTGACCTCTACTCACCTCAGTCCCATCATGATCCTCCTTAAACTCCTCCTCAAGACCCTACCTAAACCAGGCTACTTTGCCACCCCTATATCCCTTCAATAGTCTGTATATAGGGTCAGTCCTACCTCCATAAAGCTGCTCAGATTAATTCTGACCAACTTGTCAATACAAGCATCACAAATGCTTGTAAATTTCTTAAGAATCTAGCCAATAGTGAGGCTCCTAAAGAGTTTATCCAATATGGTGAATCTTTAATACTTTGTTTTACTTTGACTGAAAGGGGAAAAAAAAACAGACTAAGTAGTATAAGAGGCTCAAAAATCCACTAAAGAGAATAATGTCTTTTAAAAGCAGAATTGGTCAAATGGAAAAAATGGTACAAAAATCTACTGAAGAAAAGAACTTAAAAAATGGAATTGACCAAATGGAAAAGGAGGTACAAAAGCTTGCTGAAGAAAATAATTCCTTAAAAATTAGAACTGGGTAAGTAGAGGCTAATGATTCTATTAAATATGCAGAATCAATCAAACAAAATCAAAAGAACAGGGAAAAAAATAGAAGAAAATGAAGTATCTCATTGGAAAACCAAATGACCTGGAAAATTGATCTAGGAGAGGTAATTCAAGAATAATTGGACTATGTGAAAGCCATGACCCAAAAAAAGAGCCTAGGCATAATCTTTCAAGAAGTTATCAAGGAAAACTGCACTGATGGTTCTAGAACCAGAGGGTAAAATAGAAATTGGAAGAATCCACTGATTCCATCCTTAAAGAGATCTCAAATGAAAACTCCCAGGAATATTGTTAGCAAAATCCAGAGCTCCCAGGTCAAGGAGAAAATACCACAAGCAGCCAAGAGGAAGCAATTCAGATATTGTGGAACCACAGTAAAGATAACACAAAATGTGGCAGTTTTTATATGAAAGGTTGCAAGGGCTTGGAATATAATATTCAAGAGGGCAAAAAAAAAAAAGGCTAGGGTAAAGTTACAACCAAGAATGACCTACCTGGCAAAATTAAGGCTAATTCTTTGGGGGGAGGGGGGGAAGATATGGAAATTCCATGAAATACAGGATTGTAAAGCATTGTTGATGAAAAGATGAAGTGAATAAAAAATTTGACTTCAGAATACAATACTGAAGAAACACAGAAAGGTAAGCAAAAAGGAAAGAGTAATCATAAGGATTTCAATGAAATTTCATTGTTTATGTTCCTACGTGAGAAAAGGATACTTGTAACTCCTAAAAACTTTCTCATTATTAGGGCAGTTAGAAGGAGTATACATAGAGAGTCCAGAGTTGAATATGATTGAATGACCTTTGAGGCCAATTCCAACTTTACAATTTTGTGATTTGATAGTTCTGTTCTCCATTGCTTAGTGTAGCTCAGTCAGGACTCTTCATCCATATGTTCAAATCACTTCCTCTCACTTATCTTGTCTTGAACCTGGAGATACTGGTTTGGACTTTTGACCTGTGTAAGTATCCCAGAAGAAAAAAAGATCTAACAGTATGAAGTTGGCAACTACATTTTATATAAATATGAAATGATGAACAGGAACCCACCAAATATGCTGAGCTCCTCTCTTCTGATATAATGGAGAGACCAGCTGAAGCATTTGAACTTATCCCTTGCTCTACCCTCCATGATTGACCCATCTGCATTTTTAGTTACATATTTCTCCAACTGTTTTTTTTCATGTGAAATTTTTAAAATTTGTGATGTTTTGTAGTCAACTCATGTCTACCATGTGCTTCTCCATTGCCTCTGAGTAATATTCAACTTAAAATCTTCAGATTTTACGGTTTTGGGGGGTCAGGATGTATAGGTCTCCCCTATACCCTTCCTCAACAGGCTTCCGGCATCCCCAGCTCCCCACTTACTCCGGGAGAAACAGCTGCACAGAAAACTCGGGACGCAGGACTTGCTTCTACCTTTTACTGAGAGTACATTCTTTATACCGGGCGTGGCTGGAACTCCCTCTGCCTCCTCCAGGTAGCCTGTATTTAAGTCCTTTCTCCAGGGCCCCTTAGGGCCCCTCCCCTGGCTATGCCCTCACCACAGGGAGCCAATTGTGCATCACCCCGAAGGTGGAGAGCTAATCCTGCTTATTGCAAACAGATGCAGCCTTCGCATTCCACCCCCAGGTGATCACGTGCACTCCTGTTAGCTGAAGAGTGTTCAACCCATCACCTAACCCCACTTGAGGTATCAGAGACCCAACAAGAGACTATAATGATTTACAGTCATACTGACTAACCAGAAGAATATTAATGTTAAAAAATATGGGTCTTTATTTCATGAAGAAGCTTAGAGTCATCCAAAGGACTATAAAATTTCTTAAAGGCAATCTGTGCAGTCTACTCTTATTGAATGCTAAACCCATAATATTGTCCATTTATAGGGGCTGTCCAAAATATAGATATGGAGTTTTCCTTGTTAGAGTCAGTTCAAACTCTTGAGAGTTTATGGATCTAATTTGGAAAGCTCTACAATTTACCTAGGAATGATTTGATCAACGTTTCTCATAAATGGGAGCATCTATAAGACTTCATCATCTATAGGTTATCCCTTTTCAGCCAAAACAATATGGATATAGAAGAAAGAAGGATCCTCAGTAGAAGAGAGGAATTCAAAAAGATAAAAGAGATGCAAAACCTCAGCTAGAGAAGGTAAAAAAGAGACAGAAATGACCAATCTCACTTGGACCTGAAGAGACCTGCAGGCCACTTCATCTACACAATCCTAAAGGGGAAAAATAATCACCACAGCAGAGAAACACATGTACCCAGGAATAACATTTTGCTGTGTCCAGAGGAAAAATGTGACCTTCTAGACTAGAGGATAAAGTTGCTTGATTCTCTTGGAAAGTACAGGAGAAGTTTGCTGTCAAAAGGTTCAGATTAAAGTCTTTTGTTAGGTTGAATAAAACTTGCCTTCTGTCTCTCATAACTTTTTAGTTTGAATGTTTGCAAGGGAGCTAAGAGTCCCTGAGACAAACGCTGATGTTCTTAGTGGAAACTGCCTGGAGGCATAAGCCACAGATATTATTACTAAAAAGAACCCTTAAAGTGAGCCCAGTCTGTCATGTCAAGGGCTAGACATCAATTAATACAAGTAGACAAATATAACATACATTTTCTTCACTCTTGTTCAATTTACTTTTGACTTCTTCACTTTTTTGTCTTAACTGCTCTTTCACAGCATCCAGCTCATTTCTGTAGAAGTGAAAAAAGAAGATAAAATTGCAACTAGAATTTTTTTTTCATTTTACTATGTTGATAGGGCCTTTACTAGTTGGTTTTTGGTTTGGTTTGGTTTGGTTTTGCCTGAAAATCAAATTTCATAGACAAGTTTACTTGCATTTTAAATAAGATTACATTAACTTTTTTCTTTTCCTAAACCTCCAATAGAAGTTTTCTCTAGAAAAAAACATTTTTTTCAGAAAACTAAAAAGATGAACATCATTTTCTCTTGTTATTTTCACTTATAATCAATTATATTAAACACATGAGTATATTTTAAAAAATATGAAATGATGGCACTAGGTGGCACATTGGACACAGTTTGGGTCTGAAGTCAGGAAGACTATCATTCTGTCTTCAAATCTGACCTCAGACTCTAGCTGTGTGATGCTGGGCAAATCATTTAACTCTTTGCCTCAGCTTCCTCATCTGCAAAAAGGTCTGAAGGAGGAAATGGCAAAGCATTCCAATAACTTTGCCAAGAAATCCCAAAAAATGGAATCATGAAGGGTCAGACGCAACTGAAACACTGAATAACAACAACAAACGTGTACTTTATACCCGTTCTCTAAGGTTGAAAATGGTCATACCAAAAGAAACACTTAATAATAATAATTACTAGCCTTTATATAGTGCTTTACGGCTTGCAAAACCCTTTAAATATGTTAACTCATTTGCTTCTCCCAACAAACCTGGGAGATAACTGCTGCTAATATCTCATTTTAGAGTCAAGGAAACTGAGGCTGAGAAAAAGATAAATGCTTTGCCAATTGTTATGTAGCAATTAAGTGTATATAACAACAGTCTAACTCAAATTTTCTTAACCCCAAGTCCAATACTCTCTCTACTGCTCCATTTATCTGCCTCTATTGCACCATTATTTCATGGTTTCTGCATACTTTTTATTATTTTATAAAATTTTCCTTATTGTTAATATTTTAGTCACTTACCTAAGACTGCCTAGTCCAATGGAGGGATAAATATAGTGGAGGCCTGTTGACATGGAATCTAATCTTAGTCCTGTGGGACTTTAGACACGTCCCCAAACTTGCCAGGTCTCCATTTCCTTGATTTTAAAATGATGAATGATATAACACAAGATGAATACAGATTGGCAGTAGAAAAGGAAGAACAATGGGGGCAACATTAAAAGGAAACTCAAAATGAATGAATTAAGACCAGTACAGGAGAATAAGATTGTAGGGTCATTGATTCACAGATTGCTTAGTCCATCCACTTCATTTTATGGTTGAAGAAACAGACCCAGACACATCAAGTTATTTTAGCCAAGGGGGTACTGGTAGTGAGTGACAAAAAATGCCTTAATGACAGATGATCTGACTCCAAAGCAGTATCCTCTGAGTCATGGCAGAGCAAGAGCAGGTGGAAGGAACAAGGACAGGTGCCATCTGTCTGAATCTGGCCTGATTCTGATCCCCCTGGACTCTGGGGACTTCTTGACTTCACTGTTTGAGTTGGGGACAGTTCTTTCTCAGAGGACCCTCCCAAATTGGTCTTGGTCAAAGGTTTTAGCCCTCCAGAGAGTGAAGTATTTCTGCCTTTTAAAGTGATCAGACAGATATTTAAATAAAGGAAAAATAATGTCACATTTGCTATTATCCTATACAATTTGTGTACAAAATTCAGTTTTGAGATGTCGTTACCAAAACATGCTTAAAGGCTGAATTTCCAGGGTAGGGAGACCCATCCTGCCCTACCAGAAAATCAGAGGGGCAGTGGGGGAGGACATAGGAGAGAGCAGATTGGGGGAGGGGCTATATAGTGGAATCACTGTTTTGGGATGGTGGGCAGGGGAAAGATGGGGAGAAATTTTGTAACTCAAAATCTTGTGGATATGAGTGATGTGAACAAGAAAATAAATTAATTTTTAAAAAGATAAAGAAGAAATGGACATGCTGGATTTATTTTGTACTTTTGAAATACAAACTGTACATTTAATAGAGATTTGCAGTTTCATATGAAAAAAATTGAATTTCCATACGAGACAAATTTTGGAAGTCACATGCTTCTGTACAGAAATGTTAGAGGAGACGGTCTAATTCTGTTGCTCTTCTCAAAATTTGCTATCCTATTTAAATATTTATTACATTACATCTTTGTCTTGTTACTTGGTCTAATTGTTTTCTCCTTAGGAGTCTGTTATCCTTATATTATTATTTGGACATGAATGTAAGTTAAAATTGTAAACCATTCTTGCATCCTGTTATAGTGACTCAGAGATTCCAGTGTCCATCTATTATTTAATAAATTTAGTATTGTACTTACAGAACTTCTTGATCATAGAAATTTGCTATGAAAGGAAAAAGTGACAATGTCATATAGCATAACAGAAGGAGAAAAAAACTTATTTAGCTCTGTTTGATTCTAGGCATGAGTCATATCTGACAGTCAATCATGTAGTCACTAGATGCTGAAAGTAGGGCTCAAGATTAATCAGGTGGATAATTTTCCTTTTCATAAAGAAAATGGCACAATTGGAAAATAGAGGCAGGAAGATCCTACTGAAGTCATGTCCAAGGTTGTCCTCAAAACTGTTCCCAGGCACAGACATCCACCTTTAGCAGTGGTCAGCCTGCAGCCCATGCCATTTTACTATTAGCTTCATTACACATGTTACATGCTTCCCATAATCAAAGCACAAAACAGTAGTAAATTGTTGTCCCATAAAGTCTTGAATAGCAAGTTCCAATAATCAGAGCTTCAGATGAGTTGAGCTCTCAAGGATCACATCCTAGATAATAAATATTTAATCTCACATTGGTAACAGTAAGTTTGAACACAGAAAAACATTACTTCTCTCAGAATCCCTTTAAACAATGGGAACATCTCAAGATGAGTCTTAAGCAGTTTGCATAAATTTTTGTGCGTTTAATTCCAGATAAAAAATACTAGATTTTCCCTTTAAGGTAACACAAAAGAGATCATAAATTACTACTCTTCACTAACACAACTGTCTGTATTGGAATCCCATGCCTTAGACAAAACAAGAAGTTCCTAACTTTAACCTCACAGGTTGATGGATTTATGTCCTTGTTTCACAAGCTTGTTTATTCTTCTCTAATTATACTCACTCTAGAAGAATGTGATGCTTCAGGAATTGAGTCTTATACATGCAAAATGTTCAAACACTGACTCTTGCTTAGGCCACAGAATGACTACAAATTCAGATCAAAACAGCAAGATCTCTTCTGCTTTACAACTTGCTACAGTAATTTAGCAATAAATTATCATGCAAATGAAAATTTAGTAGGCCTAAAAAAATTCATGAGAATTTTTTTCAAAACATTTCTTCTAAAAGTATTTTCCCTTCTTTAAAAAGTTTAAAATTTATCCTGATGTTAAGAGGAATAATCACTAAATTTTCATGGAGGAAAATTAATTGCCAAATTTTAAAATTATAAAATATCTCTCCTTTCCACCTTAAAGCAAAAATAAACCTTTAAAATTGGAATTCATTAAAAACTAAGTTATAAAATGGCCTTAACTAACATAAGTAAATTCCCAAAGCATTATGACAAACTAAATTTCTATTTGGTATAGAATTTCTTAGGCAAAAAGGTGTTTGTAATATTCAGTTTTACAAGCCAAGAACAACATCCCATCACATTAGCCTTATAACAATAACAAATATCACCAGGACTTTAGAAATTTACTCAGTATCTTTAAATATATCACTAGAAATTAGGAAAATTAGTACATTCTGGAATCTCACATAGATAGGGAATGTAGTAGTCCACAAACCTCCAAATTAGCATACATAAATAGATATCCTTAGATGAAACAGGCTTGAAAATCACACCTCTATTTTTTTTTTGCAAGGATTCTAACATTTACTCAGTAGGAATTCCACCACAAAACTTTTGCACAAAGTTGCTAAGAATTTTAGGTGAAACTTCATCCTAAATATAGACAAAACTTGGAAACTTGTGCTAACCCATTCATTCTTGTCTGGGTTTTGGGGGGGGGGAGGTGGGGCAGTGTATAATTCTTAATCTAACATCTAGATCAGAAGAGGAATTACTTTTCAACAACATAGCTGATACAACTTTTGTTGTTGTTTTTACCAAATTACAATTTACTAAATGTAAGTGTACAGTGATCTCCTGGTTCCGTTCAGTTTCCAGGTTTTTCTGAAGTTAGGCTGTTCATCATTTCTTATAGCACAATAGCATTCCATTACATTCATATTCTACAACTTGTTTACACATTCCCAATTTATGGGCATTCCCTCAATTTCTAGTTCTTGGCCACCACAAAAAGAGCTGCTATAAATACTTTTGTATGTGTGGGTACTTTTCCAAGTTTTATGATCTCTTTAGAATGTAGCCCTAGAAGTGGTATTGCTGGGTCAAAGAGTGCACTTTTAAAAAAATAGCCTTTTGGACATAGTTCCAAATTACTCTTCATAATGGTTGGAGAAGTTCACAACTCCGACAACAATGATTTAGTCTTCCCGTTTTCCCACATCTTCCTGTTTTGTCATTTTCCTGTTTTGTCATGTTAGCCAATCTGATAGGTGTCATGTGGTACCTCAGAGTTGCTTTGATTAGCATTTCTCTAATTAATAGTGGTTTAGAGCATTTTTTCATATGGCTAAAGAGAGCTTTAATTTCTTCTTCTGAAAACTGCCTGTTCATATCCTTTGACCATTTATCAATTGGGAAATGACTTACATTCTTATAGGTTTGGCTCATTTCTCTATATATTTTAGAAATGAGGCTCTTATCAGACACTGGTTGTAAAAATTTTTTCTCAGTTTTCTGTTTCCCTCCTAATCTTGATTGCATTGGCTTTGTTTGTGTGAAAACTTTTCAATTAAATTAATCAAAATTATTCATTTTGCACTTCAAAATGTTCTTTTTCGCAAAATGGCAGCGTAGAAGCAGCAAGGTCCCGCAGCTCCCACACCGCCACCCTAAACACCCAGAAAATACGAGCCCAGACAAAGTCTAGGAAAGTCTAGGACTCTCTGACTCACAAAAATCCAGAGAACACAGCTCTAGCTGAAGGCAGCTCGGCAGCAGGGGCTCAGCGTGGCCGGAGGGGAGGCTGGAACAGCCGAAAGCCAAGACCTCGGCCAGGCCTGGGACGGTGGGAAAGAGCTGAGCCGAGCCCGCAGCCAGCCTGCAGCGGTTCTACAGCCTCCAGCACCCCCACATCTGCCAAGGTGTGAGGAGCAGGACGGAGAGGCCCAGCTTGCACCTCAGCGGAGCAGAGACCCGGCCAGCCCAAAACCCTGTGGCCAGGCAAGGCCCCAGGGCGGCCATGAAGAGCAGCGGGAGCCTCCCAAGCCGCAGCTTGAGTCTACTAAAAAGAAAATCTAAAGCACCGGCCTGAGGGGAGCTTCTGTCAGAGACAGTTAGTGAAAGCTGAAACTTTGGAACTTAATTGGGGGGGAGGGGTAAAGCAGTTCGGCCATTCTACCCCCGGGGCAAGGAAGCAGTGGGGGAGGGGAACTACTGGAACCAGCAGCAGTGGCCCCCACCAGGCTGCTTCAGAGCCCCTGGCCTGCGGACTCCGCAGGGGGGCTGAATCGATTGATCGGGGCTAAGTGCTCTTGTGTTGAGTGGCCTGGATCTAGATCGTGGTCTTGGGTGGTGGTCCTGGGGTGCACTTTCAGCAAGCCAAAGCTGGGGGGGACTTGCAACACCCCCCTAATAGCTCCGGCAGTTGGGAAAACCCCAGCGATTTGGAACAGAGCTTCCCCCCTTGGAAGCAGAGTTTC
>CM053595.1:294044020-294077828 GCA_028646575.1 Pseudocheirus occidentalis
CTACCAGAAAATAGGCGAGTAGAGCAGGGGAGGGGCTTTACAGTGGGATTGCTGTTATGGGTTTGGGGCAAGAGCAAGATGGGGAGAAAATGTGTAATTCAAAAAATGTAATGAAAATGAATAATGCAAACAAGAAAACAAATAAAAACTAAATTAAAAAAAATAAAGGCAATGAATCCTAACCAAAAAAAAATGTTCTTTTTCTCTTGTTTGGTCATAAGGGTGTTCTCACTACTAGAGACAGTCTACTAGGAGAGGCAAAATACAAAATGCAAAGCTTGGTTATATACCCCAAAGACCACCTCTTTTCCCCATCCCTTGTTCTGTCCTGTTCCTATTAATTAGGAATTGAGGTGAACAATCTTAACTGCAAAAATCTGCCGGAGTTTGCAAATGAAATGTCAGTAATATAAAAAAGCAGAAGGCACATGTCTAGTGGACATGAAAACAGACCAGAATAAGAAAGCAGAAGATGAATGTTCTAACAATATCAATATAGATATGAAAGCAGACAATATTTTATGAATCATGGGGATTTTAGGACATGGTGACCTCCCCTGAGTTCCGCAACAGAATTTCCAGTTTTATATTTGTACAGGTCAGGTGGTGGTCAGTGGAAACAAGTCTGGATCATTCAGGCCTGCAGTTAAGTTTGCAGGGTCTGTGTTTTCCCCTCCTACGCTTAGCAAAAACTTAAACTTATGACCAGGGGAGTAAGGCAAGGGTCCCAGGCTCTCAGCCCAGGTTACTGAGTCTTTGATAATCTATTATATTTCTGTTTATATTTCTGTAATGTTACCTGAGAAGTTTTCACTTTTATTTCATTCAACCCCAATCTATTGACTACTGGCACTGAAATCACAGCAGTGGTAACCTTGCCTGCATATATTTACACCATCCAAGATCATATTCAATTTTGATGGACTACAAGTTCAAGAGCCAGAACCTGCCCTCCCCCCAAACAGGCATCATTTGAGATAAGCCTGATCATCCCTCTGTCTCCTCAGAACCACATAGGAACTTACGATGGAAACCCAGAAACTGTGTGTGGCCGCAGGAGAGAAGCCGCTCACCTGGGATCCAGAGTATCAGGAGACATACTTAAGCAGCATGAGAGTGATGGACTGAATGAACCTCAGAAGAGAAGATCACAGTGTAATGGTCACAGAGGAATGGTCTGGAGGTGACCATGCAAAGAGAGAAGTGTGCTTGTTCCGTCATCTGGCCCAGTGTATTTGAGGAAGTGATGCCCACACTGAAGGGGTGCGGGCCAAATACGAGAACGTGGGAATGAAATGACTCCGTGAGCCATGTGGGAACGAGCTGGGTAGTCTGTTTATCCTGGGGTAAGGGTTTTTTATAACAAAAAGTGGTTGCATCTGGTTTTCTCATGGAAAAAATTATTATCCAATTTGTACTTAATTATTGGTGGCTGTGCAATCTTTGGGGGTCACTTCTCAATAATCACACTGTTTCCTGGCTAGTCACAGAAAAATGGTGAGCCAGCACCCTGAGCCATAATTAGCCCAGACTCTCCTCATGACCAGACTGGCTGATGTTGGCCTCAACAGGGAAGGACTGTGATAGAAAGAACCCAGTAATGGAGTAATGGCCAGAGATAAAGCAGTTTCTGAAAGAGTCAGTGTTTTCTGAGCATGAGACAATGGAAAGGGCAGGAAAGGAAGGGATCTAGAATCAAGGAAAGGTCATGTTGGGTTTGTGTTTGTTACATCAACGATTTGGAAAGGCACAGTGAAAGGGACAGACAGCGAAGGGAGTTTGTGTTTGTCGCTCATTGAAGGGAACACGACTCCACAGAAAAGTGAGTGGAATGGAAGTGAGGAGACCTGGGATGCCGTGCCAGCCCCAGCCCCAGTTGGCAATATGACTTCAGTCAAATCACTGACATCTCCTGGTCACTGTTTCCTCATTTATAAAATGAGAATAAGCACTATAAGAGATGCAGAGAAAGGGACTTAGAATCAGAGTAAGGAGCCTGAGAAAGGGTGAGACTCAGTAAATGTGAGAAGGGATAGAGAAGGAAGGGAAAGAAAATAAAATGAAGGAGGAGTGTTTAGACTGTGTCTGACCTTGACATCATCCTCATGCCTGGACTCCAACAAGCTGTTTCAGCTCCCCTGCCTGGGGTGAAGAGCCCTTCCTCTGACAGTAACTGGGCCTGGGTCACAAGGACAAGACCTCCAAGGAGGGAAGGCCTCAGTAACGAGTATCTGTACCTCCTTGTGATGGACAAATCAAGGAAGGGTACCAGACAAGCAGCCACCCTGAACCTCACAAAATCTCTCAGAGCATGGCAGACACTACATCTAAACAAGCCCAGATTGCTTCCCAACTTGCAGCTGCAGGGAGAAGGGGAAGCAGCAGAGATAGCTGAACTTAACTTTTCATCTGATCTGGGGGGTTGGGGTTTATGTCCAAGGCTAGAGCACTGTGGGAATAGTTATAACCCTCCTGGCAGTAATAGACAGCAGCATCCTCAGCCTCCACGCTGCTGATTGTGAGGGAGAAATCTGTGCTGGAACCACTGCCGCTAAACCGGGCAGGGACCCCAGGCTGGAGGGTAGAAATTCCCCTAATGATGAGCTTTGGAACCTGTCCTGGTTTCTGTTGGTACCAGTGTAAATAGCTATTGACATTTTGACTTGTCCTACAGTTAATGGTGATCGTGTCTCCTAAAGAAGGAGACAGGGAGGCTAGAGACTGGGTCACCTCAATCTGTTGTCCACTGGCATCTGAAAGCACAAATCCAAGAACAATAGTGATCAACATGAGTGCATGTATTTACAACAGTCGAGATCATATTAAATTGTGGTGAACCACACACTCAGGAACCAGAACCTGCCCTCCCCAAAATAGGCATCATTTGAGATAAGCCTGATCATCTCTGTGTCCCCTCAGAACTACGTACAAACAATAAAATTGCAATCACAGGGATGGGGGGAAATATAGAAACTGTGTGACCGCAAGAGAGATTCTCCTCATCTGGAATGCAGAGTACTAGGAGACAGAGCAGCTGTGCCTGGGACCCCATCTTCCTGTGCCTGAGTTCTAACACCCAGCCATCTTTCCTCAGCTGCTCATTTATTGCTGCTTTCATCGGCTGGCCTCATCTCCTGGGGATTGACCATGCAAAGCAGTCTGAGGTGGGGAGGGGAAAGGAAGGTTTTCTGCTCAAAGGACAGACTTCAGGGGCCTCACCCACCGGGTATCCAAGAACTGTGACCTTGTTGGACAAGTGACCCCCTCTGTGCTGGCTTGTCCTTATGGTCTCAGACCCTACCCTGTTGTCATAAGGCCTAAACAACATTAAGATTTAAAAAAAAGTCATGAACCAGAATTTTCCCAGGGTGGAGCAGTCTGACCTTGACAGTAGTTATAGCAGTAGTGTGCAGGAACCAGGTCAAGAAGGAAATATTACAAGCTGCCAGAAAGAACACGTTCAGACACCATGGAATCACAGTCAGGCTAACAGAAGATTTAGCTGCTTTCATATTAGAGTGGAGGGCTTGGAATATGGTTCCAGAGGGCAAAGGAGTTAGGATTACAACCAAGTGTCACCTACCCAGCAAAACTGAATTTAATCCTTTGAGGGAGGAAATGAATCTTTAATGGGTAAAATTGTTTTTAATTCTATTTTTAAGGCTTAGTTAAGCTTGATTTAATATTTTCCTTTCCTGTATGTTTTATTTAGGCAACCTCAAGTCACTTGGGTCACAATTCTATTTTTGTGATACAGATAAACTAAGGTCTCTTGCCTCACGATTTTTGTATTACAACTCGTATCTTCACTCTTGCAACTTTATCCACCACCCACTCCCAGAGAAATTTGCCGGAATATCAGTTTTTTTCTTATGATTACCTCAGCTTTGTAACCCTACCCATGACCTACTTTCCAGAGCAACTGGTTTAACCCAAAAGGTAAAATATCCACTCCCATGCCTTAGAACCTTTGTCTTATGACTCAAATCACATATCTTGGCTGTGGTTAAGGGGGTTTGAGAAGGGAGGTCAAAATTATGTAATCCCTATGTCTATATCAGCAATAGTCAATCAGAAGAAGTCACATCTACGCAGCTCAAAACTTTGTGCTGTGATCTTGTTAATTGCTATAAAATATCTTGTCATCTTTTACTCAGGGTCTCTGGCATTATTGAGTAGTCATTTACCTACTTTGTTAGTAGATTCATGTTCTATTAATAAACTGATAATGCTCAGAAATTTGTGCTTCAGTTTACCTTATTTTTAATCAAGATAAATGAAATAGAGGACTTTCAAGCACTCCTCATTAAAAGACCAGAGTTGAATAGAAAATTTAACATTCAAATGCTCAACTTAAGAGAAGCAAAAAAAAATTAATGAAAGAATAATCATAAGAGACTCAATAAAGTTAAGCTCTTTACATTACTACATGGGAAGATGAGGGACAGCTAAGTAACACAGCAGATAGGACACAGACCCTGGAGTTGGGAGAACCTGAGTTCAAATTCAGTCCCAGGCATTTGATAGCTGGGTGACCCTGGGCAAGTCACTTCACCCTGTTTGCCTCAGATCCTCATCTGTAAAATGAGCTGGAAAAGGAAATGGCAAACCACTAGAGTATCTTTGCCAAGGGAACCCCCCCCCCAAAATGGGATTAGGGAGAATCTGACACAGCTGAAACAATTCAATAGCATCAAATGGGAACATGACACACGTCACTCCTAAGAACTTCATCATTTGGGGGCAGTCAGAACTGACATTAAGAGAGAGCATGATTGTATTCAAGTGGTCTACAAAAAAAAGGTGTCACTAGATTTTCCTCTCTCTTCCTGCCACTCCTTGGGACTCAGTAACCACTGAGACATCAGGCTCCACTGAGACATCAGGCTTTCATGATGACAATGAATCTCTGTAGATTTCTAAAATCTTTTAATACCACCTCCCCAGCACAAGATTTTGGCAAATAGATGGATACACAGATAAATAAATAGTCCTAAGTCCTCTCTTGTTGCCAAAAAAAAAAAAAGGCAACAAAACGTTTTGTAATGGAAAGAGAGAGATGTATTTGAAACTGCACTCATAGCTTCAAGCCCCAAATCTCTGCTATTTACTGGCTGTATGACCTTGAGGAAGCCCACCTTGCATTTTCCCAATGTCCTTTGAGTGACGCAGACAGGTGATAAAATGAATAAAGCTCTGGAAATGGGATCTGGAAGACCTCAATTCAAATCCAGCCCCAGACATTTCCTAGCTGTGTGACCCAGGGGAAGTCACCCAATAAAACCCAGCCTCAATGCCCTCATACATAAAATGGGGATAATAGTACCTACTTCCTGGAGTTGTTGAAGGTCAAAGGAGACAATATTTAAAAGCACATTGCAGAGCTAAAGCAATTTACAAATGGTATTATTATTATTATTGTTATTGTTCACCTCTCCAGACATTGGTTTCTTCATCTGAAAATAAGAGGCTTAACCTCAGTGACTGCTAAGTTTCCTTCCATCTCTCATTCTTGGACACCATGATCCTGAGTCAAAAGCTCCTTTATTTCCAGAACAGTGCCCTGCTTTCCTAATTCTTTGAGTGCAGTGGAGAACCATGGTCAGGCTTCCCACCAACAGACTCTCCAATCAGCGGCTGGGCTATTACACAAGGAGATGAATGACTGGCTGCTTTTTGATATCCACTTACATTTTGAATATCGCCATTTGTGAGAGATAGGAACCTAATAAAATTGTACAGAAAAGAACTTGCCCCTTTTCTCCAAAGTTCAGCACATTAATGGATTTTATTTCGCTAAGTCCTCCCCATCTCCAGTGAAGTCACTCTCTGTAAGCAACCTGGTATGGCTCTTGTGGGCTCCCCAGAGTGGTACCAGACAGTGAAGTCACCTGATAAGCTTGAGCCCTATGTGAGCTCAGAACTCTTCATCTGAAATGATCCGCCAGCCTCAGCCTAGCCCAAGAGCAGGGATTATGTAGGCAGGTATCACCACACCCAGAAGGATGGGAATATTTAAAGTGAAGGATTTAATCTAGTTAAATAGAAAGTCTTCAGAGAAAGATACCTCAGGATGCATATATGTGTGCATAGATCTATACTCACACATACGTGTGTGTGTGTGTGTTGAGGCAGCTAGATGATGCAGTAGGTAGAGCGCTAGGCCTGGAGCCATTAAGATTTGAGTTCAAATCCAACTTCAGATACTGTGTGACCTTGGGCAAGACACATAAACCCTATTTGCCTCAGTTCCTCATCTATAAAATGGGAACACACTGGAGAGGGAAATGGCAAGCCACTCCAGTATCTTTGCCAAGAAAATGCCATGGATAAGTCCATGGAGTCACAAAAAACAGGACACAACTGAATCACAACAGTGTATGCATGTATGCATTATGTAGGTATGGATTTTGTATATGGATTGTTCTCTCTTCTCTTTTGGGGAAAAAAAGTCAGAGAAGCAGAGTTCTGAAACTCACTATCTGCTCTGTGCTTATGGCAGCCAGCAGAGGTTGTTTAGAAGTGAGCAAAGATATGGCAGCCAATCCCAGCAAGAGGAACCTTATAAAGTAAAACCACTTTGAGACCAAGGAAAGAAATGTCAGTCTGATTCCTGTCACAGGTCAATGGAGAAAGGGTCAGGAGAAAAGTAATCCCCAGTGCAGAACATTCAACTCAGTAGGCACCTCATTTTTCCTGTTTTAAGCCCCCCTTCATAACCTACTAGAATGAGCCTTTAAAAAAGCTTTTATTTCATTTGATATTTATGCAGTTTGTCCTTCACTTCTATTGACAAAAGCTTCAGCACTTCAGGAGATCTCTGGGTAATGCCTCCAAGATGGCGGCCAAGGCATAGGATAGAATCTTTCTGTTGTTGTTAATGTCTTTTCAGTTATGTCCAATTCTTTGTGAACCTAGTTGAGGTTTTTTTGGCAAGGATACCATAGTGGTTTGCTGTTTCCTTCTTGAGATCATTGTATAGATGAGGAAACTGAGGCAAAGAGCGTTAAATGACTTGCCTAAGGTCACACAGTGTCTGAATCCAGATTTGAACACAGGTCTTCCTGACTCCAGATCCAGTGCTCTATCCCCTGGACCACCTAGCTGCCTAACAGAATCTTTATCTATTTTTTTTTCTGTCCTTTACCTGTACGTTGGTGAAGACGGTTGCACTGTTTGGACTACTTGTCCAAGACAGTTGGTTCTGATTGAAGAGGGTAATGGAAAGCAAGTGAGGAAATCCAGGGCTTGTCCCAGCTCCATTATTAATTAGCTTGATGACTTTAGTCAAGTCACTAGCATCTCTGAGCCATCTCTGAGCTTCATTTAGAAAATGAATGACGTGCCATCAGACAGATGACAAGATGGAGAGAGAACAACAACAAAATCCAGCAAATGGGAGAAGAAAATTTGGAGAGAGAAGGGGAAGAGAAGAAAATATGCTCATAGATATCTTTAATTTCATCTTCTGAGAACTGCCTGTTCATATCCTTTGACCATTTATCAATTGGGGAATGACTTGTATTCTTATAGATTTGACTCAATTCTTTGTATATTTTAGAAATGAAGCCTTTATCAGAGACACTGGTTATAAAAATTCTTCCCCAACTTTCCATTTCCCTCTTAATCTTAGTTACATTGACTTTGTACTTTGTTTGTACGGAAACTTTGCAATTTAATGTAATCAAAATTATCCATTTCGCATTTTATAATGCTCTCTAACTCTTGATTCATCATAAAATCTTCCCCTCTCCATAGATCCGACAGGTAACTATCCCTTGCTCTCCCAGATTGCTTACAGTATCAGCGTGTTTACTTAGATCATGCACCCATTTTGACTTAATATTTCTACTAGTATAGAAATGTATGTATCAGTCCCATTTATCTCTAATGCATCCTTTACCCTTCCGTTTTCTACCTTCTTTCAGCACCATCAGAATGTAAACTACAACTCTTCTGTCTCATTGGAGTAATTCTATGACCCCCTAGGACATTAAGATTCCTAAACCACCCTTTTCGCACTTCTCCCATTGGAATGTAGACATTTCTTTGATACAAAGTCCCTTCTGATAGTTAATTTACAATTACCTTTTCAATTTTCTCTTGATGTTCATGTATTTATTTCAAATTTCCTTTCCACTTCAGTTTTCTCATCAGAAATGTTTGAAAGTCATCTATGTAGTAGAAAATGATTTTTTATTTCCTTGTAGGATTATATTGAGCTTTTCTAGTTAAATTGTTAGAGGGTATTAGATCTTATTCTTTTGTCTTTTGGATGCCTGTTTCCTTGAGAGTGATGGTTGGTAAATTTTGGATAATTGTAACTGTGGCTCCTCCATATGACTTTCTTCTGACTCCTTGCTATAGGACAATTTTCTTTAATGATCTGTTGAAACAAGATATTCGGGTTCTTCTTTTGGTCATGGATTTTAGGCTATACAATGGCGCTTTTTTCCAGGTTTGATTAGATGCACGTTTTATTTTCTTCTCATTTCCTCAGTCTTTTTACTATTTTAAAAATAATAATAGCATTAGTTATCATTTATATTGCACTTTTTACATGGCATGCCCTCTGTTAAGCACCTTACAAATACGATTTCATTTAGTCCTCACAACAAGCCTGGGAGGCAACTGCTGTATATGATCCCCATTTTTCAGTTGAGGAACCTGAGGGAAATGGAGGTTAAGTGACTTTCCCAAGGTCAAACATCTGGAGTATCTGAGACTGAATTTGAACTCAGATCTTCCTGACCCTAGGACCCATGCTGTATACATTCCGCAGCCTAGCTACCTAATCTATTTTAATTATCTTTTGAAGTCTTTAACTTCTGTTTCCTCAAAGTTTTAGTGTTATCAAGATAATTTTTAGATTAAGCACCAGTGTGTTAGGTGTTTTACATACATAAGAACACATGAACATATATACGTGCAAAAATTTAATACATACATGCTTCCATGTGTGCATCCATATACACATATACATCTAAATTTATATACCCCTGAGTCTCTCCCTCATAATCTTACATGTGAATCCTGGGAAAATGGGCTTTTATAGCATTTTTCTTTTGTCTTAGGTAGATGAATTGCAAGTTCACGCATTGTGAGTATGAAATGTCTGAAGAGCAAGTTGCTAAGACTCTGGGCCTTGATCCACAACAGGTTTTGGAGATGGCCCAAAATGTTTCACCTACAGTACCCAGACCAGCATTAGCTGACAGGAAGACTTATTTGACAACAATGCTGTATTTCGATGTGAACTTGGTGGCACTAATGATATCTAGGAAACATGTCTTGAGGAACCAAAGTGGTATTGGGGACAGTATGTCTCCAAATGTTGAGGGTGTTAATGTCTGTAGTTTTGTTCTTTGGTATCTGCTAAGTGAATATCCCTTTGTAAAAGCTAACTGGGCCGCTAGACCATGCAGTAGATAGACTGTAGAGCCTGGAGTTAGAACTCATCTTCATGAGATCAAATCTGTCTTCACACAATTGCTGACTGTGCAGCCCAGGGCAAGTGACTTAACCCCGTTTGCCTCAGTATCCCTATTTATAAGAAGGAAATGGTAAACCACTCCAGTATCTTTGCCAAGAAACCCAAAATAGGATTGCAAAGAATTGGATGCTACTGAAAAACTACTGAACAACAGCAGCCTCAAACAAGCTGAATGCTTGGAACGTGATATTTTGGAAGTGAGCTAGACTTACAACCAAGAATAACCTACCCAGAAAAACTGATCATAATCCTGCAGAGGGGAAAATGGACATTTAATGAAATGGACTTTCAGGCATTCCTGATGAAAATTCCAGAAATGAATAATCTGATTTTCAAATGTAACACTCAAAAGAAGCATAAAAAGTAAACATTAAAGAAAATTCTTCAGTGACTCATTAAAGTTGAACGCTTTACATTCCTGTATAGGGAAATGATTCGAATAACTCTTAAGAGCTATATCATTATTAAATGCAACTAAAAAGACTCTACATAGAAGGCATAAGAATGAGTTGATTATATTTGCAGTGATCTAAAAAATGGATGGGCAAGAAAGATAGATGCACCGGAGGAAGGGGGAAGGCAGAGGAAAATGGGAAAAAATTATTTCACATAAAAGAAGCTTGGAACAAAGAGCTGTTATGCAGGAAAGGGAAATGGTGGTTGGGGTGAGCAACACTTGAACCTCACTGTTATCTAAATTGGCTCAAAGAGGAGAAAATATGTGTATATATGTATGTATGTATGTATGTATAAACTGAAATTTGCATAGAAACCAATCTTACTCAACAGGAAAGTAGGAGGGGAAGAGGATAGGTAGAATGGAATGTGATAAAAAAGAGGTTGGATTAAAGGAGGCTTAGTAGTAGTGGTAGTAGTAGTAGTAGTAGTAGTAGTAGTGATAGTAGTAGTAGTAGTAGTAGTAGTAGTAGTAGCAGCAGCAGCAGCAGTAGTAATGGCAAGATAGTACAGCAAGCTAGAATACTTGACCTATATTCAGGAAGACCTATGTCCCTCAAAAAGTATTTACAAGATAACATAGAGATAAATAAAAAGAAGGAAGACCTTAGAATTAAGGGGGAATCAAGAAAGACCTCCTTTTGCATTATGTGTATAGGAGGGAAGGCAGGGGATGGAGGCAATAATCCAGGGACTAGGTTTGACAAAGAAAAATCAATGATACCATAATGTGGCAAAGAATTTGAGAGAAAAGGACAGTGTAGATTGAAACAATTCATTAGTGTGTGAAGTGGCCAGGAACTAGTTAAGTAGAAATCTCATGGACTCAAGATTTGTTAAATTAGAAATCCCAGTAAAAGCCTTATGAACTCAAGATAGATGCCAGTGAACCAGCCTGGGAACCAGTCCGAGGTATGGGAGCCAGCCTGGGGTAATTTGTCTTTTTCTTCATTTTTCTTCTCCTATGAGCTCAGGTCCTCATGCCCTGTGCCCTTCCACCTATCCATCAACTCCTGCCTCACCCATCCTCCCCTTGCCTTAGTAACAGCTTCTGTTTACACGTGCTGAGTAACAAATTATATTAGTGGGACAATGAAGGTGGACTGTATATAAGATCCTGCATTTCTGTGCTAAGTGCTGCTCCCTCCCTCCTTTCAATTGGCATGGAGTCAACCCCAGCTGGTAGCTTAAAGCTCTTTAAAAACTTTTTATTTGGACTCTGTGGTCACTCTGTTAAGACTTGCCATTTCGTTTGGAGGCCCCAGTGAGATGGCCTTTGGCCATCTCCAGAGACCACTTTTCCATCTGCAAGGCGGACTGGACTGGAAAGTTGATCCAGGGGGCGGCCACTGAAAGATGTTCCTCAGCCCTGGATCACTTCCCTGTCCCAAGTTGGACCTCAGATTGGAAATATTCCTAAATTACCCTAACAATTGGCAGACGGGAGCTCCAGTTTCTGTTCAGGTCTCCCTTCCTTGAGACCTCTGCTCTGGTGAGTACTCTTGAGTACTGTAATTGGGTAGGTGGCAGGCTGGACAAAGCTGACTGCTCCCCCCCACCCCAGGTCCTCAGGTGGGATGCCATCTAGGGCCTCTGTTCTGGTCCTTTGGGGCCTCTGTTCTGGTCCTTTCCAGGCCTCTGTTCTGGTCCTTTTCAGGGCCTCTGTTCCAGTCCTTTTGGGCCTCTGTTCTGGTCCTTTTTGGGGCCTCAGTTCTGGTTCTTTTGGGCCTCTGTTCTGCTCCTTCTGGGTCTCCGTTCCAGTCCTGTTCAGGGCCTCTGTTTTGGTCTGGTTTTGTTGGAAACCCCTGGTTGGGTCTGTTTTTGTCTGTCCATTTGTGGGTCTGTTTTGTCCATATGTCTGTCTCTTGTCTGTGTCTTTGTCTTGTGTTTCTTAAGAATCCCTGTGACAGTCTGTGGTTCAGAAGTGGAAGTTCCTTTTTTCCTCCCCAACCCCCTTTATCAAGAGATTGGGAAAAAGAGGAAGTTAGAAATTAACAGTGTAAAATCTTCCTGTTATCCTAGAAAGAGAAAACAGACAAGCAAAAGAAGGGAATTTTCCCTTCTCAGGGCCTGCCTCAACCAATAAATAAAGCTTTTAATGAATTGTGGATATATGGGATGAAAAGAGGTGAAATCGTATGTGCCCTTCTATTCTGTTTTGGTCTTTCTGTGGTTGTCTTTCATTTCCTTCTGAGCAATTGCCTGCTCCTTCCTGCCTATAATCATTCTCTTTGCCCTGAAAAAGGCTCTAACTCCTCTTTTCTACATACCCGAGTGGGGAGAAGTTAAGGTTTTGGTCCCCAAAGAAACTCCTAAACAGAAACAACCCTAGTGGGGAGTGGAGGTGCCCCTCTGTGAGGGAGGATCCCTTAGTTCCCCCTCCACATGTGAGACCTCCTGCAACCAGAGGTCTGGGTCCACTACCCCTTGAGGAGGGCAAGAGCCAGGGAACCCCACCTCACCTGCTAGAAGTAGCGGACTCATTTTCTAGGTCTCCACCTGCACCCTGATATCTAGGTCTCTCCCTGTACCCTTGTCTCTAGGTCTCTGTACTTTGTGTTTTGAACTGCATTCCTTGATTGGTTAAAAACCTCCCTCTGCATTCCAAATATCTGGCCAGAGTTTTGAATGCTGAGGGACCTGAATGAGCCGGGAATCTTTTTCCCCCTCAGATGAAAGAGGCAGGCACATCAGCAATTAACCTTTTTCCTGCCTCACTGTTATGGGAATCTAAAGATCTTCCCTGCCCCTAGGCCCTTTGATAGGCTTAAGTGGCTCTAAGGATCTTCCCTGATTTGAAAGTATACTCTGCCCCCTAATAGGCTGAATGTGGTCACATGGAGCCTGTGGCTGGAGGCTTGTTCTTCAGGAATGCCCACACCTTATTAGTTTGTGATTGGGCAGTGGGTCAAGAGGGCTGTGACATTCTCCAATCCTGGAGAAGACTATATATACAACCATATGTCAGGTTTTGCTTTTGGGGCTCACTTTGAGAGGAGTTGTGTGATTCAGCCAGATGAGATTCTGGGCAGCTGTTGAGGCCCCCAGCTTTGAAAGCCCAGATATTGATGCTTCCATCTCTGGTAACTGACTAGATATGGATATAATGGTCAGATACTTGTGCTTGTAACTTGTGTTTGTAACTTGTGTTTGTATTCTGTTTGCATTCTCTGAAGTTCAGGGTTCTGACTTTTTCACCTGAACTAGGTAAATGATATGTGTTTGATTGATTAAAGTGAGACTGTTAACCCATTTTGAGTTGCTTTCCTTTAGAAAAACAGATCTAAGAACCTGTGCTGGCAGCTACCCTGGGTATGCTAGGGTGCTTGCTGATACACTCATCTAAAAGAGAAAAGTTTTGTGTGTAAGAATGCAATTGTAAAGCAATTGAATTCATTCCGGTCAGTTTTGAAAAGTACCCTCCCCCCAAATGATTTTGGGTTCCATCTGTTTGAAGAAAGGGGGTAGGAGGCGTAACAGCTATATCGAGGGCCCTCTTTGCAACAGCCCTGGGCCCCCTGGTCACCCTGAAATCAACACCTCTAGGTACGTGAGCCTCTCCTTTCAAACCCCTGGATCCACATCTGCAATATGGGGAGAGGAGAAAAGCCTCTGCATTTGGTAATCCCAATTTTCTATTTATGTTCATCTGAAAGTTTATGGAATACCACATTCACCATCTATGTGAGATTCCAAAATGTAAATGATTTTTAGTGATAAGTTGAACCCTGTACTATTTGTGTTATAAGAGAAGCATTTTCTTTTGTAACATTTTGGAGTATTGTACTTTGAAAACTCATATGCTTAATTTATAAGAGACTGTTAACAAAGCTTTTTGGGCAACTGTTTTAATGCTAAAACCATCTTTTCTTAGCAGTTACAATGCCATTTTATTGAGTGCTAAGCGTTTGGTCACAAAAGTCTGTGCATGTCTTCTTTTGCTGGTTTTTGAAACTTCTCCCTATCAATCCACGATTGTCATTCCCATTTTAGAGATGTGGAATTGCTCCCTCTTTATCCCAATACTTATTCCTTCTTGTTTCAGTAGCAGATTTTTCACCCAGGCTTGTTACTCCCACACATTACCTTCCCCATTCTTGGATTCTCTATCCTACAAAAGAATGTAAGGTCTTTGATGTGGAGTAAATGATTCATGAACATGGAGCAGGGGTATCAACATTTCTGACGACCTATTTCCAGTCCCTATCCCTGGGGTTACTCAAGCTCCCTTCTCTGGAGTGAGCACTAATACAAGGCTCTCTCTGATTCTGGAATTTCGTCTGGGCTTATGTGTGGACCTTTGACTTCTAGGGAGAAGAGAAACTTGATGGGAAGAGCCTTAGGATATTTTGACCAAGTTCTCATATTTATGTTTAACATGCTGTGTACAAGTATGTAAGAATGTACCTCCAAACTTAGACTCTAAGATCCTTGAGTTCACCTGAATGTCAGAAACCTCCTTAAAACCTGACACAGAGCTGTGGAGAAGGAAGGTGCTCAGTTCCTCTTCATAATGTCAGCTGCACACAGATGAAAAAGGGAACTGATGTAAATGTAAAGGGACAAATAAAGCTCAAACCATGGGCATCTCAGTAGCAGCTGCTCCCTTAAATCAGCTGTACTTGGTGGCACAGAGAGGTTTTGGTAGCAGGCTGTATCACTGTGAGAGGTAAGGTATCATCCTGCTGACAGTAATAATCCCCAGCATCCTCACCCTCCACACCTTTGATAGTGAGGATGAAATCAGTACCATAGCCACTACCACTGAACCTGGTGGCAGGTGGCAGGCACCCCAGCAAAGAGGGTGGAAACATATGTAATGAGGAGCCTGGGAGATTTTCCTGGCTTCTGCTGATACCACATTATGTCATCATCAATATCCTGATTGGCCTTGCAGGTGATGGTGGCTGTCTCTCCTAGAGAAACATGCAGGGACTCTGGAGCCTGGGTCATCACAATGCTTGCTCTGGACCCTGGTTAGTGGAAGAAAGAACCAAATGAAAAAATCCATTAGGAAGACCCACTCACTGCTCAGAGCTAGACATTGACAGATGTTGCATTGGAAAGCTGGCCCCCTGACAAATGGATTTAAGGCAGTGCCAGCCTGAATGTGTCTCTCACCTGGGATGGAGAGGAGCAGGAAGCACAGGTGAACCAAAGAGCCCATGTTGGTGTGCTGGGTCCCCCCGGGAGAGCAGATCAGTCACCATGACCCATAGAAGTGCCTCTTTATAAGTACTCAGCTGCCCAGGGCCACATCTCTGGGGACAAAACATGCAAATGCCAAGGGCTCAGGAGGTGTTGGCTATCTAAAAAGAAGAGAGTCCCAGTAGACTTCACGGCCCAGTGAGAGATGGGAAGGAGGAATTTTTTCTGAGACTAGATAGATAGATAGTTAGACAGATAGGCACCATGTATGGGCTGTCCCCCAAAACTTTTAATGACAAAAAACTGCACAATTATCTTTGGGATCACATGTACTTTGACTTGTCTTAGAGGTCATCAAGTGCTTGCCTCCTGAGACCCCTCTGCATTTTACAAATGAGAAGTGTGAGAATCAAAGTGGTGGAGGGGCTGGGAAATGCAGCCATTCCTTACTTCTTTGGGGGAAACTTCTCCTCTGCTTGGCCCCCACCCATTCAGTCCTACCTGGGGATGGTCTGGAGGACCCTTGGCCCCTCATACAGAGTGGCTGGATACTATTTCTCCCTCTCTTTGAACACACGATCACTTGCAGGTCACTTACTCTGGTAGGGAAAGGGAGGTAGGTGCAGCCGATTTCACTTGGACTAGAAAACCATCAGCTGTCTCCCCTCCACACTGAGCTTCCTCCCAGCTCTGTCTCAGGTATCTCCCTTGCTCAAAATAAATAAATAACTAGGATGCATGGGGGACCAAGGAGAATGAATGGGAGGGCTCCAGGAAATGTTCTAAGGGAAATTGGAAGAGGATCTATCATTTTACCAGAGTTAGAAGAAGAGGGAAAGGAGCTGAAGGAACACTTCGTGGAGAAAGCCAGCATGACTGGCCTCTTGTGAGTAAGCTCCCCTAATTAATCTAATTAAACCTAATAAACCATATAGATAACCAAGCTGGCATGAGCCTCTCTTTCTCTGACATCTCAGTATTCTCTCAGAGGGTATGCTACCCTCCAATTGGCACAATTAGGGCAGAACGGATCTACCACCTTACACTTATCTGAAAACTGACCCCTTCCTGGTCAGTCACTTATTATCTGCATGTTCCTTGGGGGAAGGGAGGGAGTGTGACATTTCTTTTTCTGGTTCCAGGGATTGCACCTGTTCCCTTCTCCCCTTCCCACAGTATTCGGATCTGAAAATTGATGCAAGGAGTTTGCTCACAATACAGCTCAGGCCATCTCTTTGTCTTACCTGAAAACTGACCCCCTACTGGTTAATCAGTTACTGTTTTCATTTTTCTTTTAAGGCATACAGACACTAGCAGGGAATGAGACTCCTCTTTTTCTGATTTCAGGGAATTAGACTTATTAGATTTCTCTCCCTCTAACTTGGAAAGTCCTTAACTTTTTGTCCAATTCGAAATCAGATCACCTAATTTTGTATCCTGGTTAATTGCTTTCTCATGATTAGCTGGTCTTATTAAATTATTTTTATGTCTAAAAATCGGTCTCCCCCTCTATTCTGGTCTGGTGCCAAAAGGTGGAGAAGGTCTGGTCTCATTTTGTTGGGCAATCGGCTTACATTGCTTAACAAATTAATATTTTCAGGAACTCGAACCTTTGTTTCCTGAGTGATTTCATCTTTCACTCACCACAAAGACCTCCTACATGGAAGAATGTAACAGAATGAGTTAAGAAGTAGAACCCAACAATGTGTTGTTTTTTAAAAAAATGTGATACATTAAGATTTTTGTGGCGTTACAGTAACAGTTGGGAACAAAATCTATTATGCATTACTTCTTAAGATTTGAAATTAGGTCTCATACTCCCAAAACACTGAGCTTGAGATCATAAATTCTATTTTCTATTCCCCAATCTACTGTGATCTCACCAGCCATGGAAGTTTTGAAAGTCATTTACCCTCTCTGAGCCTCAGTTTCTATCAATGGCATCACTACTCTTTCAGTCACCCACATTTGCAATCTGGAAGTCAGCCTGGATCCTTCCCTCACACTCACCATAACTAGCCAGTTACCATCTCCTCAGCTTCATTCACAGCAACATTCTTCTTTCCAAATAGCCACCCTAGTCCAGCCCTGATTTCATTTGCCCTTTTCCATTCCACTGTCTTCTGCCTCCTCTTCTGCCTCTTTCTCCTTCCCTTCTATCTTCTTCTCTTCTTCATCCTTTTTCCCTATCCTTCTTTCTTTTCTTTTCCTCCTCCTCCTTTTCTTCTCTTTGTCCTCATCTTTATCTTCCTCCTTTTCCTTTCCCTCTCTTTAGAATGTTGCTTGATCCTTTACTCTCAAACAACCTGTCCTTTCTCCCCCCACCCCCATTTTCATTATGGATCAAGCACCAATTCTTGTTGATTCCTTCTCCCCAGTGTTGTCCATACATATTCTCTACTCACACTACAATAAACCTAATCAGTTCTTCACTACTCCTTGTATAGTCTATGACAATGGTTTTATATTAGCAGCTAGGTGGTGCATTGGATAGAGCCTTGGCTTTGAAAGATTCTGTCTTCAAATGCTTTCTTGGACACTAAGTAGAGTGACCCTAGGCAAGTCACTTAACCTTAATTTTTTTAATTGGTAGAATGGGGATAATAATAGCACCTAATAATGTTTGTAAAATAATTTGTAAATTTGATATAAAAATGCCCTCCTGCATCATCATCATTGTTATTAGAGGCAATAAGGTAGTACAGAGGCTAGGGCTGGAGCCCTGGACCTGGATTCAGGAAATTCTGAGTTCAAATCTAGCCTCAGACACTTACTAGCTGTATTACCCTGGGCAAATCACTTCACTATTTAAGCCTCAGTTTCTTCATTTGAAAAATGAGAATAACAATAAGCATCTATCTTCTGGCGCTGTTATGAGGCTAAAATAAGATATTTGTAAAAAGTTTTATAAAACTTATGTTTTATATAAATGCTACCTGTTCTCATCCTCCTTCTCCTCCTCTTCCTCATCATCACCAACACCATCTAGACTGGGAGTCAAAATATCTGGGTTCAAGTTTCAGCTGTTTAGTTAATAGCCAAGTCATCTGAGCCAAATCATTGACAATCTCTGAACATTAATTTCCTTTTCTCTAAAATGGAGATGATTATGCCCGTTTTGTTTGCATCAAAGGGTTTACAGTAGTAAAGCTCAAAGAAGAACTTGTTTAAAGAGCCATGCAAACATATGGATCCTAGTCTTTGTTTTGTAGGTTTTACCTTGCTATATATATGACATTTTTGGGGGGGGAGGGCGATTGGGGTTAAGTGACTTGCCCAAGGTCACAGGCTACTTTTTTGTGTTAAGTGTCTGAGGCTGGATTTGAACTCAGGTTCCCCTGACTCCAGGGCTGGTGCTCTATTCACTGTGCCACCTAGCCACCCCTATATGCATGACTTTCTTTAAACCATCTTTGCATGGTAAGGTCTTGAGGATCCATAAGGTCCCTCTAAATACCTCTAAACATCATTCTATCAGACCCTGTTTATGAATCACTTTGGTAATTTAACAATGAAGATTTTTGTTTCCTTTAAAGGAAGGAAACCAAGAATATGGGTTATGCTCCCACCCACTCCATGAGGGGGATATGCATCCATGAAGCTGAATGTTCCTTCTAGATCTAATTGAGGATACTTGAGGAAGAGCTGTTCGTGTCATGAGCCCTGGAAGTATATTGGCTCTAAAACTGGAAGTCCCTGAACATTCTCTCACAGCCCATCTGCTTTTCATATCCCCTCCCTCCATTCCCCCTGCCACATGCTCAGAGCCCTTATCAGTGGAACCTTTCCCTCCCCAGCCTAAAGATCAGCACCAGACAGAGCAGAGCATGGAGACGGTGTCCCTGGCTCAGCTCTTCTGCCTCCTGTTTCTCTGGCTCCCAGGTGAGGAAGGTGACACAAGCAGAGTGGTCATATGATCATAGTGTGTTTTCATGATCATGTTAGACAATGGTAATAAATGTTATTTGATTGTACATATCATTGGCAGCATTGAAATAGAGGACATAACACTCAAAAGTGCAGTGCTTTCTGAGGATAACTCAGTGGGTACAATCTGACCAAACTGAGAGCGTTTGTTCCCTCTAAATGAAGATGCCAACATGGCCATTGTAGGGTCCTTGATCATGTCTGCTTGAGAGAGAACTACTCTAAGTCCATATCCACATATGGGCCATCTCTGCTGACACACTGACATCTCCTCCCCCACATGGTCTAATTAAACGCACAATGACTTTGTCTTTGAAACCCATCACTGTTAAGACAAATAAGAAGAGATTTATGAAAGAT
This sequence comes from Pseudocheirus occidentalis, assembly GCA_028646575.1. NCBI lineage: Eukaryota > Metazoa > Chordata > Mammalia > Diprotodontia > Pseudocheiridae > Pseudocheirus > Pseudocheirus occidentalis. Next base: position 294,063,405 of record CM053595.1, read on the forward strand.
GAACTGTTTATATTCCTATGAAGAAAGATGATATTTATAACTCATGAGACCTTTCTCAGTACCCTACAGGAAAGTAAGGGGGAAGGGGATGGGGGTATGGAATGAAGGGAGGGCAGATTAGGGGAGGTAGTCAGGAGCAAACACTTTTGAGGAGGATCAGGGTCAAAGAAGAAAATAGAACAAGTTGGGAACAGGATACAATGCAGGGAAATATAGTTAGTTTTTCACAATATGACTGTTAGGGAAGTGTTTTACTTAACTCTACATGTATAACCTGTATTGAATTGCTTGCCTTCTCAACGAGGATGTGTGGAGAGGAAAGAAGGGAGAGAATTTGTAATTCTCAGTTTTTAGAAACAAATGTAAAAAATTATTGGTATATGCAACTAGGAAATAAGATATACAGGCAATGGGGTATAGAAATTTATGTTTCCCTACAAGAAAATAAGGGGAAAAGGTAAGGGGGGTATGTGACAGAAGGGAGGGCAGACTGGCAGAAGGGGTGATCAGTATGCATGCCATCTTGGGGTAGGGGAGAGAAAAAATGAAGAGAAAATTTGGAACTCAACATTTTGTAGAAAGAAAAGTTGAAAACTAAAAATAAATATTAAACACACACACACACACACACACACACACACACACACACACACACACACACCATTGTTCATGTGCATGTGGACTCCTTAGGGCAGCCCCTGACAGATTTGATTCATTTTCCAAGTTCAAGTCATTGACCTTTAAACTCCTTGTTCCCTTGGTGGGAGACAGCATAGATTGTGATAAACTATAATGTTACCAGTCAACAAATAAATATTTATTAAGCGCCCTTGATGTGCCAAGCACTCTTCTAAGTGTTGAGATTACCAAAACAAACAAGCAGGCAAAAAAAAACCAAAACCAAAACCAAAAACAAAAACAAATAGAAACCAGGCATAAGACTGTACCCACTCTCAAAGAGTTCACAGTCAAATAGAGGAGATGCAATGCAAATAACTATGATCCAAAGAACCATATACAGGTAAATTGGAGATAATGAAAAGAGAAGATGGGGGTTTAGTTGCTACTTGAAAGAAGCCAGGAGGCAGAGATGAGTGGGGAGAAAATTCCAGGCACGTGGGACAGCCAGGGGAAATGACCAGAATGAGGAGATGAAGTGTCTCATTTCTGTAATAGCAACGAGTCTAGTGTCACTGAATCAGAGTATATAGGGAGTAAAGTGTAAAAAGACTGGACAGGCAAGTGTTCTTCTTGTTTAGACCCTTCCTACATGTCCTCCTGTCCCCGCTTCCCTCTCAAAGCAAGTGTTTTGAGACACACATTTTCCCTTAAGGGCTGCTTGCACTGCATACTGAAAAATTTGATATTTTACAATAATATTGTCTTATTTAAAGAAATCATCTATCATTTCTATAATTTGTTCCATGACCAGTTCTTTAGAATTTAATTATTCAGTCTCCAATGGACTTTTAGCTCTTTTTAAATTGGCTCTATTTTGTTGTCATTAAAGGTTGTGTATAATAATTCTGGTTTTCTGAATTTGTTATTTATTTTGGCTAAGGTTCCATACACAGGTTAGGAATACATGTTCTTTTTTGAACAAACCTTTAGTAATCACAAGCAGTCTATCATACTAACTTTTCTAAAATTGTATTTAAGTGATGACTTCTTATTTATTTGTTTATTTATTTATCTATTTATTCATTCATTCATTTATTGTTAGATTTATCTAGGGCAAAAAGCATTATATTGGAATATCCTACTGCTAAATTTTTACTGTCCATTTCTCTTTCTAATTAATTTAATTTTTCCCTTGAGGTCTTTAGATGTGATACCATTCAGTTCATATATTTTAATTACTGAAATTCATTCATTGTATATGTTACCTTTCTGAAAAATGGAGCTTCTCCATTTATCACTTTCAATTAAGTCTGTTTTTGTTGTTGCCTTGTCTGAAATCACAATCACTATACCTTCTTTGTTTTTATTTTCAATTGAGGCATCATAGATTTTCCTATGGATCCTTATTTTAACTACATGGAAGTCTTTATGTTTCAAAAGTTTCTTGCAAACAATAACATACTACTAGATATTTCTTGGCAATCCCTTCTGCTATCCAGTGTCTTTTTATGTGAGTTCATCTCATTCACATTCCTTGTAATGAATTAATTGTATATTTCTCTCCATCCTCTTTTCTCATGCATTTCCTTCTCTATGCACCTCACTCTCCCTTTATTAAATGTTCTTATTCTTTCTTTTTAATCTATTCTCTATCCTTTCAACAATCTTAGAGTTTGGTTTGTTTATGACAATCCTTCCCTGAACCTTTTCTTCTTCTCATTTTCTCCTTTATCCTCTTCCTGTTTGTATCTGAATCTCTGTTGAGACAAATGCATTCCTACACCAAAATCTCTGCATGTAATTATGTACTTTGTACCCTATTTTAAGAAGCTGGGATAAAAGTGAAGTTTATTCCTTCCATATTCATATATACTTCTACATATGCACCTCATCTACTGGAGATCCTGTGCCTCTCTCCCCTATTTAACTCCAATGCATCCTTTGCCATTCCAGTTTCTATATTCTTTCATCACCATCAGAACATAAACTATAACTCTTCTGTCTCAATGAAGTACCTCTATGACCCCTTATGACATTAAGATTCTTGAACCACCGTTTTATCACTTCCACCATTGGAATGCAAATATTTCTTTGATACAAAGTCCTTTCCGATTGTTAACTTGGGTTTGCCTTTTTATTTTTCTTCTTGATGCCTATATATTTATTTCAAATGTCTTTTTGCTTCAGTTTTTTCATCACATATGTTTGAAAGTCTTTGATGTCATAGAATATGCATTTTTTTCCTTAGAGGGTTATAGTTAGTATTTATTGGTAGGTAATTTATGGTGACAGACCTTAATCTTTTACTTTTAGTATGTCTAGGTTCCTTAAAAGTGATGGCTGGTAAATTTGGGGCAATCCTGACTGCAACTTCTCCATTTTTTACTTTCTTCTTTCAAATTGCTCACTATAGGGCAATTTTCTTCAATGATTTTTGAAAAAAGATATTCAGGTTATTCTTTTGGTCATAGATTTCAGGTTGCACCATGATCATTAAGTTACCTGCCATTCAGATTTTTTTTTATAGCTTAGTGGTTCGTGATTGTATTGATAAGCATTTTTGTTTCTTCTAATTTCCTCAATCTTTTGGCTTAAAAAAAAACTAGCAATGGAAATAGCCACCCTTTACATAGCACTTACTATGTTCCAGACACTGTGCTGACAAATATTATTTCATTCTCCCAACAACCCTGGAAGTTAAAATTACAACCAAGAATCACCTACCTGGCAAAACTGAGTATTAACTTCAGGGGAAAGTGGATTGTTAATGAAATGAAGGGCTTTCAAGGATTCTTGATGACAAGGGCAGAAATGAACAGAAAACCTGCCTTTCAAATGTAAGACTCAAAATAAGCATATAAAGGTAAACATGAAAGAGGAAGCATAAGGGACTCAGTAAAGTTAAACTTTTTATATTCCTGTGTAAGAAGATGGCAATGTAACTTTATCATTATTAAGGGCAGCTAGAAGGACTCAGTGTATACAGAAGACATTAGAATTCATTGATTTTATTTGGGGTGATCTAAAAATAGATGGGTAAAAAATATGGATGCACTGAGAGAAAGGGAAAGGAGAGAAAGAATTAGGAAAATTATCTCATGTATAAGAGGCATGCTTTTATAGTGGAGGGGGAAATGATAGGTGGGGGAGAGCAACACTTGAACCTCATTCTCATCTAAATTGGTTAAAAGAACCATGAGGGGATATATGTATGCATGCATGTATGTATGTATACATGAAATTTAATATCAATTTAAAAAACCTCAATAAGGACCAGAGCCTGAACTAATCAGATTGCTCTACTCTAAAAATGCCTTTTTCTGTGTCAACAACTCCAGAGATCAGATTTGGATTTCTCTTACCTTGGGACATACTCCATGGGGTTGGGGGGAAAGGGAGTAGGGAAACACAGACACCCTGAGGTCATAAATTCCAAATTGACCCTGCTTTGTCCATTGTCTTGTCAATTTGTAGTTACAACCAAGAAACTTCCTTTCTCATGGTATAGCTAGTAAACACATGGAAACCATAAATTTTGAGTAACATAGCCATCCTGAACTGGAGTGGTTCTAAAATTTAAGATTTCTCATTATTTTGTTCAGTCAGTCGAATTTAAGTTCTGACTCCATGATCATGTAATAGTTAACTTTAAGGGAATAAATGAAATAACTGGAATAAATGAAATATATAAATAACACATATATATGTATGTATGTATTCACTCAATTGTCTATAGAAACCAATTTTACTCAACAGGAAAGTAGCAGGGGAAGGGATAAAGTAAAAAGGAGGGGTTGATAAAAAGAAGGGTGGAGTAAAGGAGGCAGTAGTCAGAGGTAAAACAAACTTTACAAATGAGAGAGGATTAAAAAGAGCAAGTATGTATATTGTTAATGTATTTTTGCTTAATGGGAAGATCTTTCCAATCCATTAATAGACCCATGTGACCTGCTTGAGTCACAAGGAAGCCTGAGTCAAACAAATCTGTGGTGGGAGGAGCTTGCTGAATAGGTGGAGCAGTAAGTGTGGAACACAGCCCAGAGGAAATTGGTCAGAGTACTTAGAGCTGAAGGAGAGAGAAGAAGCAGGTAGTGAGCTGTGAGTTAGAGGGTGTTTGTTTTTGGAAAGGCCCTAGAAGGGGCAAGGCTTAGGGATGGCGATGCCCTCTACATTGTGGGAGTCAGCTTTGTGGTGTTTGAATAAAACATTTTAATTCTGTCTTCCATGTGAAGAGTCTGTTATATCTTGCAATCCAGAATTGCACCAGCATATTCATAGTCGCCATAGGTGCTGTGAATATCATCTTGGTGCTATAGTGGCATAAAGAGAAGGAAATAATAGGGAAGGAAATGTCCAGTTAATAAATAACTGTGAATATGCATGAGATGAATTCACCCATAAATGGAAATGGATAGCAGAATGGATTAGAAATCAGAATCCAATAATATATTGTTTATAAGAAACACACTTGAAACAGAAAGATACATAAGGAGTTAAAATAAGAGGCTGGAACTGAGTCTATTATATTTCAGCTAAAGTTTAAAAAAAGTAAAGTCTTAAAAAAAGGTAGCAATTATGACCTCAAATAAAGCCAAAGCAAAAACAGACCTAATTAAAAGAGAGAAGCAAGGCAATTACATCATGCTAAAAAGAAACCCACAGACAATGAAATAATATCAATACAAAACATATATATATATATATGCTAAACAGCATAGCATTAAAATTCTTCAAGAAAGATTAAATTAATTACAGAAGGAAATTGACAGAATAACTATAGTAGTGGAGGACCCTCTGAGAAGTAGAATAATATAAAATAAATAAGAAATAAGTTAAGGAAAAGAAGAGAATTTTTTAAAAAGTCAGATATGATAGAACTCTGGGAAAACTGAGAAGAGAAATGTGTATACCCCTTCTATCAAGTGTACTTACTACCTGTAGAGAAATTGACCATGTATTAGGTCATAAAAACCTCACGAAAATGCAGAGAAGCAGGGATATTAAGGACATTCTTTTCAGACCATATCACAACAATCGCTATATTTAATAAAGCAAAGATTAAAAATTAATTGGAAGGGCAGCTAGGTGGTGCAATGAATAGAGCACCGGCCCTGGAGTCAGGAGTACCTGAATTCAAATCTGGCCTCAGACGCTTAACACCAAATACACACAAACAAACAAAAAAAAACCTAGCCGTGTGACCTTGGGCAAGTCACTTAACACCAACTGCCCTCCAAAAAAACAAACAAAAATTAATTGGAAACTAAGTAACTTACTCATAAAGAATGAGTGGGTCAAAGAACAAATCACAAAAACATTAATTCCATTAAAGAGCATGACAACAAAAAGACAAGATTCCAAAATTTGTGGCAGGTGGTCAATGGTCAAAGCAATACTTAGGAGAAATTTTTTATCTCTAAACACATACATTAATAAAACAAAGAGAGAGCAGATCAATGAATTGGGCATGCAAAAACAAGAAAACAAAAACAAAAATGAAAAGAACAAATTTAAAATCTCAAATTAAACATTGAAATGGAAATCTTTGAAATCACATGAGAAATTAGCAAAACTGAAAAAAACAACCCACGAACATTATAAAACTAAGAGTTGGTTTTATGAAGAAACCAATAAAATAGATAAACCACTGGGTAATTTGATTAAGAAAAAAGAAGAAAACCAAATTACCAGTATCAGAAATGAAAAGGAGGAATGTACCACCAATGACAATTAAAGCAATTATTAGGAATTATTTTGGGCAATTATATGCTAGTAATAACAATCTATGTGAAATGGATGAATATTTACAAAATCACCCAGATTGACAGAAGAAATAAAGTACATAAGTTACATTATGTTAGAAAAAGAGGGGAAGTAATGTTCAGTGAGGCAAGAAGTGTAGGTTATGCTACAGTAGTGAGGGGGTTTGAAACTAAAACTAAAGGCAATAAGATTAACCATTAGAGCTGTCATCAGAGGCTGTTGGTTTCATTTTTTCCCCTATATGTTTTAGATTATGATTTGCCAGCTTTGGTAATATTTATGAAGGATGTAAATGCCAAAGTAGGATAGGCTTTGTAGGAAAATGAGGCAAGATTAATCTTGACCAGACAGCACAGGCTGTTTTGAGGAAGAGACAAGAGAAGCAACTGTTCCCCTGTGCTGAGCCAGCTGAACTGCCTGAGGTGGTTTTTGTTCAGGACTGGAGCACTGTGTGGTGATGTATGATACTGCATACAGTAATAAACTCCAGCATCTTCAGTCTCCACACTGCTGATGGTGAGAGTGTAATCTGTTCCAGAACCACTGCCACTGAACCGGGATGAGATCCCAGAGTGCAAGTTGGATGTGTAATAGATGAGTGATGTTGGAGACTGACCAGGTTTCTGTTGATGCCATTCTAAATACTTATTAATGTCTTGACTAGCCTTGCAGGAGATGGTGACTGTGTCTCCTGGAGTCACAGACAGGGAAGTTGGAGATTGGGTCATCACAATCTGTCCATTAGCACCTATAATAAAAAAGAAAACCCAAATGTCACCAACTGTTGACTAGATTTTTCACCAAATAAGACTTTTGAATAGAACCAGCTAGACTAATTTTACTGGGATAGGCATACATGAAAATACACTTAAAAAAAAAAGGATATTTAAAAACCCCAGACACAGGCTCTGAATTATCTTAAAAACACATACACACACACACACACACACACACACACACACACACACACACACACAAACCAAAGCATGTGAATAATCCCACGGTAAGGCCATGTGTCTCCATCCTCACCTGGAAGCCCAAGCAGGAAGACGCAGAAGAACTGAGCTGGGGACATCATCTCCACACTGTGCTCTGTCCAGTGCTGATCCCTGGGCAAGAGAATAAGGAGACCCTCTTGATAAAGGTTCTGTGCAGTAGAAATAGGTTGGGGGTGTAGATAGAGGAGAATATGCAAAACAACCTGGCCTTTTATAGGGGAAAGGAAGATGGTCTGGGCTTCCAGGTGCAGAGCTAGCTTGTCTCCAGGGCTGACCATATGCTTAGTACTTTCTTTACATGTTTCTTGAGAAAAAAGATAATTCATCACAACTTCCTTCTCAATTATACATTTCAAATGAGATTATAACCCTTCCCTTCCTTCATTTCAGTCTCAGAGCAAATGGTGTCCCTTTTCTAGATCAATAGCAGCCTCTGCTTATGCCCTTGATTCATGCCCTTACATAAATTCTAGCGGCTTGAACTTTTCATTTCTATTTGTTAAAACAAACAAAACTCTACACTTGACTCTAGCATCTCCTCAAGCTCTCATCCTATAGTTCACCTTCAATTCACACTCCTAGAAAAAGCTGTTTACATTTGCTGTGTCCACTTTTCTCACATTCCATTGACTTCTTACTCCCTTTTAATCTGGTTTCTAATCACACCTCTCTACTAGAACCTCTCTGCAACATCAACAAAAATAAATTTATTGTTAAACTTGGATGACCTGAATAATTTGCACTGCTCTCTGCAATATTTGATGCTCATGACCCTTTCTCTCTCCCCCAATCACCCTCACCATCCTTCTAGAAACTTTCTCCTCACTAGGTTTTCTTAACACTATTATGTCTTGGTTCCCTTTCTTCTTGCCTCACTGATGGTACTTCTCTACAGCATATTCAGCATCATAATTCATGTCCTCCCACCCTTTCCATGTCCACCCTCACCCTGCACCATATATGCATGTCTCATGGGGCTCTAATCTGCCCTTTTCCACATCTATCTCTTATAATCCACAAGTCTTGTTGATTCCACCTCCTTGATGTTCCCCATAAGTCTTCCTTTCTCTCTGTTCCCATTACAAGTGCCCTATTCCAGTTCCTCCATCACCCCTTGCCTGTTCTATTGCAAGCCTTTGCTCTAGGTAGCCAGGTGGTGCAGTGGACAGAGCACAAATTTAGGTTTCAGGCACATCTAGTTCAAATCCTACCTTAGACATTTACTAGTGTGTAACTCTTGGAAAATTGCTCTCCCCCCCCCCCGTTTCCTCATTTGCAAAATGAGGATTAATAGAATCTGCCTCATAAAGTTGTAATCAGAATAAAATGAGCTAACATTTGTAAAGTGCTTCACAGACATTGACGGGTTACACGAGTACTAGTTACTGTCATTGCTGTTGTTAATTTCTGCTCCACCTCCTTTCTCTTTCTCTTTTTCTTTCACTTCATTTTTATGTGCAAGGGTAGTTGGTGGCTTCATAGAATATGAATCCTCTTTTAGTTCATAAGCATGAGGGTGTGCTGACTTTCTCACTTCAGTTATGTCCTGAGGCTACCACAGTATTGTGGTAAAGCAGCTAGGTGTCACATAGAGCTCTGGACACCAGTCAAGAAACCCTGAGACCAAATGCTGCCTTGGGAATTGCCTAGTTGGATCACCGTAAGAAAGTCCCTTAATCTTGCATCCTCAGTTCTCTTATGTCTGAAAGAGCAATAATATTATCATTTGTTTCATGAGGTTGTTGTGAGAATCAAATCAGGTGAAATTTTTGTAAAGTACTTCAAAAATCTCAGAGTGCTAGATACATGTTGTATATGTAGTAGTAGTAGTAATACTAATAGTAGTAGTAGCAGTAGTAGCAGCAGCAGCAGCAGTAGTAGTAGTAGCAGTAGTAGCAGCAGCAGTAGTAGTAGCAGTAGTAGCAGTAGAAGTAGTAGTAGTGGAATAGTAGTAGTAGTAGTAGTAGAGGTAGTAGTAGTAGTACTAATAGTAGTAGTAGCAGTAGTAGTACTAATAGTAGTAGTAGCAGTAGTAGTAGTAGCAGCAGCAGTAGTAGTAGTAGCAGTAGAAGTAGTAGTAGTAGTAAAAGTAGTAGTAGTAGTAGTAGAGGTAGTAACAGTGGTAGTAGTAGTAGTAGTAGTATAGTAGTAGTAGTAGTGGTAGTAGTAGTAGTAGTGATAGTAGTAGCAGCAGCAGCAGCAACAGCAGCAGCAGTAGTAGTAGTAGTAGCAGTAGTAGCAGTACTAATAGTAGTAGTAGCAGTAGTAGTAGTAGTAGCAGCAGCAGCAGCAGTAGTAGCAGCAGTAGTAGCAGCAGTAGTAGCAGTAGTAGTAGTAGTAGTAGCAGTAACAGCAGTAGTATTAGTACTAATAGTAGTAGTAGCAGCAGCAACAGCAGCAGCAGTAGTAGTAGTAGTAGCAGTAGTAGCAGTAGAAGTAGCAGAAGTAGTAGTAGTAGAATAGTAGTAGTAGTAGTAGTAGAGGTAGTAGTAGTGGTAGTAGTAGTAGTGGTAGTAGTAGTAGTAGTAGCAGTAGTAGTAGTAGTACTAATAGTAGTAGTAGCAGCAGCAGCAGTAGTAGTAGTAGTAGTAGCAGTAGAAGCAATAGAACTAGTAGTAGTAGTAGTAGTAGTAGTAGTAGTAGTAGAAGTAGTAGTAGTGGTAGTAGCAGTGGTCGTAGTAGTAGTAGTAGTAGTAGTAGTAGTAGTAGTAGTAGTAGTAGTAGTAGTAGTAAGTAGCAGCAGCAGCAAGGTGGCACAGTAAGCTAGAATACTGGACTTGTATTCAGGGAGACATAAGTACAAATCCAATTTCTGACACTCAACTAGTTGAATGACTCTCAATAATTCACATGGTCTTGTTGTCCTCAGTTTCTTAATGTGAAAAATAGGTATAACAAGTATAATACCTACCACTCAAATTTTTTAAGGATAAAACGAAATGTTAACAATTTTTTTACAAACCTAAACACCTTATATAAATGCTAGTTAGTATTATTACTATTATTTGCATAATCACCAGTGTCAATATTATTGCATGCTCTTGGACATAGTGACAGAACACCTTGGTTTTGCTCTCAGCCCTCCCTCTTATTAGCCCAATCATTCAGACCACATTGTTTCAGTTCTCTGAACATAAATTTCTTTTTCTCTACAGAGGAAACAATACCATTTGCTCTGACTATCCTCGCAGAGTTATTGTAGGACTTAGACAAGGACTCATGAAGCGCCATCACACAGCCCTCATATTCCTCATTTTGAAGTTTTCTTCCTCTAATCTGGTGACCTTGGTTGTCAGTTTGTCATCCCAGGCCTTAGTTGTCTTGTAATTAATAATGTAATTAATAAAATGAGTGGGTTGGACTAGAGGTTCTCTAAGTTCTCTTGTACCTCTAACAATTATTGAATGATATAATAATTCTGAATTCTTTTAATTGCTTAACAATGAAGCTTTTAAAAATTTTTCTGGGTTCTTAATCGCATGTCAGAACCCAAGAGGTCTAGTTTCCCCATGATTAACATGAAGGGGAGAAACATCCTGGAATCTCAATATTCCTCACTGATTGGAGTAGGGATACCTGGGGAGGAACTACCATGTCATGGGTATGTTGATTCTGAAGCTGGAGGGCTCTGAAGACATTCCCCCTTAGTCCAGTTCCTTTGCATACGCCTCTTACCCCCATTAAGAGAACCCTCAGCTATAGGGCAGGTCACTGCCCTCCCCAGAGATCAGCACTGGACAGAAAAACATGGAGATGGGGTCACTGGCTCCCAACTGAAGCACACATACACAGAGGTACTTGGGATCACCAGCATACTTTCATTATGATTTTAGACCACAAGGATAAAATTTGCTAACTTTTATTTATTTGTTTATTAGTTTTCAACATTCATTTCCACAAGATTTTGAGTTACAAATTTTCTCCCTGTCTATCCCCTACACCCTGCCCCAAGATGGCAAGCATACTGAATACCCTTTCCTCTAATCTGTTCTCTCTCATATCCTCCACCATCTGCCCCCTTACTTTCTTGTAGGGCAAGATGGATTTCTATACCCCAGTGCCTGTATATCTTAATTCCTGGTTACATAGAAAAAGCAATTTTTTTAACATTTGTTTTTAAAACTTTGAGTTCCAGTTTCTCTACCTTCTTCCCTCCTCACCCACCCCCATTGGGAAGACAAGCAATTCAATATAGTTTGTACATGTGTAGTTACAAAACTTGCTAACTCTTGTGTACCACCTTAATGTTAGCAAAGCTTTCCATACGTTGTCTCACACACTGATTACACTAAAGTATCCACATGAAATGGAGGATAAAACACAAAAATGTAAACAATACCAGCAGAACTGGTTCTGCAGATAACTAGTGGGTATAGTCTGACTAACATGGAAACTTCTTTTTTGGGTGCTAAATATTGATGCCAACAGGTCATTGTAGGGACCCAGTCTCTAGTCTTCCTAACTGTGTTTACAGAGACAGAGGCATAATAAATGCATGTCCTCTGACAGATCATCTTTGCTCTGACACAATGACCTTTACTGTACCAAATGGCCTACTAGGCACAGGAAGTTCAATGATTATGTCCTTTTTTGTCACCACTATTTGTTGTGTTTCTCCTTTTGCACTTGGAGTCCTCAGGGCAGCTCCTGAGGAACTGGATTCAATTCCCAAGTTCATTTCATTGGCCTTTGAACTACCTGTTCCCTCAATGAGACAGGGCATACACTATGATGAAATATAATATCAGTCAATAAAGAAACATTTGTTAAGTATCTCCTCTGTGCTGGGCACTGTCCTCAGCACTGTGCATACAAAGAAGGGTGACCGTCCCTGTTCTCAATAAGCCCACAGTCAAATAAAGGAGATAGCACGCAAACAGCTATGTAAAAAATAAAAATGCATATACAAGATAACTTGGAGATAAATCTATAGAAAGAAGACCTTAGAATTCAAGGGGACCAGGTAAGGCTTTTTCTGCATTATGTGTACAGGAGGGAAGGCAAGGGGTGGTGGCAATTACCCAGGGATTAGGCTTGGCAGGGCAAGATCAATGATGACATGATGGAACAAGGGATTCAAGAGAAGAGGACAGTGTAGACTGAAATCATTCATTGGGGGTCGAGATGGCAAATTGAGGGGAGTGTATCTATTTCAAGAGTCACATTTCTAGATTACAAGTCAGGGTGATTGAGAGGGTGGTGGCCCTCTGGACAGAAATTTAAAATTCAGGAAGAGCAGAGAGAGAGTGTGTGTGTGGGGGGGGGGGAAGTTTGTGATTTCAGCGTGAGATTTGTTGAGTTTAGGATATCTGTAGTACAACCAGTTTCATATATCCAACGAGCAGTTAGTGATAAGAGAATGGAGGACAACAAGGAGGCTATGGCTGGATAAGTATTTTTGAAAATTGTTGGGATAGAGAACATAACTGAAATCATAGGACATGATGAAATCACCAAATGAGATAGTATATGGGGAGAGGAGAAGAGGCCCTAGGATAGAATCCTGAAGGCCCCCAAACTTAGCAGGTGATACTTGAATGAACAGCCAGCAGATGATGCTCAGAAGGAGCAGTCAAATAATTAGGAGGAGAGCCAAGAGAAAGGAGTGTCACAAGAACCTCTGAATTTGAATCAATACCTCATGTATCTTGGAAATTAGAGCAATGGACAGTGAAGATTTCACCCTATTGTTTCCCTTTTAGTCTTTAGCTTTATTGAATTTTTTTGAACAAAACTTTTAAATTATAATCTAAATTATCCATTTTCTCTTCTGTGATTCTTTCTCTCCCTTATTTGGTTGTAAATTTTTCTCTTATCTACATATTTTATAGGTCATTTTTTTGCATGTTTCTCTAATGTGTTTATGTGAGCTTTTCTATCTAGATCTCACACTCATTTGCAGCTTACCTTTGCATAAGGTGGGAAGTTTTGGTCTAAAGCTCACTTCTTTCATATTGCTATACTAGTTTGCTAGCAATGTTTATCACATATTGAGTCTGTATTCCAATAACTGGGATCTTTGTATGAATACTAGGCTACTATTTTTGCTTACCCTCATACATTGCATTTTTAATTTGTTCCCTTGAATGATCTCCTTTTTTCAAAGGATCAGGACCAAATTATTCTGATAATTATTGCTTTGTAGTATAGTTTGAGATTTGGTACTTCAAATACCCCTTCATTCCCACTTTATTTTCATTATTTCTACTGACCTGAACCTTTTGATATTTTTCCCCAACAGAGTTTTATTATTATTTTCTCTAATTTTGTAAAATAACCCTTTGGTAGTTTGGTTGGTGTGTCACTGAAGAACAAAATTAATTTAAATAATGTTGCAATTTTGATAATAAAGACTCATCCTATCCATGAGCAAATAATATTTTTTCAACTATTTAGGTTTGCCTTTATTTCTTTTATTGGGGGGGCTTGTTTTGTTTTTATTTTTTAATTATTTTATTTATTTTCTTGTTTACATCATTCATTTTCACGAGATTTAGAGTTATAAATTTTCTCCCCGTCTTTCCCCTACTTACAGCCCCAAAACAGCAATCCCACTGTAAAGCCCCTCCCCCAATCTGCTCTTTCCTATGTCCTCCTCCATCACCCCTCTAACTTTCTGGTAAGGCAGGATGGATCTCTCTACCCCAGTGCCTGTATATCTTAATTCCCAGTTGCATGTAGTTAATAATAATAATAATAATAATATATACATGTGTACATACATACACACACATATATATGTATATATATATTTTTTGTTTTAATATTTGATTGTAGAACTTTAAATTCTAGATTCTTTTGGTTCCTCCCTTATCATCCACCCCCACTGGAAGGACAAGCAATTCCATACAGGCTGTACATATGTAATTATGCAGAACATCTCCACAGTGGACATATTGTGAGAGAATGATTATATGTCCCTTCTTCCTATTCTGTTCCCCCCCATTCTATTCTCTACCCTGTCCCTGTCCCTTTACAGAAGTGTGTGCTTCCAGCAGCCCTCCCTGCCACCCTGCCCACACCTCCATCATCCCACCTTTCA
>CM053595.1:294078328-294145749 GCA_028646575.1 Pseudocheirus occidentalis
TGGTTTTTTCAGCAAGAATGCTTGAAAATCCTCCACCTCATTGAATGACCATATTTTCCCCTGGAACATTATACTCAATTTTGCTGGGTAGTTGATTCTTGGTTTTAATCCCAGCTCCCTTGGTCTCCAGAATATCATATTCCAAGCCCTTCAATCCCTCAGTGTAGAAGCTGCCAGATCCTGGGTTAGCCTAATTGTGTTTCCACAGTATTCAAATGGTTTTCTCTTGGCAGCCTGTAATATTTTCTCCTTTAACTGGGTATTCTGGAACCTGGCAATAACATTTCTAAGGAGTTTTCTTTTGGGGATCTTTTTGAAGAGGTGATCAGTGAATTCTTTCAAGTTCTATTTTGCCTTCTGAATCTAAACCATCAGGGCAATTTTCCTTGAGAATTTCTCGAGGGATGCTTTCCAATTTTTTTTTTGATCATGGGTTTCAGGTAGAACAATAATTTTCAGATTGTCTCTCCTGGATCTATTTTCTAGGTCAGTGGTTTTTTTCAAGGAGATATTTCACCTTGCTTTCTATTTTTTCATTTGTTTGTAATTGTTTAATAGTATCTTGGTTTCTCATAATGTCATTAGCTTCCACTTGCTCCACTCTAATTCTTAAGGATTTATTCTCTTCAGAATGTTTTTGAGATTCTTTTTCCATCTGGCAAATTCACCTTTTTAAGGCATTCTTCTCCTCATTGGCTTTCTGGGCCTCTTTTGCCATTTGAGTTCATCTATTTTTTAAAGTGTTTTCTTCAGTCAGGTTGTTGACTCTCTTTTCATGATTTTCTCGCATCATTCTCATTTCTCTTCCCAATTTTTCCTCCACTTCTCTTATTTGTCTTTAAATGTCCTTTTTCAATTGATCTATAGCTTGTAGGCAATCTTTGAGGGTCTTGGAAGCATTTGGTGTGGGAGTTCTGTGTTCTCTTCCTCCAGTTCCATGCTTTGATCCTTTTCATCCACAAAAAAGGATTCTAGAGTTTTATTGCTGTTATTATTTTGCTTCCTTTTCCTCATGTTGGCCAGTCAGTTAATTGGTTAATTTTTTTAGGTCTGTAGCACTCTGCTTCCAGGGGGGAAAGCTCTGTCCCAAATCGCTGGGGTTTTCACAGCTGACGGAGCTATCAGGGGGGTGCTGCAGCCCCCACCAGCATTGGCTTGTTGAAAGCGCACCCCATGACCACCACTGAAGACCACAATATGGATCCAGGCTGCTCAACACAAGAGCCCTTGCCCCTGATCAATTGTCTCAGCCCCCCTGCGGGGTCCACAGGCCAGGAGTTCTGAAGAAGCCCATTGGGGGCAACCACTGGTTGTAGCAGATCCTGCCTTTCCCCCACTGCTTCCTTGCCCTGGGGGCAGATCGGCCAAACAGCTTTTCCTTCCCCAAATTTAGCTTGAAAGCTTCACTTTCACTGACCTTTCTCTAATCCTTATTTTTCCCACCTTGATTAACGTGGAGATTGCCCCAGGTGCTGTAGGGTAGTTCTCCAGGGTAGACTCACGCTGCGGCTCAGCTCCTCCCTGTGGCCTGGCTGTGGTTTTAGTTTTGGGCTGGGCTGCTCGAGGCTCCCAGCCTGCCTCGATGAGCCCCTTCTGCCGAGCTGCCTTCAGCAAGAGATGTGTTTTCTGTATTTTTGTGAGTTTGGGAGCCCTAAAATTTGTTTAAAGTCATATTTTATGGGTATTTACGGTGGCTCTGTTGGAGCTGCAAGGCTTTGCTGCTTCTATGCCACCATCTTGGCTCCCACCTCACTATGTTTTCTTGACACTATTATGTCATGGTTCCCTTTCTTCTTCTTGCCTCACTGATGGTACTTCTCAGCATCTTATAAAGTATCCTAACTCATGCCCTCCTTCTTTCCACCTCCACCCTCACCTTGACATCATACATGGATGTCTCCCACGGGTCTATTCTGTCCTTCTCCCCATCTATCTCTTATAATCAACAAGTCTTGTTCACCCCATTTCCTTAGTGTTTGCCATTTCTTCCTATTCACATTATAAGTACCTTTTTCAGGTCTTCCTTACCCCTTGCCTGTTTTATTGCAATACCCTTGTCTAGGCAGCCTGGTGGTTCAGTGGACAGAGCACAAGTCTTGGTTTCAAGTGCATCTAGTCCAAATCCTACCTCAGACACTTATTAGCTGTGAAATTCTGGGAAAGTCACTTAACACCACCCCCCCCAGCTTCGGTTTTCTTGTCTACAAAATGATAAGAAATAATAACAACAACAATAATAATAATAGTACCTTCATCACTGGGTGGTTGTCAGCACCAAACTATCGTCCTTGCACTGGCTCATGGTGAAGACATTTCGCCACGCTTGAGAAATCTGCACTGTGATGATGGGTTTGAACAAGATCAGGTTTCTTTTTAGTTGAAAATGATGAAAGAGATAAAAAGGAATATAGGGACCCTAGAAGCAGCTCAAACTTACATCATTTAATAGCCATGTTCTTCTAGTGATGCTATATGGCTCTGAATTAAATCACCATTATCATCAATTAAATGAGAACATCTAGGGCAGGGGTGGGGAGCCGGCAGCCTTGAGGCTACATGTGGCCTTCTAGGTCCTTGGGTGTGGCCTTTTGGCTGAGTCCAAATTTTACAGAACAAATCCGTTTATTAATTCATTAACCTAGAGGGCCACATGTAGGAGTAATGTTTGCTGGTTGATTGTCAAGAATAGGAAATGTCATAGAGAAGTCAAAGATAATAAGCAAATAAAAAAGGCCATTGAATTTTGCATCAGTACAATTTGGGAAATAAAAGGATGGAAATTATGCATACGCAGGCATATAAGGCCTTCTTCCTGACAACTTTAGTGTCTATCAGGTACCCCCCACCCCAGAATCAAATTTCTAGAATTGTATAACTGGAGTTCCCTATCTTTTATAAACTAATAAGAAGTTCCCGAATGACATATACAAAAGCCACAATATCCCTGAGGATTCAACAAGTAATCTGTACTAAAACAAAACCACTGTTACAGACAAAATCTTTGTCCACAGTTCTCCAGATTCAACCTTGATCCATAAGTGAGGACTCAGGGACAAAGACACCTTCTCCAACTAAGCAGGCCCAATTCTGCATTCTGTGGACTAGGCTCATTCCTGGGAGGATCCTGGCCCCAGGTAGAGAAGTCAAGATCTTCCCAAACTCTCTGGATCATTGTTCTGCCATCTCAGAGGCCCAGGGGAAAGCTATTGACGCCTAGGTTGGAGAAGAAAAGACTTGTTCCCCATCCGCAGTTCAGCTGACGCAGTCATGGAACTCTAATTACAGATAACAAGTGTCAATTATTAACAAGATGTTTACACTGCTTTGCTTTTATGAAAGGTCAATATCTTCCTCAGATTGCATCAGAAGTACAAGAAAATCACTGGCTGAAATAAATGTCTAGTCTCCTATAGGCTTTAACTAAGCCTTAAGATACATCTAGGTGAATCTAAGAGTGAGCCAGCTATCAAGAAAAAGTTCATATCTTCAGTTTCTGGCAAGGAAGAGAGATTTCTCTCTTTCACCACCATTACTTGCTGTGCTATCTAGCATCAAAGGTGCTTGCCCAGAAGGAGACACCTCATGCAGAAGCTGAAGTCAGTTCAAGGCAGCCCATATTTCAGACAGGCGAAAATAGAGAGGCAGTCACCAATGGTGGTAAGATGTTTGAAGAAGTTTGAGACCTAAGGAACAGAGTCAGTCATGAACTTTATTTAGGAAATGCCAGCTTCAAGAATTTGGTAAGCAAGAGAGCAAAGGCTGAGGATCTAGCTGAACAACTCACCCAGCAGACAATGCACACAAGAGAGAGCTTTGTGAAGAATTCACTAAGAAAGACTGGACTTCCAGTCAGAGTATGTCTTAAGCTCACACTCCAGGCAGTGCTCATCTTCTCTGAGATGTTGTTTCAGAGAACATCTCTTGCTGGGCAACTGTACTCCTACTCCTACCCAGGGGCTCCTTATTGCTCAAACTCTTGAGTTTGCCACCAAGGCTACAATTACTCATGGAATTTCTGTTTGTTCACTTATGCTCAGAGGAAGAAACACAAAGTCAAAGATAAAAGCTGCCAAGAACTTGAGACCCATCTAAATAAGCACATATGTGCCTTTCTACGTATATGACCCTACAACCTCTTGAAGTATTGAGAGAGAGGCAAAGAGAGAGAGAGAGAGAGAGAGAGAGAGAGAGAGAGAGAGAGAGAGAAAGAGAGAGAGAGAGAGAAGGGAGAGAGAGAGGAGAAGGTGAAATCCCCTCTCCTTATTTCAAAAGATGTCCAAGGAAGAGCTGCTACAGTCTCAAGGCACACTTTGAATACATAAGAAGAAAAACAACAGAAATTGCTTTTCCTTCTAAACTTAATGACTGGGTGGATCTTCCTTCTTAGTGGTCTTTGCCATAGGCCTTTACCTTGTTGCCAACACAGGAAACAAGGGATTAAACAGGAGCTTCTTGTCTCGCATGGGGCAGCTATATGGCACAGGGAAGCATTAGGATAGGAATCAGAAAGACTCATATTTCTAAGTTCAAACCCAGTGTCAGATACTCAATAGCCATTTGACGCCAGGTAGGTCACTTAACCCAGTTTGCCTTGGTTCCTCATTAATAAAATGAGATGGAAATGGCAAGAAAACCACAGATCGGGTCACAAAGAGTCAGACACAGCTGAAAAAAAGACTAAATCTGATCTCACATGTACTTTAGCTTCATGGTCATCAAAAGTGGGTCTAATTCCATGCTTGGCTTTAACAAGAAGCAGCCAGTGTGCAGGGTCACCCCAGCAGACTGGGGTCAGTCCAGCAGACCTGAGGAGCTCCCTCTATTACCTCCCTTATGCACAAAAATATAAGAAAAAGTTTTTAATAGATGTTGCAATACCCAACACACATAAACTCCAAACTACATAGAATGAAAAGCTTTCATATTACAATGTCCTAGAGAAATAGATCAAAACCATGTAGGAAGGGGACAAGTTATATGTCATCTCTGTCATTCTATCTGCTGCTGGAATGATCCCAAAGATGATTTCAGTGATTCTCTGAAAGATGAACTTACATCCTAATACTCTTCTTAATTTATAAAAACCAGCCATTTTGTCCATCTGTACAATAGACCACAAAACATTAAAAATTGAGAAAAATAGCAGGACAATGGCTCCCTTCGGTCCATTCCTATATGAACTCCACCATTAAAGAATGAAGTAATAACAAAAACAATAATTATTCATATTTCTATAGTATCTTAAGGTTTAAAAAGTACTTTCCTCACAACAATCCTGTGTGGAAACTCACAAGATTATTACCACCATTTTACAGTTGAAATTAAGTTAAATAAATTTAAAAATTAAGTTGAAATTAAGACTCAGAGAGAGGGATGTAGAGAGAGTAAACAATTATCAAAATCAAGAATGAAACCTGGGTTCCACTTTAGAAGAAGTCCACTTCCGACTTCAGCATGTTTACTAACCTTATGCTTCCTTTGGGTACCCAGATGTCCTAAAATACTTGAAGTATTATTATCAGAAGAGGCATTTAATTTGCCCTGCTCAGCCCCAGAGGATAAGCCCAGAAGCACCAGGGATAGAGAGAATGGAGAAAAGAAGACAGGTTGATTAGAAGAGAGAGTGAGAAATGATGTACAAAGTGAAGCCAGAAATTGTCAAAGACAAAGAAACAGAGAGAAATCTTGAAAGCACTGCAATGAATGGTGTTATAAAGTAATCCAATGGGGTTTGGAAACACCAAAGAAGGTCGATGAAACAAAGCATCTGTAGCATCTGTGAGAAAACATACTTCCAAGAAAGAATTCAGAAATGTTTCTGCAAAAATAGGATAGAAAAATGGTCATAAGGAAAAGCCCACCTCCTTCAAGGCTTTCCTAGTGCCCCTTAATGCTACTGCCTTTCATTTGCTGAGTACTTCCATTTATCCTGTATATATCTTGTCTGTACATAGTTGTATGCATGCTATGTCCCCCACTTGACTGTGAGCTCCTTCTAAACAGGGACTGATGGTAGTAGAAGTGGTGGTGACGGTGATGGTAATAGTAGTATTAGTAGTAGAGGTAGTAGTAGTGAGGATGGGGGAAGAAGGAGGAAGATCAGGAGGAGGTAGAGGAGGAGGAAGAGCAGGAAGAATTAGAAGAAGAAGAAGAAGAATTAGAAGAAGAAGAAGAAGAAGAAGAAGAAGAAGAAGAAGAAGGTTGATACAGTGGTTGTAATAGTGGTAGGGGTTGTACTAGTAGTGGTAGTAGTGGTAGGGGTGGTAGTGGTGGTGGTGGTGGTGGTGGTGGTGGTGGTGGTGGTATTAGTGGTAGAAGAATTGGAAGAGGAAGAGGGAAAATAGATAGACAGACAGATAGATAGATAGATAGATAGATAGATAGATAGATAGATAGATAGATAGATAGATAGATAGATGATAGACAGATAGTTATAGTTTTAATGGTGAGTAATAGTGACAACAGACTTTATTTTTGCCAACTTCAAACTTGTCCTTTTTCTTTACTTGTGTCTATAAAATTAAATCAAAATCCAAAACTAATTTCTTAAACTGCATTTTCCCAAAACATTTTATATAATCAATACATCATTGCTTGCTTCATTTTTCCAAGATCATTACAAGCTTGGTCTAACCTGTTAATCTTGATCTGTTATTTTTGCATTTCCCGATGAGTAATACACCTAGAAATGTCATTACCTACTGGTAATACATATGACCCCTGTTTAATATTGTACAGATATTTACAAGTGAAGATTTACCATACAAATTCTATGTCAGTACTTCTATTATTACTCTGAATTATAGATATCTTTTGTATTATACATAATTTTTCTTTTAGTGGGACTAAGGAAAAATTAAGTAATGAAACATAAATGTCAAAGTGTAATTCTGGCTTTGAGGGATTCAATTTGAAAGAATCATGAAATTTTAATTTGAGAAAATTTACACACCTGTAGATCAGGGATTCTTCCTTATATTATCCACTAGGCTTATTTTAAATTTGAAATCAATTTGGAAATAGTAATCCCATTGTTTCAGTTTGCAAAAAGTCACATAATGTTGGCCTGGAATCAGGAAGACAAGTTCAAATCCAGCTTAAGACACTGGCTGTGTCATCCTGGGCAAGTCACTTACCTGTTTATCTCAGTTTCCTCAACTGTAAGATTAGGATAACCCTGTCTCCCAGGGTTGTTTTGAGGATCAAATGAGATATTTGTATAAGTGCCTCACACATAGTAGGCACCATATAAATGCTTGTTATAATTTAAATAATTGTTATTTTTAAAGAAAAAGCTGTGTTTGAGGGGAAATGAAGGAGAACTAATTTTTTCTTAATCTTTTTAAATTAAATTCTGGTTTGGGAGAAGGATGGGTAGACCTGGCATTAAGGTATGATGTGAAATGAGTCACCAATATTGTTTTGTTATCAACTATCCATAACGGCAAAAGATATCTTCTTTGTTGACTTCTAATTTATTTGTGATATGACCTTCTCTAATTAGCTCATCTATCTATCATCTAAATAGTTCATCTATTTGGAGTTTATCTAGGTACTGGACATGAGACAAAGATCTATTTTTGCCAGCCCTGGTTTGCTACACTCCACCTCACAGTCCAGAAATCCAAATACCATTCTTAGACACCTTCACCACCACTTACTTTCTCAAATTAACATTTCTCTTCGGAAGACTCTGACTCTGACAAGAAATAGTGATAAAAGATCACCTGTGCCCCCAAGTGCTTCAGTTTCTGGTTCAGGACTCTGGTCCTTAGTCACACTTCCTAGGTTCTCGGAATCTTCCATACTCATGAGATTCAATGGGAGTGGATTATTGAAATCAGGCTTGAGGTGTACATCTCAAATTTGGATCCATGTGTATGTTTTTGAGAAATGTTTATGTTCTAAATTAGGAAAGCCATTAAAACCAAGTGTTGAAATAAGTTGATGTTAGAACCAAACTTTCAAATTACTATATGAAAAATAAGACAAGATTAAAAAAATGAAATATTCGATCACATTACTCTCATAAAATAGTTAAAATGGCACTTAGAATCACAGAACTGTAGGATTTCAGAATCATCACTTTCTCCATCTTGCATGGAACTTTTTGAACTCATGTAAATAAAATTCTATGCTACAAATTTTGATGTTAGCTGTTGCTTCCAGCTTTGTGTCATTTACAAATTTGGTAAGCATGCCATTATGACTTCAAGCCATTGATGAAAAAAATGCTGTTTAGGGGCTGCTAGGTGGTGCAGTGAATAGAGCACCTGCCCTGGAGTCAGGAGGACCTGAGTTAAAATTTGGCCTCAGACACTTAATGCTAACCATGTGACCTTGGGCAAGTCACTTAACCCTAACTGCACTTCCAAAAAGCAAAAAAAAAAAAAATGCTGTTTATTATAGGGCTAATGACAGAGATCCCTGAGGCATCACACTAGAGACCATTTTTCCTTCCTATTAACAGTGATTTTCATTGTGTCTGATGATTCAACTAGTTGTGAATCAGGCCACCTATATTGTTCTTTAGCCCATATCTCTTTATCTTTTCCGTAAGACTTTTATCATAGATTTTGTCAAATACTTTTCTGAAATCTAGGTATACTAGAACACCTACAGTATTCCCTCATGGCCTGGATTTAATAATCTTGTTGGAAAAGGTAATTAGGTTGGTTTTGTAGGACTTTTTCTTCAATCTATGAGAATTTTTAGTGATAATTAGTGCCTATTTAAAATGCTCATGAACCATATTACCTTATCAATAAATTCTAGAATTTTGATAGCAAGTGAATCAAACTTGGTGGTCTGTTTCTAGTCGGAATTTTTCTTTGTCTGAAAATCTAAACATTTGTCCATTTCCAATTGTGTGACTATTTGTCTTTTCTTTGATTTTTCATAGATCACTAAACATAGCTTAGTAGTCATGCCTGCAAGTTTCCTCAGTACTCTGGAAGAATGGTCTCAGGGTGGCTAGGTGGTACAGTGAATAGAGCACCAGCCCTGGAGTCAGGAGGACCCGAGTTCAATTCTGGCCTCAGACACTTAACACAAAAAACTAGCTGTGTGACCTTGGACAAGTCACTTAACCCCAATTGTCCTACCTTTCCCCCTCCAAAAAAAAAAAGCAAAAAAATGAATAGTCTCCATACTATTTTGATTATATATCTATATTAGTTATATAGTCATAATAATGTTGATCATATACCTAATTTTGGGGGATGAAACCCAAAATATTTATTATAAATTATATACATATACTGCTGTATTAGTTAATATATAAAAAAGAAATTTTAGAAGGATGACAGCAAGTTTTAACCTTAAGTTTTCTAGGAACATATATTTCAAATCAATACCAGAAAAAACAATTTTTAAAAAGACAGTCTTTACTTGGGGGCTCTCTGGCTGGCTTGTGTTGCTCCACCTCATGCTGATTCAAAGTCCATGGCCTCAGACAACTGTAGTGTTAATAATTCTGTGTAACTTCCATTTAAACGCTGATAGGGAGCCTCTTACTATGGGCTATATATGCTATAATGTCAATATTCTAAAAACAAACAATTTCTAGAAATTGAAGAACTCTGATCAACTACATAATCAACCATGACTTCAAAGAGTTGATGAAGACCTGATAATTTAATGAAAGAAAGGCAAAAGACTAATACACAGAATAAGACATTAATTTTTGGATGTGATTCATATGGGAATGTTCAGGTTGACTGTGCTTATGTGATATGGGTAGATTTCGTATTTTTTTCTTAATTTCTTTTTAAGTGGGTGGGGGAAGCTGGAGGGAAAAAAATGAATGTTTGGTAAATGAAAAAAGTAAAATAATAAAATTTAATAAAACAACAAATTCTATGGGAGGGAGTAAAAAGAGCAAGTATTCAGTCAAGTTTTTACCACAATGACACCTACTGGTAACAAGGGGCAACTGCAGTTCAGATTTTTTTTTTTTTTAAAGCTTTTCTCTGCTTAGGAGTTTACTTTTTTATTCTTAAAAAATTACTATGACTTTTATTACCAAAAACCACCCAACTCCTTCATGTATTATTCTGCTAAATCATTTTCTCAATGCAGGCAAATTATAGTTGTGTGTGTGTGTGTGTGTGTGTGTGTGTATTACATACAAATCCAGATAACAAATACAGGCAGCTAGATTAGAACACCAAACCTGGATTCAGGAAGATCTGGTTTCAAATCTAGACTCAGACACTTACAAAATATATTTCTTAAAGAACATTATTTACAACCATCTGGAGAAGAGCATGGAAGAATGCTGAGTTTCTCCAAATTTGTATTCAGATTGAGGAAGTGCTATGACTTACCAAATTTCCCTTTTTGTAAAAGTCCCCACCCTTCCCATGTGCTAGTGATGCTCACACCTTTTCTGGGGTTATAGGATGGAGACTGAGGGAGATTGAGGTATTATCTGTTATGTGAATTCTTAGATCTAAGCTTTGAACACAGTAATTGCTGGAGAGGAATAAGAATGTTATGTAATGTTTCCCAGTTTACTTGAAGTTAACTAACAAGGGGGAGATGATCGATCTTACTTATGAATTCAGTTACTATAGGGATCTTTTGGACCCACATGGACGCCTCTATGAATTTATAACTGGAGATCCATGGGTAGGCCTCAGTGGGTTTCAAGAGTGAAAGCAAAAAGCAAATAAAACCTTATAGGCATACATGAAATAGCCAGTTAATACATATGAAAATGAGTCTTCCAGGGGAATTCTGTCTCCAAATTGCCTGGTCAATGCCAGGAGGATGGTTTTGAGTTGTTCTTTCAAGTGAGGATAAAAGGTGCGTATAACTTTTCCCTTTTCATGTCTACAGACGAATGTTAGCTTTGATTCTGTAAGGGAAGAAAGAATAAACCTTCAATATACAAAGATCCTATCTGATACATACACACACACACACACACACACACACACACACATATATCTGCACAAAGATCCTAAAAAAGAAAGTCCTCAATCATTAATACTGCTATGTATGAAAGTGTGTTTGTTGTGTATATATGCTTTCTAGCAAGTAACATCAATTCATCTGTATTCCCCAGAAAAATAATGATCCTCGAAGTCGTGAAAAATCTAAGTAAAAATATTTTTCTGTATCTCACAAGAAAGGGCATGGAAACCACAAGTCAGACACTATAAAATGAATCATTGTATAAGGGTCCCTACAACAATTCTGACATAGATTAAATTGTAAGCTTTTGAGGTAAGCCTTCATGCATCCATCATATTCACAATTCGTGTCCTTACACTGAAGGTCTCCTAATATTCATATATTTCTATCCAGTATGGATTCTCTGATGCATTACAAGGTTTGCACTCTCAAGGAAAGGCTTCCCACATTCAATACATCCACAAGAATTCTCTTTATAATGTTGGCTCAGACCAAGAGGAAAAATAATTATTTCCCAGACAGGACCTCAATCCCAGTAAAGTGAAATTAATGAGCTTCATTACTAAACATTCACTTTTATTTAAAACTCTAATTAAATCTTTAAATTAGTCTCACCAAATATAAATAGACTTAGGAAATTCAACAAAAACACACACTTGCCAGTTTCACAAATTAACACAGACATAAAGGCAACAACAAAACCATGACCCCAAAGCAATCATCTAGCTCTATTGTTTCTATTTCTTTGGAAATTTCAGTGTGTCAATCAAAGAGAACTTCCCCTTTTTCCTCTATTCTTAAATGCACTAATGTATGCATCCTAGAAACTTAAAATCACAGGAGAATAATGAATCATATGGATAATATAATTCCATAAAGAGAACTAGATCTTGCTTAACCTCATATGAACACACAGAAAATATAATTTCAGACTCTCATGTTTTCCATTTTTTCTTACCTTAGCCTGCTGACCGTTCACCAAGAAGGAACATAGCCCACAAAAATATTGATCAAGATAACACTCTGGCTGTGGAAAGGTACTGTTAAGGCAGGATTTGGAGTTCTGAAAGACAGATCATAATCGTCAGAAGCACACTGAGAAAGAAGTCACAGGCAGTAATCATGCTAAGAGGCTTCAGAGGTTCTCCATTCCTTGCAGAGACTGTCAGTGCTAAATACATTGTGTGCTTAATCTGACAGTCCTTATATATTCATATGGTTTTTTTCTCCAGTATGAATTAGCTGAAGCATGCCCTTATAATGGAAACTATCTCACATTCATCACATTCATAAGGTTTCTTCCCATGAGAATTCTCTGTTAAATAGTTTCCTCTTTAGGAAGGGCTTCCCATATTCATTATATTAATGAGGATTCTATCCAGTATAAATCCTCTGATTCACAATAAGGTTTATTAACACAATGAAAGTCTTCTTGCATTTATAAATTTTCTCTCTAGCATGAATTATCTGATGCACAGTAAATTGTGCCCTCAGACTGAAGGCCTTCCCATATACATCACAGTCATAAGGTTTCTCTCCTGTACGAATTATCTGATGCACAGTAAATTGTTCCTGCAGTCTGAAGGCCTTCCCACAGTCCTTACATTCAAAAGGTTTCTCTCCAGTATGGATTATCTGACATCAAATGAGTTCTGAGATTAGATAATAGGACTTACCAACATCTATTACACTCATAATCTTTTACTCCAGTATGAATTCTCTGATGTTGAGTAAGTTGTGCCATCAGCACAAAGACCTTTCCACATTCATTACATTGATGAGGTTTCTCCCTCATATGAATTCTATGATAGTGAATAAATTGTTTTCTCTCATGGATGGCTTTCTCACATTCATCACACTCATAAATGTGGTGTAGGGTGTGTTCATGGAAGACTAGTATCTCTGGTGTGAAGGCTGCCAAGTCCTTTTCAAGGTTACTTTCCACCTTTGGGGTCTATCTGTTCCACCCAACTCTCACTTGTGGCTCCAAGAAGTTTAGCACATGCATTGGCCACACCCCAGTAAACTGTTTCAGCAGATGGGCTAAACCAGGTTGATAGTCATCAAGGTGTGTGTGTGTGAAGCATGTGAAGACTCCCCCTGGTGAAATAAGGATATGAGAACAATTTGTTCCAATGGCCATGAAGTCAGCCGAAACAGGCACTGTGGGGCACTTAAGAGTTGGTTAGACATCAAAGATGCCAAGGTCATCTGTTGTACCTTAAGCCATTACCAGTCATCTTGATTCTTCCTGCCACCGGACTGTGATGAGTATGGAGGAGAGAATGAGGCCAACAACTTCGTGCAACTCTGCCTCGCTTAAATCCAATTTATGTACGAATCAAAAGACATCACCTACACCATTTTACTACTATACCTATCTTAAAGTCCTATGATGACAGGCAAGTGATGAAGCAGCTGGTATGGATACACTTTGAGCTGTAGTTACAATCCTGCCCACAAGTGGCCCAGACCATAGGGTCATCTTCTCACTAGAAGCAGCAATGGGATTTAGCAGCCCCCAGGGTGTCTGAGCAGCTTTTTAAGGATCATACTGTTCACCTCCTGGTGTGAGGAAGGGGCAAGAAAAGGTGGCCTAAAAATTGTCCACTACTCTGGTCTGATTAGTATGGCAGGCAGGAAATCCCACTCTTGTGGCTGAAACACACACACACACACACACACACACACACAGAGACTACAAAAACGTCTGCAAAGACATTTCCACTAACCATTGGCACATGGAATGTGTACACACTTATAGACAAGACAAAATCTAGTAGACCTGAAAGATAAACAGCTCTTACTGCAAGAGAACTAGCAGGTATTACATCCAACTCTCCAAACTACATCCAAAGAGCAGCTCTGAGGGAAATAAGACTGGAAAATGAGGGCCAGCTTACTGAAGTTGGGGCTGGATTCATGTTTTTCTGCAGTGGTTGCAGTGAAGGGGAGCACTGTGAAGCTGGCATAGGTTTTGCAATCAAAATGAATCTAGTCAACAAGTGTGTATGCCTACCAAAAGGAGTGAATGACAGGCTCGTGACAATGCTATTGCCACTTGCAGGACAATCAGTGCCTATGTTCCCACCATGAAGTATCCTGATGAAGTAAAAAAAAAAATTATGAAGGCCTGGAGACCCTTTGCCTCAATATGTCAAAAGAGGACAAGCTTATCATTCTAGGTGACTTTAATGCTAGCGTAGGCTCAGACTACCAGACTTGATAGGACATCCTAGGGAGGAATGGAGATGGAAACAGTAACAGCAATGGTCACTTACTACTGAAGACTTGTGCATCCAATAACCTCTTCACCAACACCGTCTTCCATTTACCTAAAAGCAACAGAACTTCGTGGATGCATCCTCATAGCAAACACTGACATTTAATAACTATGTGTTTGTAATGAGAAGACATAGACAAGATGCAAGAGTGACAAAGACAACGTATGGTGCAAGGCTGGACTGATCACGGACTTATCTATCCTCTCCAAGCTAAATATTCACACTCAACATTGTCCTTAGGTAAAATAACTGCCAGAAGAATGAACGTCAACAGATTAGAGCTCTTCTCTGAACAGTTTGTTTGCTGACTTAGAGGGAAAATTGAGCCAACATACAGGTGGCAACAGTGGAGCAGAAAAGGAGTGGGCAGCTTTCAGAGATTTGGTGTGTAGCACTGTATCCACTCATCTGGGTCAGAACAATCACAAACATCAAGACTGGCTTGATGATGATGGGAAAATTCAGAAACTGCTAAATGAAAAATGAAAACTCCATAGGGTTTAACAGCAAGATAGTTCATCCATCTGTTAAGAAGGCAGCATTTAATTCCATCAAAGTAAAGTACAAGCAAAGCTTAGAGAGGTGCAAGACTCTTGATTTGGTAAGAAGGCAGATAAAATTCAGTTTTATGCTGACAGTAATACTCCAAAGCACCTTTATAATGCCCTGAAGGCTATTTATGGGTCATAGACCCATGGCGCATCTCAACTCCTCAATGCTGATGGAGCCACATTGATTAGTGACAAAGAAATGATACTAGAGAGATGGGCTGAACACTTCCATAGTGTTTTCAACAGACCATCATCAATCAATGCTGAACCTCAAGTTGAAGTCAGTCCCTCTCTGGCTGAAGCTCCAACTGAAGAAGAGGTTTTGGATGCTATTAGGCTACTTTTGTGTGACAAAGCACCTGGTGCTGATTCTATTCCAGATGAGATTTACAAGGTCAGGGGTCCATTGCTCATACAAAAGCTGACTGGAATTTTCCAAGTTATATGGCAAGGGGAGAGGATGCCTCAACTATATTTCTCTATAAAGGTAAAGGAAATAGATTGTCCTGTGACAACCAAGGGGGTCTCTCTCAGTCATTGCTGGCAAGATTCTTGTCAGAGTCCTCCTTCCTATACTGATCCTTCACCTGGAAGATGGTCATGTACCCGAGAGCCAGCGTGGCTTCAGAAAGGGCTGAAGAACAGTCAATATGGTGTTTGCTGCCTGACAACTCCAGAAGAAATTCCAGAACAGAGGTCCATACACAACATTTGTAGATCTGACTAAGGTCTCTGATACTGTCAGTCATGAAGGTTTCTGGAGAATTTGTTAAAATTTAGTTGCCCAGAGAAGTTTATCAGTATTATCCATCAGTTTCATGACAGCATACTTGCCTGATTTCTGGATAATGGAAAATGCTCTCATGCTTTCCTAGTCACCAATGGAGTGAAACAAGGCTGTGTGCTTGCTCCCATGCTTTTTAACATGTTTTCAGCCATGTTGTCAAATGTTTTCAATGAGGACTAACACAGCATCAAAGTGAGCAACCTCATTTATGTAAATTCTTCAACTTGAAAAGGCTACAAGCCAAGACCAAAGTGGAGGGAGAGTTGGCCCATGATTTTCTGTTTGCAGATGTTTGCACATTCAATGCAGTCTCTGAAGCTGAAATGCAACAAAAGTATGGATCTATTTTCTGCTGCTTGTGCTAATTTTGGCCTAACACTTAACACCAAGAAAACACAGGTGCTCCATTAGCCTCCACCACACCATCCATATGTGGAACCATCAGTTATAGCAAATCGAGAAATTGTGGATGGTATGGATAAATTCACTTATTTTGGCATTGTACTCACAAGGGATGTACACATTGCTAATGAGGTTGGTGCATGCATTGCCAGAACTAGCTCAGTGTTTGGGAGGCTCTGAAGGAAAGTATGGTAGAGAAGAGATATTAAACTGACTACCAAACTGAAGGTCTACAGAGCCATTGTGCTGTCCTCATTGCTGTATGCCTATGAAACCTGGACAGTCTACCAGCACCATGCCAGGAAACTGAATTGCTTCCATTTGAATTATCTTAGGAAGATTCTGAACATCACCTGGAAGGATAAGGTACCAGACACTGAGGTCCTTACTCAAACTAAACTGCCAAGCATTCAAACTCTGCTTCAGAAAGCACACCTCTGATGGGCTGGCCACATTGTTCAAATGCAAAATGTATGCTTACAAAAAAGACTGTTTTATGGTGAACTCACACAGGTCAAGCACTCACATTGTGGTCAGAAGAAGCAATACGACACTCTCAAGGTCTTTTGTAAGAACTTTGGGATTGTGTGACATGGCAGACACTGGCACAGGACTGCTCCATGTGGGTTGCCCTCATCACAAAAGGTGCTATGCTATGTGAGCAAAGCAGAATTGAAGTAGTTCAAAAGAAATGTGAGATGCACACATTTAGAGAATCCACCCCAAATGTTCACGTGGACTATTTGGACCCAACTTGTGGTAGAACATTCTGAGCTTGTATTAGTCTCATCAGCCACAGTTGGACACACTGCAACTTGACTCTAGAATAGCGATGTCATTTTGGTTCTCTTCAAAAACAAAGGACAACAACCAACCAACATTCATAAAATTTTCCCTTACTATGAATTCCCTGATTTCCATTAAGTTCTAATTTCTGGTAAAAGAATTCATATTCCTTACATTCTTAAGTTTTCCCTCCCACATGAATTATGGGGGCAAGATTGACCTTGTCTTTTTTCTTTCCTCTCCCAAGACCTTTGGCTACTCAAAGGTTTCGTAACTTCTCTCCTCCCTGACTTCTTAAGAGGTTCACTTTAATGTTTCTCTGCACAAGGAAACCTGGTTTATGCTAATGTAAAGACATAATGTAGACTATTAGTAACATAACATGAACACAGATTTAGGATTAAACTATTTCCAAGTACTCTAATAGAACACTAAGAATTACTAATACTTAGAGAAATGAAAATTAAAACAACTCTGAGGTTTCATCTCAAACCCAAAAAGGTAAAATGAGAAATATTGGAGGTGCTGTGGGTGAACAGGTACATTGAAGGCAGCTGGGTGGCGGAGTGGATAGAGAGCTGGGACTGGAGTCAGGAAGATCTAAATTCAAATCCTGACTCAGAAACTTAATGCTGGATGGCCCTGAGAAAGTCATTTAACCACTCTCTGCCTCAGTTTCCTTATCTGGGAATGGGTATAATAATATCACCTACATCCCAGGGTTGTTGTGAGGATAAAATAATATCTGAGTGCTTTTTGTTGTTTTTGCTCAATTTTACTTCCAATTCCAGATTCTCTCTCTTGCCCACACCATCGATCACTCATGAAGAAGGCAAGAAATATAAAACCCAATACAAATTTAAAGTCATACAAAATAAATGTCCACTTTAGTCATGTACTGAGAGAGAGAGAGAAAGAATGTTTCAATTTGTACTTTGGGTCTATCAGTTTTCTATCTGGAGATAGCTTTTTTCATCATGAGTTCTTTGGAACTATGGTGGGCCGTTGTATTGATCAGTTACTAAGTCTTTCCCTGGTAACAATATTAATTTTACAATATTTTACAATTATTTAGCAATAATTAATTTTACAATATTAATGTTACTTCATAGATTATTCTCCTAGTTGTGCTCACTTTACTTTGCATTAGTCAATGTAAGTCTTCACAGGTTTTTTTTAACCATCCCCTTTGTCATTTTTTACAGCATAATAGTATTTCATCATATTCATATACTATTATTTGCTCAACTAGTCCCCAGCTGATGGACATCCCCTCGATATCTAATTCCTTGCCACTACAAAAAGAGCTGCTATGTTTTTGTACACATATTGGTCCTTTTCCTTTTATTTCCTTGGAAATCAAATAGATCTGACATTGGTATTTCTGGGGTATGCCCAGTTTTATAGCCCTTTGGGCATAATTCCAAATTGGTTGGAACCAGAATGGTTGGACTCAGTCCATGACTCCACCAGCAGTGCATCAAAGTCTCTATTTTTCCACACTTCTTCCAGCATGTCATTTCCCTTTTCTGTCATGTTAGTCAACCTGACGGGTGTGAAGTGGTAGCTCAGTGTTGTTTTAATTTGCATTTCTTTAATTATAGTTGATTTTTAACATTTTTTCATGCGACCATTGTCAAGAGTTTTGTTAACCTTAAATCACTATATAAATGTCAGTTATTATTAGTTAATGTTATTAATACACTTTTGGTGAAGTTGTCAACTGGTCTAGCGATTCTGGAAAGCAATTTGCAACTATGCCTAAAAACTATGCCTATAACATCCTGTTCAATCCTGGGAAGACTAATATTGGACCTGTATTATTGTTGATCCTGCCTAAAATTAATTGCTTTTGTCCTGTAACTACTTAAGTCATGGTTCTCTGTCTCTAAACTTGGTTCAGAATTCAGCTGATCTAAAATAGGTTAAGTTTAAAAATACAGTTCTGATAATCACTGATCCTAAAGAAATTAAACTGGTCTTGGAGAACATGTAGGAAGGAATCAAGTTGGGCCTAATATCTTTACACTACCAAGCTATCCTTCAAGAATGGCTGGTTTGCTATCCCAAAAGGCCTGGTCTGTTATCTCTGGACCTTGCAGTGCACACAATAAGCACTTCTCAATCTCGTGAGAAAACAAAGAGGGTTGCTGCTAGCCCCATTACCAAACTTTAAACAAATTACATTGTTCCCTGTGCCTCAGCTTTGTAACCAATCATTTTGTCATTAATCCCATGATGTCATCTACCCTATTCTGAGCTTTGTTCTGTATTCCCCAAAACCTGTGTGTAGCAAAGACCTGGAAACTAAGGGGGGAGGGCATAAATTGGGGAATGGCTGAGTAAATTACAGCATATGGATAGGCTGGAATACTACTGTGCCAGAAGGAATTATGAAAATGGTGGTTTCAGAGGAACTCGGTAAGACTTTCGTGAAGTGATACACAGAGAAATGAAGAGAACTGGAAGAACTAGTTATACAGTAAAGACAAATAGCTTTTAAAGGCTTCAAGAACTCTATCAACACAGATCCAGTGCCAAGAAAAAAGTCAAGACGACTGGCAATGACCTTGACATCATGGATGTCTAACCAAGTGCCCCACAGCCCCTGCTTCAAGCCACCTTCATGGCCATCGGTACAAGTTGTTCTCATCCATCCATTCTGCCCAGGGAAGTCTTCACACACTTGGTGTAGACGGTTTACCAAGGCGTGGCCACCACACACACTACAGCTTTTTGGAGGCACAGATGAGATGACAAAGACACAGAAGTCCTGAAAAAGACTTGGCAGCCCCTTACACGAGAGCTGCTGGTCCTCCTTGGACCCAGCCCTTCATAAACATCTATTGACGGACTCACAGGTTGGCCAAGACCCATGTCAAAGTCACACTGAAATCTTTCGCAGCTTCGTTCTTCTAAGTAGACCACGACGCACTCCCCGAGGAAAGCCTGGTCTTGCTCGAGGACAGGCGGGCGGCCCCGGCTGGGAAGCCCAGGTCACCACCGGCACTCTGAGATGACGCTGATCCCGGGCAGGTAGTGCTGAAGGGCGCTAAGGACCCCTCATCCCCTGGAGGAGCGGACGGGACCCCTGGCATTTGGGATGAACAAGCAGGGCCACCGGAGGAGCAAACTCCTCATCCGGCACCGCTAGCCAGCAACACCGACTCTCCGGTGCTTCAATCACAGATGCGGACATGGCCGCGGGAAGGCTTCTGCCCCGCGGTCGATCAGCAGGCTTAGAGCCCCGGGCACTGTCTGAAGCCGGGGCAGGGACTCTGCGAGCTTCAGGGACAGGGAGACCGGAGGCCTGGAGGGGCGGGGATTTGTCGTGCTTCACGTGACGAGGGCGTGTCCCAGGCGGGATTTCAGTGCGGCTCCGACTCTGCCCAGGACCTCCTCCACCCCAGCTTATGCTCTGCTCCCCGACCCCTTGAAGTCCTCCGGGCTTCCTTCCTCCTCTGGCGGACGCCCCTCCCCTTCTCCGTGAGCTCCCCAACCAGGCCCCGGGGCCCCCGACCCTGCTGCACCCTCCTTAGCCGGCCTTCGGCTGCCCCACACCCGTCATACTTGAGGTCCAGATGGAGCAGCCGCCACCAGCAAGCACGGAAGAGGCGAGAAGGAAACAAGGTGGTAGAGCATTCCAAGCTCCTCCTGCTCTGATCAGCCACAGGTGGACACACTGTAACTTGACTCTAACAGAGTAATCTCATTTTGGTCCCCTTCTAACCCCCTTCCTAACTTTTACTTTACCACCATCACCCAACAGCCTCTCTCCTTTGACATCCACCCTATTGAAAGTGATCACCTAATTCAGATCCTGGTGACCCATTCTTCCTTCCACAATGAGTCCAGTGCCTGGCCCACTGTCTTTACTCCACTCCAACTGCTGCCCTCATACCAGGGATCTTCATAATATATATTGGTGCTTCCTTAACTGCCCTGACTTCTCAGCTCCTCAGTCTACCTACATGACCTACATTTGACCTTAGCTACAGATGGAGATACACACAAGATTTGATCTTACCCACAAATGTTCTACTTGCATATTCATGGACTCAGAGATTCCTTTATCTGATCAAAATCTTTTATTATTCTATTTTTTAAATTAATTTTTATTTTTAAATCTGAACTTAAACATCAAAAAGGAACATTTCCATATACACAACAGGAAACAAAGAGGATTTTATTTGAAACCATGAATCACCATTTCATAACATTTTTTATGTAATAATAATTGCTAACATTAATATAATGCCTACTATGTGCCGGCGCTGTGCTAAATGCTTTACAATTATTTCATTTGATCCTTACCACAACCATAGCAGGTAGGTTTTGTTATTATTACCATTTACAGATGAGGAAACTGAGGCAAACAGAGGTTAAGTGGCTTACCCTGGATCACGTAGCCAGTAAATGTCTGAGGCCAGATTGGAAATCGGGTTTTCTTAACTCAAGGCTCAGCACTCTGTCCACTGAATCACCTGCCTGCCCCAAATCCATGTATGTGATATTTTATAACAAAAATTACCACCGAAAAAATCTAGAAAAAATTAGAGATTATTACTGCATCAAGTCCCATGCCTGTCTAATCCTAATGATACCCTCAAATTGCCAGAGAAATTATCAAAATACCTGCCTGCTTCTCTCTGAAGACAGAGCTAGTTCTCTCTTGGGTCCAAAGATGGTTCTTTCCTGTAGCCAGCTGCCCTTCCCCCAAAGCTGCTTTTAGCCTCAAGGCATTGCTTCTGTTTCCATGTCTAACTCTGCAGCTAATGGAAATGCTATATTCTTAGAGGTGAGTAACTCTGCTGCTAGATATGATGATCAATGGGGATGGGGTTAAGAAAAATTCCTTCCCCTTTCCCTGCGCAAGGATCATCCACAGGCTGCTCCCAGCAACCTCTCTCAAGTGGCCAAATGGCCGCAGACCTAGCAACTCAAGTCTTTTGAGGGCTTCGGAGCGTGGTCAAACTTTTGAGGAGCTAATGGAGCTGCCCCTTCTGATTCAGTTATAGAAGGCCCATAAATCACTAGAATTTGCACTCCTTAAGGGCAGGGACCATATATTTGCCGGTTTTATTAGCTCCTGGCCTTGGCACAGTGACTGGAACAAATTCTTGGATGATTGAATACATTAACACCCCCTCCACTGAACTGTGGCCAAACTTGTTCTCCTTATAGTAGGGGTATCCTAAAGCTAATCTACATCTTCGTCCAGGCCCCATTTATATTTATAGTTTTTCCTCAAAACTGCATAGGGATTGCAGGTAATTTCCTTGATCTAGTCCCAGGAACTGAAAAAGGTGATAGAAAAGAGCAAGATAAATGAACAATGGGCATTTGTGTTTTCCCTGCCCCTGAAAAGGCTCAGTGAGAGGTGCTGAGTGAGAAGTAGGCTACCTGCTTCAGAGAACAGATAAATATGATCAAAACTGCCCTAACGCGACCAGGGATCTCCCTATTCTATGCAAGTCAAGGCGCTGGGACCTGTATGGGGAGGGAGGGGAGAAATGGAAATATGTCGGATGGTACAGAGACCTTTCAAGACTGTACCTGGAGGAAACTGGCAGAGAGTGAACGCAGAAGAGTAGGGCTGATAAGTGGAAGGCTAAGCAGTAGCAACAGCAAGGGCAGTAACAGGAATCTGAAGGGGAGACTGGCACAGAACTCCAGAGGAGGAGTAGAAAGCCACATAGCAATGATCCTCCAGGGCCCGACACGGAGAGGCAAAGCCAGATCGTGCCCCTCACTGGCACTCTAGGTCACAAGGACTAAGTCTAGGGGACTGACTCTCTGGAAACCTTCTTTCTCTTATGACAAGACTCTCATCCTAATATCAACATCCTTCCATATTTTCAAAGGCTGGAGGATGTGCTTTACCAGCATGGAGTTGAGAAGCAAAATTTTTCTCTTAATTTATTTGAAAAGACAATCTGCAAACACCAGGAAACATGTAGAGTGCTTTGAAATTGATTTCTAACTTTTCTTTCAAATATAAACTGTAATGAAGATATTGACCTAGTGAAATATA
Source organism: Pseudocheirus occidentalis (assembly GCA_028646575.1). NCBI lineage: Eukaryota > Metazoa > Chordata > Mammalia > Diprotodontia > Pseudocheiridae > Pseudocheirus > Pseudocheirus occidentalis. Next base: position 294,101,093 of record CM053595.1, read on the forward strand.
AGCCCATTGATCTTAGTACGATTGGAATTTAAATCAAAAAGCACTGAAGAAATCTGTTGTTCTTTGGGAGAAGCTTATCCCCACCTTGTGAAACAAGCTATGGAACCTTTCATTTTGTTGGCAACATGAGATCTTTGTGAATCAAGACCTTCAACACTTGTAGCCATTAAAACAGGAAACTCAAATGGAATATCCAACAGGATATTCCTTGTCCATTTCCTTGTCAAAGACCAACAGTTTCATGTTCTTATTCAAGTCAAGCAACAATAGCCATCACAGTGATGTTTGACAATTAACATTTAACTTTAAATTGCTTATATATTTTAAATGTATTGTCTTGTAAGTGTATTAATAAACATTTTACCATATCACAAAATTTTAAAATATTTATTTCAATATAAATGGTTTCCTTTGCAGCCCTATGTTATTTTATTCTTTGCTTTTAAAAACATTCTCTGAGAAGGGCTCCATAGCTTCACCAGACTGAGAAAAAGGTTTAAGACAAAAACTTAAGAGCCCCTTCTCTGGAGTTACTGGTTACAAACCTGCTTCTGGGCTTCTCCCACAAGATTATCAGTTTAAAAATCAGTCATCCATTCTTAAGTACATAGCTTTTAGAAAGCGGTATTTACTGGGTTGGTACAGCAAGAAGAGTGGGGACAAAACTCCCCCAAAGTCTGTGACAGTCAAAGACTCATTTCTCAACTTGAAGATTTTTCTGACATCTCTATCAGACCCCAAAAAGCTCATTATTGGGAAGACCTCCATTATCCTGTTAGATCCCATCTTCCCACCTCATCATCACCCTCTCCCCTCTAATTGTGAAGTAGAACCACACACTCCAAAACTTCCATTTAAGGAGGGAACTCAGCTCATTCTGATGAAGTCCAACATCCTCTCAAACCTCTGAGGTTCTCAAAGACCTCCTCTAGCCAAGAGGGCAGGGAGAGAAGGAGATCCAAGGCCCAAACCAAGGGATCCCTTTCCCCCCCACCAGGTGATTCCGTCTCAGTAAGGATGTCACGCTCATTCCAATTTCTGAGACAAATCTGGTTTTAACTAACTTTATAATTTATAAAACTATCTCTGGGGCATGGTCAAGTTACCTTGGCCCATTAGAACCTTATTCTTGGTTTCTTAATTGCAAACTCCAATTCAAAGGACTTTTTTGCACTTAATCTAAAACCAACAATTCATTGATTGAGACAGGTTCTCTCCTAGTTGTGGTTTCAAGTTTAAAATGAGGTATGGAGATTTCAAACCCATCCTTACTGAAGTAATCGCAATAATTGGATTTTATGCAGGGCTCTACTAAAAAATGCTTAGCAGCCAGCTCCCTCCCCTCAAAAAAAAAATGCAAGTTACCCTTTTGAGTTTATTCTGCATTAACACTTTATCACTTTCTTAAGTGATTAAAAAACAATAAACTGACTCCTGGCTTGTGGGCTTGCCAATTTCTGAGGTGTAAATACCCATGCTGAAAATTTAGCAATCAGCATCCCAGGTGGGATGGCTCTGCCACCCCTGATTATATAGCTCACAAGTGCTGATGCTATTTTTTTTAAACTTTGAACCCTAGGTTTAGCTCACCTTAGCCTCTAGTCCAATCATCTCATTTTCAGATGAGGAAACCAAGGTTAAAGGAGATCAAGTGACTTGTCCAAGGTCACAAAGAGGCAGCCTTATAACCCAGGTCCTAGTGTTCCTACCACTCTACCAGGCTAATTGCCAGGCCTCTTGTTACCATAGTCATCTTCTCTGAACTACTGGCTACTAGAATTGCTCTTAAAATGTGGTAGCCCAAAGTGAACAAAGTAAATCATAAGTAGCATGGTCAATTCAGAATTTCATATCCTTGAACTGTTTCCTCTACCTTCCGAAATTAGATGACCAGAAAGGGTATTAAAAAGTTTAACAGTTGCTGTGCCTTAAATAGAATTGGTCTGTAGTCTGGATTATTGTAATAGACTTCTCATTGGTCTGATGAAATACTTCTTGGCTTATTTTTGCTTGTAGAAATTTAGTATAAAGGAAGCTATTTATTGTTTCTCTAAAGATTTTGACGTCAACTTTCCTAACGTCTAGGAAGCATGTCAAACAATAAGGACATGGAACGCCAAGTTTGGGGAAGGCCACAAAGGCCAGCTTGACAAAATGCTAAGTGTGTGAAAAAAATGCAAAAGAAAAACCTAAAAGTAGATGGAGAAGTAAATATGGAGGTTTTAAATGCCAAGTTGAGGAGTTTGTATTTTGTCATAGAAGCAGCAGCAAGCCACCAGAACCTCATCAGTAACAAAGTGACATGGTCAGACCTATGCAACAAGAATTGTTGCATCTCCATGAAGGATGGATTGTAGAAAAAATTAGTCTGAAAGCTGGAAGTCAAAGAGGAGGTTGTTACAAGACCACCTGTGCGAGTAGATCCCAATGGCTGAATGGAGCTGGTGGACCTTTGGAGAGAATTGGAAGGATGCAAAAACATTGTTGCCCTGGGAGAAGCCAGGAGACTTGGCCAACTTGGAGTTAAGTGGGAAAATGAAAATTCACAAGAGTTTGTGATTGGGAAGAAGAGATCAGTTGAGGTTCTGGACATGCCCTGTGGATGTTGGGAGAACAGATTTCTGAAACCTCAAAGATCAACAGATTCCATGTAAATAAAATCCTTCAGTGGAAATCAGCCTACAACAGACAAGAGATTTCCAAAATGAAATGATGAGGACATAAAGGGAAACAATTTCTCTGAGGATAAAAATCAGGAGTTGTCTGCATAGACCAATGTGCATGCACAGAAGACTTGCTAACAAACCTAGGTTTTTTTTTTTATATATGTTGTTGACTTTACTTCAATTGCTTTATTAAACCAGTTAGAGGGAAGGTCTTCAAGAGATGAAGTTACGAAAGATGGAGGTAAATGCGACAAAGATCAGTAAGAATAGGTCAAGAGTGCTAAAGCTGGCAGATGAGAAAAATTAAGGACAACAGAAAGATTTGCTTTGATTTGGAAAGTTATGTTGGGAAAAAGCAGAGGATCTAAGAAGAGCCAGGGCCACTGATTGGGGTAGATGGGACAACAATAAATGACAAGAAATAGAAGGCAGACCAACTCCATTCTTATTTCTTTGCTTCTGTTTTGTCTGTCAAAGAGAATGATCTTTGTATTGAAAATGACAGAACAGAAAAGGCTAAGAAGGAGCTGATGTTCCAAGTGAGAAGAAATAGAAAGCCCTGAGCTATCCTCAGAGAATTCAAGTCATCTGGACTAGATGGATTGCATCCTTTAATATTCAAAGAACTGGTTAAGATAGGATTCTTGAGCCATTATCAGTGATGTTTACAAGATTGTGGACAACTGGGGAGACAAACACAAATGTCTGAATTTTTTTAAAAGAGAATTCGCAAACTTCATCAGCTCTGTGACTTTTGACATTAATTTCTGGCAAAACTCTAGGGTGTATTTTTAATTGTTATTGATGTTTGCTTTTACATCACCTTCCTTTCCAAAGATATTCTTTCCTCTTCCGTATTCAAAGAATCATCCCTTTAAGCAAAGAATAAAAAGGGAGAAAAAGTAGCTCAACAAATCTAATACATTTACTGAGTCAGACAAATATAGTCTACACATCTGCAAAGAAAGAAATGGAAGAATTCAGAAAGAAGCTCTTCTGAGATAGTATTACTTTCAAAAATAAACAAAGAAGAGGAAAGATGTATTGCATTTCATAATACCTGTTCCTAGAGGAGAAAATAGCCCCATGCAACTTAAAAGGCAGTAAGATTTATAAAATGTGATTATATAAAAGGTGTACTATTATACAAAATGTGTTTTACATCACAACTTTGCAATTTTACCAAGGATTTTTATTGATGAGAAGGAAGAAAAGATTGAAACTATATACAGTCTTTATGAACACTTCAGACATTCTTTTGTGATGTGTGATTATCTCAAGCAGAAATTAAAGAACAAAGGATTTTACTTTTACTTTCCTCTTTAAAAAGGGATTTGTCTGGAAAGACTAAAGACTAAAGTATATGGTGAATGTATAGCAAACTCACCAATCAACTTGGACTAAAAAAGGGAATACTGTATTCAGCTGACAGATGCAACTCCAAGAATGAATAGTATAGCCCTGAAAAAGTATTATCAGGGACATTAAAACTTCGAATTAGCCGAGGCTAGTGAGAAAAATTCAGGACAACAAAGAGGTGTTGTTGTTGTTGCTTTTAAGTTATGTTGGGAGAAGAAGAAAGATCAAAGAAGAGACAGGACCTTTACAGGGGATGGGTGAGAACTGAGAACCCAGAGAAGAGCTGTTGAAGTTTCTATTTTTATTTCATTTTCTCTCCAAAGGAGAATGACCTCTTCCTTGGAAATTCCAGAACAGAAATGATTCAGACCTGGTGCTTCAAGATAAGTAAGGAGACATTAAGAGGGCACCCAGCTGCCCTTGGTTAATTCGAGCTACTTGGCTTAGATGAACTTCAAATGTGGTCAGTTTACTATCAGTGATGTTTGAAAAATTATGGAAGTCAAGAGAAGTACTACAGAACTGAAGAAAGACAAAAGCTTTCCCAAATTAAAAAAAAAATCAAGAACACAGATTCTGCAAAGTCAGTGGGCTTCATTTTGATTCTGGGGAAAATTCTAGAATGGATCACTAAAGAGGTCAGTAGCAACCATGTAGAGAGGGAAGGAATGACCACAATGAGTGAGTGTGGCTTCATCAGTAACAGATCGTGACAGATTAACTTCATTCCCTTTTTTAGACAAGATTGCTAAATAACTAGATAAGAAAAATGCTGAGGATATAGTTCATTTATATTTTAGCAGAGCTTCTGACAAAATATCTCATAGTCTTCTTGTGGAAAAGATGAATAAATAAAGATTAAATAATAGTGCAGTCAGACAGATTCAGAACTAGTCTAATGGTCTGAGTCCAAAGAAGAGTCACTAACGGCTGGATGTCAGTGGCAGGGAGATGGCCCAGTGAAGTGCCTGAGGACTGGGCTCGGCTCTTTCACATTTTTATTAATGACTTGGATAAAGACATAAATAACATGCTCATCAATTGTGTAGATGACATAAAACTATGGACAGCTAACATTGGTTTACTGAGTCAGGATCCAAAAGGTTTTGGGGCTGAAACCAATAAGAGGACATTCAAAAGAGAAGAATGAACTTGCACTTGGATACAGATAATTGTCTTCACACATAAAAGGGAGGCACAGATGGATAGCTGCTCTGAAAAAGACCTGGGGGTTATAGTAGTTACTAGGTGTCATGGTCTAAGAAGGACACTGATAGATGGGAGTATCTAGAGGAGGGCAAGGAGGATGGTAATGGGCCATGTCTGATTAAGGAGGTTCAGGATTCCCATGAATGGAACACTCAACACTTCAAAAGATCCAATATAGTTTATTTAGAATATAGGCAAGTGGGAAGGAAGCCAGAGATAACAGAGTAAAGGCTTAGGAATAGTAAAATAAGAGCAACTATGATTGCTCAGGACAGGCAGGGCTCCAACTGCATAGTAGAATATATCTATACATATTTAGTCATCACCAATGTGGAGAAGCAGCAACACCTGACCACACAAGCTGGGGAATCCCAGGTACAGCCATCAGGGTTCCACTCAGGAGGGTCCCAGGCAGAACATCTCCTCCATGGGTGAGATTCCAATTTGGGGTCTGAATCTTACAGTTTAAGTAGTGTGGAGAACAAAGAAGGTATACTGCCAGGCATGTTTTAGCAAGCATCATATCTTGTGTGAGGCCGGGGAGGGAGGCCAATCCCTCCAAGGACCCCCAACAACAATGTTTCCTTGGAATGGCTAGTTCCAGGAGTTGGACAGTTAACCATATCTCTTCTCAAGTGCTTGGCCAGGGTCCCAGGAGAAGCGCAGCCCTTATGTTCCCAGGATTTTCTGTTCCAAAACAACTCAGGTTAATAGAAAGGTCCTATTGAGCTGGGGCCTTGGTTTGTATAATCTTATTACTCACAGAGGGGCCTACCTTGCCCCTTCAGGCCATGAGTCCATATTACAAGAAGACCAGCTGAAAGAACTGGGATGATTAGCCTGGAGAGATGACTGAGGGGGAATATGATGGCTGTCTTCAAGAACGTGAAGACTGTCATGTGGAAGAGGGATCAGATTTTTCATGTCTGGTCCCATAAGAAAAACAATTAGGAGCAATGGGTTAGGAGGTGCAAAGCGGGAAATTTAATGTCAAGAAAAGCTCAATGGAAAAAAATCTTCCTAACAATTAGAGCTATCCAAAAGTGGGACAAGTTGCCTTGAGAGATGGTGGTTTCCCCTCCTTGGAGGTCTTCAAGCAGAGGAGGAGCTATTCCTTGTCGGGTGTGCTATAGTGAGTGGGGCTTCTTTTAGTATATGAATTAGACTGGATTACAGTCAAGGTCCCTCCCAATTCTCAAGTTCTATGCTTGTGTAAATCCTACAGCAATGCTTAAATTCTTCTGCCTGGGACTCAGTTTAGAAATCCCACAGATGTGAATCAAGCAGCACATTTCTTTAAAATGACATAACTAAGATTTGGACAGAGATTGGACTTAAGTGGCCTGATATTCCCCTCTATTGCTTTCATGTATATTCAGAACACTGTGTGTTCCAAACATGTCTTAAAAGACAGATGAGACTCATAATGCCCCAAACCAAGTAGGTCTCCAGTTAACAGAGAAAACAGCATTTTTAAAAATAGTGATACTAGTAAATTCTTCAACAGGTATCAGAAGTTCTGCTCCAATTACCTGGCATTGCCCATTGGGCCCAACAGCAAGAAAAGTAACCTTCAATCCTACTAGTGGGACCTATCGCAAGAATTGCTACCAACTAAAATTACTGTCTATATACAGAGCCCCAGATATGGACCCACACGTCATGCTGCAAAGGAACCTCTTTGTTGGGATGCCAGTCACACCTTTCTCCTCCATACAACATGCTGCCTGAACACTTACCCTTGGAATCGGCAGCTTTGCCCGATGGCACACACAACTGCTCCCCTATTAGGACTAAAGAAAAAAGATCCCCCAAAAGATACCAGCCTATTGACACATCATTTGAGATTTCCATCTATATCCTGTGTGGTAATCAAGAAGTTGGACTGTCTTCCATATCCCTTGATATCCCTAGATATCTAATCTTCCCCCAAACCTAATCATTAAACCTTGCCCTTTAGTTTTCCCTGTTTATAACCAGAGTTCTGTCATCCCAAGGCTGGTAACATCATCAAACTCTTCTTCTAAAGACTCCATATACCGATTTTGTATATTCAGAGACACCAGAGGTGACTACCACTGAGCAGAACTGAGAAAGCTTCAGAGCAGGGACCTGAGACTACAGATCCTGGGAGGGAGGGAGGGAGGGAAGGGGCCTGATTTTCCCCTTTCATGACATTATTAATACTACTGTAGAATAAGTTCGTATTTCAGCATTGGATAAGAAGTCACATCAGACTTATGTTTTGCCTTCCATTCCCTTAATTCTTATACTACCTAGAACAAACCAAAGACAGGCTCCATCCTGTTTCACAACCTCAACGCCAACAACACATAGGTAGATTAGAAAACCTGTCCCTCCTCACCCTCCAAAATACAACAAATTGCCTCCTAAGGCCTGTTTGAACAGTTGTAAACTCAGCACAATTAGATTATCTTCTATATACTATAAGGACCTATGGGAAATAGCTCACTCAAAGGTCCACTTGACCACACAGATCAGCTACTGCCTTTTTTCCATGCCTTGCCTGTAGCAATGTAAGAATGGTCTTTTATTGGCTGGTATTTCAAATGGGAAAATGGGTTCTCTCATCATGATAAGGTGAAACCTCAGGAGATTTTATTTTCATTTCTCTTATTATGTGTGATTTGGAGAAATTTTCATATGATTGTTAGAGTTTGTATTCTTCTAGATCATATTATTTTATTTTTATATTAAAATTATTTATTTTTAGTTTTCAACATTCATTTCCATAAGATTTTGAGTTACAAATTTTTCCCCATCTTTCTCCCACCCCCTACCCCAAGATAGTGAGCCTAATGAATACCCCTTTCCCCAATCTGTTCTCTCTTATATCTTCCTGCATCCCTCCCTAACTTTCTAGTAGAGCAAGATGGATTTCTATACCCCAGTGCCTATATCTAGATCACATTATAAAACTGATGATTAAGATATCTAGAAAAAGAAGTGATCACAATGTGCCAGCATGACTTCATCAAGGACAGATCATGCTAAGTTTTCCTTATTTTCTTTTCTGAAAAGTTTACTAGACTGATCAATCAGGGTGATACTGTAGCTATAATTCACCTAGATTTTAATTTTTTATTGGTATTTTTTGTATTTACTTTATTTTCTTTCCCAAATGTTTCCTTCCTCCTTCTCCTAACCATTGAATCATCTCATTTAATAATAACTGAGGAAGGGGGGTGGGGTGGGAGAGAAAGCAATTGAGCAACATCAACTCAGTTTGACAGTGTATCAAATATTCCACACCCATAATATTCCACTTCTGCAGAGAAGTGAGGGAGGTGCATTTCCTTGGATATTCTGTGGGGCCAGACTTAATAAGTATAATTAATGACAGGTAGCTTCAGTGTGCTCTTTCCATTTACATTGTTGCATTCATGTAAGCTACATTTTCCTGGTTTTGCTTATTTCACTTTGAATCAATTTATTTACACCTTCCTATGGCTCTCTGAATTGTTTACATTCCTCCTTCTTTATGGTTCAGTAACATACATGTAGCACAATTTTGGTCACCATTTCATAAAAGCCAGGCAACCATTTTTATCCTTTTTTTTGGTAGACATTTGGTCTACACAGGACATTTCTGTCATTGACGTCCTTTCATATACATTTTTGTGAAGTATCTAATAGTCTCATATTATACTCAAGGAAAAGACATGTAGACTAGATGATTGTATATACTTACATAGATTTGGAAGGGGTTTAATGCCTAGACTCAGAAAGAAGGCATTCTCTCTGGAAGGAGGCTTCCATTAAAATTGCCTCAGGGATTTCTCACTGACCCTGTTTTCTAGTCTTAACAATGATTTCTATGAAGCCATAGATGGAAGCCTATTCAATTTGCAGCGAATAGAGCCTCAGAAAGGATAGGTAACATGCTGGATTGTGGGTTCCCTTACACATTTAAGTGAGGTTAGATTATGCTGAGGCTTCTTCAACTCTGAGATTCTGTTATTGAATATGAGATAAGGAAGAGATAAGCCAATATGACTCCAACAATGCAAATTTGGGTATTTGGAAGGATGATGACAGAACAGAAATAGGGAAATTTAGAAGAGGGCGTGACATTAGATGTGAAGATAAAAAGATGTTTTGAATATGATGAAACTGAGATGCCTATTGGACATCTAGGGAGAAGGAAATTTATAGTTTGGGATTAGACCTCAGGGGAAAGATTAGGACTGAATATATAGTCTAGGGAACCATCTTCAAAGAGATAATAATTGAACCCTTGGGAACTGTCAAAATCTGCAAACTATATGGCTCTTAGTTTGACACTGATTCCTAGCAAAATTATATAACATAATGAAATTATATAATATCATGAAAATTGCATAACATTACAAAAGAGGTGGTTAATTAACATCTAGAAAAAAGGAGTGATATGACAGATTAGCCTTATTTCCTTTTTTCACAGTTACTAGGCTAATAGATATACCAACTGTATCTAACAGTATAAAGATACAGATATATTTTACAAAGATTTTTAAAAAGCATTTGATGATTTCTAGGCCATTCTTTCAGAAAAGACAGTACACAATTTGCCTTAGAGAGGCCGATAAAGGAGTTGGTGAGGTCATATCCATTCCAAAGAAAGCAAATCTAGGCCTTAGCACACAAGAGTGTGAATTTATGGGAGGACAGGGACAAGAGTTGCAGAGTCCACGTGCATGGACTGTGATCTGTATCTTTGGAAGGAACAAGTTTGAGATCACAGATCAATTTGAGTATTTGGGTACCTAAATCATTAACTCTTGTTAGGAGTCTGTTTTTAAATCTGTGTGCATTTACCTTAAGAAGAAAATAAGAAAAAATATGATGTTGAATTCTGCATCCTCTTGGAAGGCAGTGGGGTGCAAGGAAAATCATGCAGGACTTGGGCTCCAAAAACGTGGGTTTTAATCCCAGCTCTACTCCTGATTCTGCGGTGTGGGGTGGGGATGGGAGGGAGGAGAGATGAGGATGTTAACAAGTTATAGAACCTCAAGGGGTTCGACTAGAAGATAATCTCTAAGGTCCCTTTAAATTCCAAGTCTAACATCTACGATCTGAAAGCTTTTTCTTTTCCAAGTAAATGATCTGTTACAAACTTATCACTGAACATCAATACATGAATTTAAATTAGTTTGATAATTACTGTAGAGTTTGGAAAAACCAAACATACAAATAGGCATAACCATTTGGATAAAGAAGTTTTGTTATATCCTCTCTTTGTCACATGGGCTATGCCCCAAACAATTCCTAACATAAAGACACAGCATAAAATGAAGTCGACGTTAAAGCAGTTATGCTTAACTTCATCCTACCAACGAGGGACTAATAAGTTTGTATGTGAGGAGAAAGGACATAGTGCCTGGTGCAGAGAGGTGATTTTTCTGACATCTTGCAACCTTGCCTGTCAGTGCTCAGGAGGACATTGCTGTTGATGAAAATACTTTATGAAAAGCCTTGTAGGCAAGCTAATGTGGAGACAATCCTCAGAACAGGGAAGTGGACAAGACTGCTAAGGATGGAAGCATACTGGGAAAACCCTTTCCCTTTTTATTGCAAAATAGGACTAAGACAGTATTTTAGTTCAAAGTCCTTCGTCCCACCTGGATAAGAAAATTTTATCAGTTTTCCTTTAATTTTTATTTCTCAAAACAATGCCCTGGACTAAATCCATTTTCTCCCTTACATAAGCCTAACAACTTCCTATGAGGAAACTGGCAACTCTAGCTGAAGAGGTAAGGGTAGTTACCAGACAGGGACAGCTTGGGTTGACCCCTCTAAGCGAAGTACCTCAATTTTAGAGTAACAGTCAGACTAAAAGAAGGAAGAAGTCTTTGATTACTTTAGTTATTAGAAGGATCTCTTGATTTCACTATTATCTGGCAGAAAATAAAATTACTGGAGGAAGTAGATGAAGATGAATTAAATGCATTTCAAGTATGTGCAGCCATTTTCAATGAGTATAGTTCTGAGACTGTTAGTTAAATGCCGAAACCCTTGTTTAATGTTGGGAATTATGTCTTCTGTTTGAAAATATTATAACTTTGAAATGGTTTGTGTAGTAGATATTTTTCAAAGGATGAGAAAAATTACACCCATTTTTAGATCCCTCTCTCTATATGGAGAAGGTTCTTGGAATTAACAACCCTTCCACTTAATTGTAACTGCCTTCTCTCTTACTCACACCAATAGGAGAGAGATAAGGGTCCCTTTATCTTTACTTCCACACTCCCCCCCCCCCACTGAAGCACCAGCAGATTCACATGGTGATATCAATCACCATTCTTTCTACCAAAGCACAGCCAGTACGCACAGTCCTTGGACCAGAAGTTAAAGGAATTGGCAGGATGGTTTCCAACATCAATGAAAGGATCCAGGGCCACACCCATGCTCTAATGAGAAGGCAGGGCAAAGGGGATCACAGAATCAGTACACAGCCTAAAGGTTCTCTGAATCCATTCGTGGACTAAGAAGATTCACCTACTGTTACTCTAGATTCAAATTGATACCCCACACTATCATCCTTGAACATAATGAGGACCTCTGAAAGTTTAGTACATACAATTACCAGGAAAAGGCTAATTCTTATAAGAAACAGATTCTTACAGTCTCATCCCTGTACATAAAAGGTCGTATAATTTCACTGAAATTTCTTATAAAGAATTCACTAATCAAAGGAATTTACTGTAAAAAAAGAAAGATGATGCTATAATAACATTATACTTCTTCCTAAGATGGCTCTGAAAGTTACAGATTCACCACTTGCAAGCATACTGAAACAACATTTTCTCATTTCTGTTTGATCCAAAGTAAAGCTCAAATAACGATTTTGCAAAAGTCAATTTATAACTTCATATTATTCAAGGAGCATAATAGTGACATTCATGATCTAACAGGTGGAAAACTATCCCATTCAAGAGAGCCCCATATTTCCCAGCAATTTAAGTCCACCTGGAATTAATTCTAACAGCTGATGATACAAGGTATCATCGATCATCTCATTGAGGCTGTGCACATTCTTCCCTGAAAGGTGAACTGATATATCAATTTTTACCAAGATCAGGATGAAACTAAGCAATAAATCAACAAAATTTAATCACAAGAGTCTACGTCATACAAGTTACATTTTTAAATTAAAGTGTAGTTATCTAATAGTTAACATCAGTATTGGTTGGCAGTTGTGACAAAGCACATGATCATCATCCAAATATCTATCTTTTAGATTCAATAAGCTCACACAAGGTCACACTAGGAGTACATTAGTAACTCCAAGGCCTCTCCTATAGAGGAAATTAAGGATGCTGGCATCCAGCCAAAAGAGTCATGGTGATTGATATTGCCATGTCAGGGTTGAAGGAAGGAAAGATTGTGGTAGGATTAAGCATAGAATGGACTGGGGAGTAAGTGCTCACACTGGCTTCTCTCTAATTGCCAGTGAGATCTGAGAAGGTAGGTGATGGGAAGAAATGGGGGAAGGGCTCCCCATGGCCTGGTTAATTCTGCCCTCTGAAAACTGCAGGACTCTGAAAACCTTTAAAACACAACATCAATTTCTTACAGAAATTGAAAACATCATATACCGAGGTGTAAAAGGGTTCTACTGTTTCAATATTTTGATCTATTTCCCAAGATTATAGAAAGAGTAGATGAGGCAAGCGTACCAACATTTGGGGGTTAAGGAAAAAACTTGTTACAGAATTTTCATCCTCCCATGTGTTAAGGAGGAGGGTAACAGAGTTGAATAGCTAAATGTCTTCTGTTCAAAGGAAAATAAGATAGTCATCATCCAAATGTGTAAATTTGCAAAAATCCACATTAACAACAGAACAAATCAATAAAAAAATTTTAATACAAAACCTAATTTTTTTTTCAGAGAATGGGAGTTATCGTGCCACCCACAGTTTGGCTATTTCTGGCCCCAAACCATTACTGATTGGCACAAGGATTCTGACGGCTCTGCTTCCTCCCTGGACCTGTTCCCCCCTCCTTAGGCAGATTGTTGACCCCTCTTTGCTCCCAGGGACTCAGAATAATGGTATCAACCAGGGCAAACATCTGATCTGCTTAGCCCACTACAACTCCCACCTCCTGGGCAGGCACTGCCAATCCACTAGCCTTAGCTTTCACAGTAAGCCCAGAGATCATGGGCATGTCCCACCTTGCCCAGTCAAAAATCTACTTCCTTATTATCATGGTCTAGTTTTGTTTCCGCTTAAAATTCATGAAAGTTTTGATTCTTTATCACAGAAATGTTTTCACATATTTACAGAGAGATGCAGGGGCTTGTAAAGTTTTGGGCTTAAGTTATATTATTCATTGACTACTAGAACTAAATTTAACTCACAGCAAGGTGCTTTTTAAAAAATATTTGTGACTTAAATATTTCATATCATATTATTCGAATTTTGTCCAGGTCACACATGCAGTTTATAGTCTCACAGGTAAAGCTTTCAGAACAAAAGTACAAATTTTCAAAAATGAAATCTTCTTTGGTCACATTGGGAAAATGTTAGTTCCAGAGGAATGGACATAATAGTAAAATTCTAATTAGCTCAACTAGAGAGCTGGCATAATTATGGAGTTAATATCAGTTTATTGCTTTAATAGCAGGAAAACAATAAAATTATTCTTTAAAAAACCAGCAAAAACAAGTTTAAAATATTATCTTTTCTTGGGAAGAGAAAGGAGCAGTCAACTCTGGTTGTAACCTTGGAATTCCCAACATAACAATCCATAATAAATCTAGAGATAATAATAGAGATAATAAATCTCCTTAATTCTTGTTCTTACTATATTTTGCAAGATCATTTTTTAAAAATTTCACTCCTGATTTGAATTTGTATCATTAACTTATCGTCTTTATTTGCAAAGCAGTAAACCTAGAAAGTGAGAAGCTTTTTAATTCTGATGTTTTCTATTTTCTTTTTCTTAATCCCCTACCCTGGCTGAAGCACTGGGGAAGTGGGCAATGAGAAGTCTTCCTTTGCCAATCAGTTCCAGAAGAGGGAAAATTCTGCCCAGATGAGGCTGCAATCCCAATCAGTAAATTGGGGGAATCGCTATTGAAATGTCTATTACTTTAAAATGGTCTCTAATTTAACTCGCTTTCAACTGATCCAATTATATATAAACAAATGTAAATGAAATCAACTAAATGCTTTTGCCAGCTCTCGAACTCATACCTCAAAAAGTCTTGAGAGTCAGTATCTAGGTGTCTTTCTGTCTTTTAAGCCTTGGTGTCTCAAATAAACAAACTGTCTTCAATTTCCTACACACACACACACACCCCTTTATTGGATCAGTTCCATATATCCAAAGAATTTAAATCTGGAAAAATAATCAATCCTGCAGATACTGACATTCCTTAAGGAGAACTGGAATGCATGAAAGCACACCTGGTTCCATTAATGGAGCAGGCTACCACCTTGTCAAAGAAAGACTCAGGTTATGGAATTTTTTGCTATAACCAGTTCAGGTGAAGGAGTCAGTTGTCAGATCATAGTATTCAGCTATATCCAGACAATGGAGTGGACACACAACCACTGAAATAATTATACAAAGAAATTCCAAGGGCACCTTGATGCCTGAGACATATTCTCAAGGACAGATCATATTCATGGAGTTATGTATTCCTATATTTACAACAATCATAAAGTTTCTCTCTAGTATGAATTTGCTTATCTTTAGAGGATTTGTCCTCATTTTTAAAAAGGATGTAATTAACTCATCACAGTCATATGATTACTATACCTTGTGAATTTTCTGATATTAATTAAACTGTCTCCCCAGATTGCCTTTCTACAGTCATTCCAGTCAAGAGATCTCCCGCCAGCATGAGTTCTCTAATGCTCAGAATGGCTGGAAAATTCAAAGAAGGACTCTTTACAGTCATTACACTCATAGGTTTCCTGCTGTTTTTTGATGTTCAGTTAACACCAAACAATGATGTAAGAAGGTGTTTACTATATTCATGTGTTTTCTTTCCAGTATGAATTCTATGACAAAGAGTTCGTTGTCCAGTACGTTCTGCACTTACATGAAGAGCCTATCGACATTTATTACGTTAAATAGGATTTGCCATTATAGTCATTGTTTTTTCTCCAGTATGAAACCTCTGATGCTGAGTAAGAGATATCTTATGACTGACGGCCTCCACACATTCATTACATTTATGAGGTTTCTCTCCAGTATGAATTTTCTGATGAACAGTAAGTTGTTTCCTCAGAGTAAAGGCCCTCTCACATTCTCTACATTCATAAGATTTCTTTCCTGAATGAAACCTCTGAGGCTGAGTAAGAGATATCTTATGACTACATGACCTCCTACACTGATTACATTCATAAGGCTTCTCTCCAGTATGAACTCTCTGATGCCCAATAAGTTTTGATTTCACATTAAAGTCCTTCCCACATTGACTACAATTATAAAGCTTTCTTCCAGTATGAAATCTCTGGTGTTGAGTAAGTTCTCCCTTTATATAGAAAGCCTTCCCACATTCATGGCATTCATAAGGTTTCTCTCCAGTATGAATTCTCTGATGTCTCATAAGAGAACATTTTTGGCTGAAAGCTTTCCCACACTCATTACATTCATGAGGATTCTTTCCAGTGTGGATTGTCTGATGAACAATAAGTTGTTTCCTCAGAGTGAAAGCTTTCCCACATTCTCTACATTCAAAAGGTTTTTCTCCAGTATGAAACCTCTGATGCTGAGTAAGAGATATCTTATTATTGAAGGCCTTATTACATTCATTACATTCATAAGGTTTCTCTCCAGTATGAATTCTCAGATGCTTGAACAAGCCTTTCCTTTACACTGAAGGCCCTCCCACATTCTTTACATTCATAAGGTTTCTCTCCAGTATGAATTCTCTGATGTTGAGAAAGTCCTGACTTCATAATAAAAGTCTTCCTATAAACAGTACATTAATAAGGTTTCTCTCCAGTATGAATTCTTTGATGCTGAGAAATTCCTGACCGCATAATAAAGGCCTTCCCACAATCATTACATTCATAAGGTCTTTCTCCAGTATGAATTCTCTGATGTGACTTAAGCTGTGCCTTCACACTAAAGGCCTTCTCACATTCACTACATTTATAAGGTTCCTCTCCAGTATGAATCCTCAGATGCTGAATAAGGTCTACCTTTACATAGAAGGCCTTTCCACATTTGTTACATTTATAAGGTTTCTCTCCAGGATGAATTTGCTGATGCACAATCAGGTATTTTTTCTGAAGGAAACCCTTTCCACATTCATTGCATTCATAAGGTCTTTCTCCAGTGTGAATTCTCTGATGTACTATAAGCTGTGCCCTCACAATGAAGGCCTTTCCACATTCACTACATTTATAAGGCTTCTCTCCTGTATGAATCCTCTGATGTCGAGTAAGTACTGCCCTCCTACCAAAGGCTTTCCCACATTCATTACATTCATAAGGCTTCTTTCTCTCCAGTTTTGATTTGATGGCAAATCAGATGCACCTTAATACTGAAAGCCTTCCCACATTCCTTACATTTATAAGGTGTCTCTCCTATATGAAATCTCTTATGTTGAGTAAGCCCTGAGCTGTAATGGCAGGCCTTCCCACATTCCTTACATTCATAAAGTTTCTGTCCTGGTTTTGCATAAGGAACAAGCTGTTTGCACTCAAAGAAGGTCTTTTCACATTTATTGTATCCATTAGGTTTTTGTCCAATTTGAATTCTACAGTGTGGACTAAGGGTTTTGTTCTCTGAAAGAAAGAATAATGGACTGATTAGTACTGTCTCTTTTCTTCTCTTTCCCAAAGGCTCTGTCTCTGTTCACAAATTTTATAATTGTTCTCCTCCCCTGCTTGAGAGACCCAATCTAACTTGGTTTATACAGGGAACTCAATATATGTTATGTAAAATCTAAGGATATATAGTTAATATACTTAAATCAATAGATTCAGGACTAAATTTTTTCTAAGTGTGCTGATAAAAAGAGGAGTATTAGAGGGATGAAAAACACCTGTCCTGCAAATGATCAATAGTTGAATATTTAGTAAAGATTACATTCACATGAGCAAAACCAGGAGAACACTTCCCACAGTAAAGCAACACTGTGTGATTACCAACTTTGATAGACTTAACTTTTCTCAGGAATATAATTATCTAAGACACTTCCAAAAGACTCATGATGGAAAATGCTATTCACATCCAGAGAAAGAACTATGGAATCTCAATGCAGATCGAAGCATACTATTTTATCTTTCTCACAGTTTTTCCATTTTGTTCTGATTATTCTTTCACAACATGACTAATATGGAAATATGTTTAATATGATTGCATGTGTATAGCCTATGTAAGATTTCACGCCATCTTGGGAAGGGTGAGGGGAGGGAGGAGGAAAACTTTAAAACTCAAAATCTTAAAAAAGTCAACACTGAAAACTAAAAATAAATAATTTTTTAAAAAAAGATTGCATCCACAAAAAAATACGGTTTTTTATATCTTGCAAATATTGTCTCACAATTTGAGCTGAGCCTAGATAGGGGAACAACTAAAAGGAAAAAAATAAAAAGAATCTATATGGATTTGGGAAAGAAGAGAGGAGAGATGCAAATACTCACCAGGGAACAGACTTAAGAATAAAAAGGGGAGGGTTATAAAGCAGTTTGGTACAAGAGGAAGAGCAATAAATTTAGAGGCAGAACACCCAGGTTCAATGCTGCCTCTGTCACTTTTTATACCTATATGGCTCTCTTTTTTTTTTTTGGATTTTTAATTTTAATTTTTTTATTGTGAACTAAAAAAATAAACAAGAACATTTCACTATACAAAGAATTTTAAAAATTCTGTATGTGAAATATGAACTTTCATTCCACAGTTTGAATGTTTTAAAAGTACATACTAAGTTTAACCTGGTAGTAATAAAACTATGTTGCTGGTTTATAACTGTTTATAAAGTTTATAACTTTATAACTGTCCTCTCCACTGTGTATTTTCAAATGTTTCTTTGAAGCTCTTTTTTCTCCTTTTTAAAATTGTATTGCTACTCAGAAAATTCTCCTTCCCTCCCCAAACGTAAAAGCCCTTCTCTATAATAAATAAGTATAGGCAAGCAAAACACATCTGCACATTGGCCACATCTCAGCATATATGTCTCAATTTTTACCATACGTTCAAAGGTTTGGACCAAGTGCCAAATCCAACCTACTGCCAATTTTCAGTTTGTGAATAAAAGATTTGTGAGTTAAAATTGTTTTATGTTTTTGAATTAAATTAAAATTTTACACTTTAAATTATTAAATTTAATTTAAAATTTAAATTAAAAAATCTTTGCTAGTGAGCCAAATAGAAAATTTCTTAGTGGAGAATGGAATTTGGCATTTGGAACACAGTCTACTAACCCCTGCTGCAGCTCATCACTTCCTGCCAAGGAGTCAGTTTTTCTCCATTAGTCATTTTGAAACAATTAAATTTTATTTTTTTTAAGCAGCAGAAATCTGACTTCTCTTTTTCCCTCTCCTCAGCTGAGAATAAAAGAAAAACAAAATTCCTTCTACAAACATGCAGAGTCAAGCAACAGCAAATTTCCATGCTGGCCCTGTCCAAAAGAAAAGCACACTGCACCTAAGTCTCACTCTACACTCCTAGTCCTTCAGCTCTCTATCAAGAGGTGGGCAACAGGTTTCATCATTAAATCCTCCAGAATTGTGGTAGGTCATTGTGGTGATCAGAAGTCCTAAGACTTGAAGCAAACTACATGCTCTCGTTCTTTTCCATGTTTGGATTTGTTTCTTCTTTCCCATCGTTCACTCCATTGGTTACAACCCTTCTCTACAACCAGACTAATATCCAGTGTGAAAGTATTTGCAGACCCTATACTTGACTGCATGTTGCCTTGGAGGGAGGGGAGAACATTTGAAACTCAAGGGATTGTAGAACTGAATCTTGTAAACTAAAAGAAAATTTAAAAAAAGAAAAGAAGTCTAAGACTTTCAGGGCCATTCATCTTTACAATATTGTTGTCCTCGTATAAATTTTTCTCCTGGTTCTATTCACTCACTCTGTGTTAGTTTGTACAAGTCTTTCAGGTTTTTGTGAGATCACACCCCTCATCATTCCTTATAGCACAACAGGGTTCTACCACATTTCTATACCACCACTTATTTAACCGTTCCCCAACTGATGGGCACCCTCTCAGATTCCCATTCGTTGTCACCTCAAAAAGAACAGCCTTAGAATTTGCTGACTTGGGATTAACTCTTTTATCTTATTCTAATTCACTTTCTCTCTTCTCCTCTATCCCTGTTTCCCCCATGGAATGAAATGTATTTCTGTACCCAACTCTGTGTGTGTATGTGTGTGTGTGTGTGTGTGTGTGTGTGTGTGTGTGTGTGTGTGTGTTCTTCCCTTCTTTGACCAGATGAATTACATTCAAGTGTCAGCTGCTCTCCTCACCCTTTCCTCTTTGTTAATATAGACATTTCCTTGTGCAACCAATAATTTCTCTGGAGAAGAAAAAGTCTGAAGAGGACATACCACTCTGTCCACTGTTTTACAAATATTCTCCAACAGAGTTATTGCTTACAATAACTCATCTGCTTTATTTTCATTTTGTCACCTGAATAACTGCTTCTTGAAGTATCTCCCTCTATAGAGCCAAGAGGCTTCTTCCTAAATGCCAGAGTTGTTTCTTGCAATGATTCATTTGTTCAGTTTTCATGTACTCAGCTAGGCAGTTGTTTCTTGGGATGTCTCCCTTTGGCATCCAAGATCCTCCTCTTCTCTCCAATTGGGAGATGACATTTAGTTTGGAAATACTATTCAGTGACAATGGAAAAAATTCTAAGGACTGTCATCTAACAATTCAGTCCTCCCTATCCTTGATAGAAAGGAGGAACAAGGGCATGGAATGTTGCTTACACTATTGAGAACACTGACCATGTTAGCTTGAGCTGGTTTTGCTTCTTTTTATTTGTTATGAGAGGTATCAGTGGTTTAATAGGAAAGGGCAGGAAGATATTTCATAAAAATGAGTGTGTAGTTTAAAAAGTATCCAAAAGACTTTAGCATTATTTAATATTTTATTTTTCCCCCTTTTAAAAAATCTGAGTTTGAAATTCTCTCCCTCCCTTCTTCTCATCTCCCCTCACTAAGAAGGCAATCAATGTGATATAGGCTATTACATTTGAAGGGATGCAAAACATATTTCCATATTAGTTATGCTGTTAAAAAAACACACAGACCAAAAAAAGTTTTTTGAAAGTATGATTCGATCTGCATTCAGACTCCATCAGTTCTTTCTTTGGGAGTAGGTAGCATTTTTCATCATGAGTCCCTTCGAATTATCTTGGATCACTGTATCACGGAGAATAGCTAAGTTATTAAAAGTTGATTACCATGCAATGTTGCTGTCACCACTGTGTACAATACTTTTGCTCACTTCACTTTTCATCAGTTCATGTAAGTCTTTCCAGGTTTTTCCAAGAGCATCCTGCTTGTCATTTCCTATAACACAGCAGTATTCCATCACAATCATCCACTATGACTTGTTCTGCCACTCCTCAATCGGTGGGCCACCACTATAAGAGCTGCTTTCAATATCTTTATCTATACAGGTGCTTTCCTTTTTGTTTTTTATGTCTTTGAGATACAGACCTAGTAGTGGTCTTGCTGAGTCAAAGGGTATGCACAGTTTTATAGCCCTTCGGGCGCGGTTCCAAATTGCTATACAGAATGGTTGGATCAGTTCACAACTCCACCAGTGCATTAGTGTCTCATTTTTCCACATTCTCTCCAACACTTGTCATTTTCCTCTTCTGTCTTACTAGCCAATATAATAGGTGTGAGATGGCACCGCAGAATTGTTTTAATTAGCATTTCTCAAGGCAATAGCGATTTTTTTCATACAGGCTATAGATAGCTTTGATTACTTCATCTGAAAACTGTCTGTTTTGACTATTTATCAATTGGAGAATGGCTCTTAATAAATCTTAGTTCTCCATATATTTGAGATATGTTCTCTTTATCAGAGAAACCTGCTGTAAATTATTTTATAGTTATGATTATTAACTGTATTTCTCTCCTTCCTATTTTCTCATTTATCCTACTTTTGCTCTCCTTTCACTCTGTCCATCTTCAAAAGTGTTTTGATTCTGATTACCACCTCCCCAGTCCATTCTCTCTTCTATCAGACCCCCTCCCTTTTTCTTATCCTCTTCCCATACTCCCATTCTATTTTTCTATAGGGTAGCACAGATTTCTATACCTAAGTGTGCATGTTATTCCTTCTCTGAGCCAATTCAGATGAAAGTAAGGTTCAAACACTCCCACCCATCTCCCACCCATCTTCCTATCCAAAAACTCTTTTATTTTATTTTATTTTGCTTTTTGGAGGGCAGTTGGGGTTAAGAAACTTGCCCAGGGTCACATGGCTAGTTTTTGTGTTAAGTTTCTGAGGCCAGATTTGAACTCAGGTCCTCCTGATTCCAGGGCCCATTCTCTATTCACTGTGCCACCTAGCCACCCCACAAAAGCTCTTTTGTGGTGGGATATTTTATCCCGTTTTACCATCCCCTTCCCCCTTCTCCCAAAGGATTCATCTTTTTCACCCCTTAATTTTAATTTTTTGATATCATCCAATCATATTCAAATCACACCTGTGCCCTTTGTCCATATATACTCCTTCTAATTGCCCTAAGAATGAGAAAGCTCTTAGGAGTTACAAGTATCATCTTCCCATGTAGGCATATAAACGGTTTAGCCTTATTGAATTCCTTATAATTTCTCTTTCCTATTTACTTTTTTTATGCTTTGCTTAAATCTTATATTTGAAAGTTAAATTTTCTATTCAGCTCTGGTCTTTTCACCAGGAATGCTTGAAAGTCATCTATTTCACTGAATTTTAATTTTTCCACTGAAGGATTACACTCAGTTTTGCCGGGTAGATAAATTCTTGGTTTTAATCCTTTGTCCCCCAGAATAACATATCCCAAACCCTCCAATCCTTGAATGTAGAAACCGTTAAATCTTGTTTTATCCCTCCATGATATTTGAATTGTTTCTTTCTAGTTTCTTACAGTATTTTCTCCTTGAACTGGGAATTCTTGAATTTAGCTCTAACATTCCTGGGAGTTCTTTCTTTCAATTTCTATTTTATCTTCTGCTTCTAGAATATCAGAGACATTTTCCTTGATAATTTCTTAAAAGATGATGCCTAGGCTCTTTTTTGGCTCAGGGCTTCCAGGTAGTTCAATAATTCTTAAATTGTCTCTCCTTGATCTATTTCCCAGGTCAGTTGTTTTTCCAAAGAGATAATTCACATTTTCTTCTATTTTTTTTTCATTCTTTTAGCTTTGTTTTATTGCTTCTTGATGTCTCACAGAGTTATTAGCTTTCACTTGACCAATTTCTAATTTTTTTTGGAGGAGAGAAGGCAAGGCAATTGGGGTTAAATGACTTGCCCAAGGTCACACAACTAGTAAGTGTTACAGTGTCTGAGGCTGCATTTGAACTCAGGTCCTCCTGACTCCCTAGCCAGTGCTCTACTCACTGTGCCACCTAGCTGCCCCCAATTCCTAATTTTTAAGGAATTATTTTCTTTGTTGAGCTTTTATACCTCCTTTTCCATATGGCCAGTTCTACTTTTTAAGGAATTCTTTTCTACAGTGAATTTTTGTACATCTTTTTATTTGTCCAATTCTGCTTTTTAAGGTATTCTT
Source organism: Pseudocheirus occidentalis (assembly GCA_028646575.1). Lineage (NCBI taxonomy): Eukaryota > Metazoa > Chordata > Mammalia > Diprotodontia > Pseudocheiridae > Pseudocheirus > Pseudocheirus occidentalis. The sequence goes on from CM053595.1 coordinate 294,124,035, forward strand.
CTCTTCACTGGATTTTTGTGCCTCTTTTACCATTTAGCCTATTCTGTTTTTTTAATGTGTTGTTTTCTTCAGTATTTTTATACCTCCTTTACCAAGCTGCTGACTCTTTATTATTATTATTATTATTATTGTAGCACTGTCATTTCTTTTCCTAATTTTTCCTCTCTGCCTCTTATTCGATTTTAAAATCCTTTTTAAATTCTTCTAGGAATTCTTTTTGGGCCCAAGACCAATTCAGATTTTTCTTTGATGCTTTGGATATAGCAGTTTTGACTTTGTCTTCTCTGAGTTTGTATTTTGATCTTTCCTGACAACTTTCTATGATCAGGCTTTTGTTGTTGTTGTTGTTTGTTCATTTATCCAGGCTATTTCTTGACTTTTAACTTATATTAAAGTTAAGCTCTGCTCCTGATGTGGAAGGGGTGTTGTCCCAAGCTTCAGGTTTTTTGTACAACTACTCTAATAACTAGTTTGGAGCAGAGGCAGGGGAAAGGTCTGTAAGCTTTCAATTCTTCCAAGGTGGTATGATTTAAGGAGAGGTATGTTTACTTCTTTCCTGGCTTGTGCTATGTCCTGCGAGCAACTACAAGCACTATTTTCTGCCCTGGAACTGTGACCAGGACTCATGGTCCCCTGTGACAACAAGCTCTAGTGCTCCTCCCTACCCTGGGACTAAAACCTAGATCCAAGTATGGGTAATGCAACAGAGTCTTGCAACCAGTGCCAACAAAAGGACCCCTGTAATCTCCTTCAGACCAGTTGTCAGCACCCCTTACCATCTTTGGGCTGAGATAAACCAAAGCAGCCAGAGTTACCACTGTTTCAGTCAATCCTAAGGTCTGCTACTGGTTTGATTGGGAGTACCCTGCACTGGACTGCCCTCCACTCTCACCCTACCGCAACAAACCTTTCCTGTCAACCTTTTAAGTTGTCTTGGGCTGGAAAACTGTTTCACTCCAACCTTTTGTGGGTTCTACCACTCCAGAATTTGTTCTGAAATATTAATGTTGCTTGAAGGGGAATTTGAGAGAGCTCAGGTGAAGTCCCTGCCTTTTCTCTGACATCTTCCCAAAAGACTTTTAAAAAAGAACTCAATCCTGGTCCAATTTTTCACTGTAGAAAAAAGTAGGCATACTAGAAAAACCAGGAGTACATAAGACTTCTGAGGATGTTTTACAGTGTCTTGATAAGAAGTATGGGAGAATGGGATATAGAGTTGGGCTCAGAAATAAATTGGTTTGTTTTATTTACTCCCTATTAAGGACAATAGGAACATTTTATATATGCTGTTATGTGCACAGACATTTTAAGGAAGAATCTTGGGGGAGGCTAGGTGTTGCAGTGAATAGAGCACTGGCTCTGGAGTCAGGAGGACCTGAGTTCAAATCCGGCCTCAGACACTTAACACAAAAACTAGCCGTGTGACCTTGGGCAAGTCACTTAACCCCAAACTGCCCTCCAAAAAGCAAAAAAAAAAAAAAAAAAAAAGGAAGAATCTTGGGTCTGAAGCAAAAGGGACCAAGAATCAAGTTGCTAACTTCCAGTCTTATAATTATAAACAAAGATTTTTTTGAGTAGGAACACATACAAGTACTCTAAATCTTGACCAAAGAAGAACTAAGAATTTCAGGTTTCTGCATGCTAAACAATAACTGTTAAAAACCTGAGATGCTAAAAAATATTTACAGCAACTCTGTTTGTGAGGGCAAAGAACTGGAAACCAAGGGGTGCTGTTGCGGCGGTGATGGCGGCGGCGGCGGTGGTAGCAGTAGTAGTTGTTGTTCAGTCACTTCAGTTGTGTCTGACTCTGAATGACCCAATAAGGGTTTTCTTGGCAAAGATACTGCAGTAGTTTTCCACTTTCTTCTCCAGCTCATTTTACAGAAGAGGAAACTGAAGCAAACAGGGTAAAGTGACTGGCCCAGGGTCATACAGCAAGTAAGTGTCTGAGGCTGGATGTGAACTCAGGAAGATCAATCCTCCTGCCTCCAGGCCTGGTGCTAGCTGCCCTGACCAAGAGGTTAACCATCAAATTGGAAATCACTAAACAAATGACGGCATACAAATGTTATTGTGCTGTACGTGAAGAGAACTGTTTCATAGAAGCTTGGGAAGATTTGCATCAACTTAAACCGAGTGAAGTAGAATCAGAACAGTTTACACAGTCACAACAACACTGCAAAGATAAACAATTTTAAAAGATTTAAGATCAATAATTATTGCAGCGGTCAACCATGATTCCAAAGGGGCAATAACAACAACGCTGACAGAGAGGTGCTGATCTAAATGTAAAGAGTGAGGCATTTTTGGACACGGCCAATAAGGGCATTTCTTTTGCTTGACTATGCATGTTTGTTACAAGGGTTTTGTTTTGCTTTGTTTTTACAATGTAAGAGGAGAGAGGGTAGGGATAGGAGGGAAAAAACAATGGCTAATTTTTTAAAAATTGAATTTTAAAAATCTTGAAATAGCCCACCGTATTTGTAAAGGAAGGAAGCAAATATCCCAATGGGCGGATTCTAATTCAAAGGGGACAGCTGTCCTTACCCAGGCAGACCAAGTTCTTGGAGTTCTCCAGCATCACATCCCTGTACGGCTCTTTCTGAGAAGGACCCACTCAGAATGCCCACTCCTCCTGGGTGAATTCCACAGCCTCGTCTTTGAATGTCATAGATTTCTGAAAAACAAAAAGCATTTGTGCTTACCCAGGAATCATTCCTCATCTTAACCTGAGAGGAGTGAACTTGAAAGAAATTTTGAGGGTGATTCTAACAGTGTTTGGGTTTTAAGATCTTCCAAGGTCAATATGTGAGTCCCAGTAACAGAACTCATTGAGGAAACACACTGCTCCAGATAGGTGGTAGACAATTTTCCTTTCATGACTTCAATCCATGTTTCCTAGTTCTGTCATCTGGGATCAAGCAGAATTAAGCTGACTCCTTCTACTTGATGTATCTTCACATAGTTGAAGACAACTACCACGTCCCTCTTGGTCTTCTTTTACAAGCATCAACAAATTAGTATGATCTACTTACCACCCAAATTGGTCTCCTCTGTTCACTCTCAAACTAATTATTGTCTTTCTCAAAATGCAATGCTCAAAAAAAAAAAAAAAGAGGGGCAGGTAGGTGGCATAGTGAATAGAGCACTAGCCCTGGAGTCAGGAGGACCTGAGTTCAAATTTGGCCCCAGACTTTACCATAAAAAACTAGCAGTGTGACCTTGGACAAGTCACTTAACACCAACTGCCATACCTTTCCCCCTCCAAAAAGCAAAATAAAATAAAATAAAATGCTCAGAAGTATGCATAACATTCTAGATTTCAGATGCAGCAGCAAGACCAGGGCAGAGAAGGGGGAAACTATCACATCCTTTGGTCAAGACACTACATTGCAGTGGGTTAGAACAGGAAGGGACCTCAGAGATTCCTTGTTTTACAGGATCACTAATTCATAATTGGAAGGGATCACAGAATAGGTCATAGAATGGAATTCTCTGATTTTAAAGATAAGGAAAATGAGGCCCTGAAATGCAAAGTTATTTCCCTACGCTCTGGTTACACTGAGAGCAAATGACAGAGCTAGGATGGGAGTCCACTGTCTTTGACTCTCAAGTCAATAGTGTTTCCAAAGTAACACGGGAGCGCTTTCGGGGCAGGGGTAGTTTCACTTTTTCTGTCTTGTCTCAAAGGGGAGGAGAACGTCCCGCACACAGCGAGCCATAAGCAAACCCAGGCAAAACTTTAAGAAGAAAAGTAAAAGGGGCGGCTAGGTGGCACAGTGAGTAGAGCACCGATCCAGGAGTACCTGAGTTCAAATCCGGCCTCAGACACTTGACACAAAAACTAGCCGTGTGACCTTGGGCAAGTCACTTAACCCCAATTGCCCTCCAAAAAGCAAAAAAAAAAAAAAAAAAAAATAGAAGAAGAAAAGGGAAGGCGGCGCGGGCAGCAGCTGAGCACCGGGGAGGAGGAGGAGGGGCCGGGGAGCAATGGCGCTGCTGATTGGCTCACAGTCCTCGCCCGCCCCCGGAGGAGGCGTTAATGAGGGTGGGCCAGAGAGGTAGCCTGCGCACGTGCATATCCTCCTCAGGGCGGTGTCACTGCTCCTCTCCCGCCCTCTTTCGACGCCTGTATGGCCCTTTTCCGGCCCCTTCTCACCCTGGCTTAGGATGTAGGGCTTAGGCTCCGGTCGCAGCCGAGAGAAACTCTGTCCAGAAATCAGAGCAGACGAGGCGGAAATGGAAATAACTTTCTTCCCCCTCCAGCGCAGGGGTGGAAAGGGTTAATGTGGCGAACAAAGCCTTCTGGGAATCGTAGTTCCGAGGTTACCCATGCGCAAAGCTCATGGTCTCGGAGGGCCATGTTCCCTAACATCCTAGTTTCCATAATACACCAGCACCCCCTCCGGTTCCTGGACGCATTTGTAGGCGCAGCTGGAAGGGATCTCTGTCTCCATCACCAATCAGCTGCCTTTCTAGAGTGGTGCAAGACCTGGCGTCAGAAGACCTGAGTTCAAATCCAGCATCAGATACTTAACTAGCTTTGTGACTGGGCAAATCACCAGTCGGCTTCCTGCCTCAGTTTCCTCCTCTGTAAAATGGGTACAAACAGCTTCAAATGGGATAATAATTGTAAAGGACTCAGCACAGTGCTATATAAACACTGTTATTTTTATATTTCTCCTCTGGTCTCACTTCCTGGCTCTGAGCCAGGCAAAAACAGCCCTGGTGCCAGAGGGATTTTGCTCAAAGAGCAGACTTCAGGAATCTGGGTTATTAATCCTTTCACAAACTAATCTCAGCCAATATCTGCTTCCTCTGTGCGCCTGGAGTCGTGGCCCAATGGTCTCACTTCCCTCCCTCCTTAGCCCTGGAAATTCTGGAGGTGCAATAGGGCCTCTGACCCAAAGAAGTACGAATGAATCCACCACACAGCAATGCTGAAATGGACTCTGGGGCCACGGCCTGGAGCATGTTCAGAGCTGCCACGACCACTCTATGGGAATTTGGGGGCCTGCTTTGGGCCACGTGTGACTTCAGGCTGAAAGAGTTGTCGGGCTTTGAGAGTACGGAGAGTCCCCTCAGTGGCTTCAATGACTCAGTGAGTGCCTAAAAAGGAAACTCTCGTCCTCCCTCACCTGCCTTACCCGGAATGCCCTTAGCACTGTTTAGAACTGTTTCCTAAGAAGCAATGACCGCAACCTCCTGAGCCCCGGAGCTCAGCGCACCTGAAACACGTCTTTATCAGGTTTGTCCAGGCAAGGCTGAGCCTCGGTTTGTTCTTTCTGAATCTTAAGTGAATAAGTATCTATCAGTGTTATCCAGGCTTGGCTACGACCATGAGAATCCGACAAGTCACATCATATCAGAACAAAACGGCAGCGTGAGTGTAGGGGGGTCGTACAACTCTGAGGCGGAAAGGGAGGAGATCGCCCCCTGTCATTTACTCCAGAACAAAAGGACTGACCTAAATCGGACCGTTTTAACAGCAGATGCGAGGGTATTTATTTAGAGGCTGCAGAGCCTGAGGTGAAGCGTAATATGCAGAGTTAGCAGTCCTGCTTTTTGCATTTGTGATGAGGTTTAAGTATCAATCAGCCTATCAGCAGACCGTAACCATATTCATCAATTACGTTACTTAATCCCGACCTAGGTTGTATCTGTCAGATGCTCATTAGGCATCTTTTGTGTAGAGGACTAAGTCTCCTGTCTCATGCAGCGAGGCATAATACACTGAATGCCCTTTTACTTCCCATTGGCGAGTATAGCCTTAATGTGAACCATAGCCCGAGCTACAAGGGCAAAATGTCAAAGGTAAGGGGATAGCGATTTGAGGGCCAAAATGTGAGAGCCCCTCTCTTGTTAAAAGCCAAGCTTCCATAATTGAATACAGTCCGGATCATATGCTTGAGTACAGAACAGGGCGTAAGTACAATATTCCAGCCCCTATGGATAGTTCTTCAGTCGGTTTCTCTAGCTGTTTCCTAGTGGCTTACCCTACATATTCTCCAGTCTTTGATACCATTACACCACAAGTGATTACAATTGTATTTCAGGACTAAGCCCACCATTACTGAATATTGTGTGATGGAAATATTTTGCACAAAAAAAATTAATCTTGCAGAAGGGAAATTTCAAAAGCAAACATTTCATAAATAAGAAAGAAGTATTTTTTTTTTTAGTCCTATCCTGCTTTGGAAGGATGCTGTGAAGAAAGGGGGGAAAAAAACCCTCTGAAATTCACTGGAGTCAATCCAATTATTATAAAAACTCATGTTTAGAAACCAACAGACATATTAGACACCTGTATCAAATCAGGATCCCTAACCAGAGAAGCCCGATAAGGGAAGAAATTGGCCGTACAATCAAGGAAAGTTCCGGGGAGGGGAGAGGAAGGGGAACAAGAAGGATGGAGTTTTAGGAGAAAACATCTGAGGGCCACTAAGGAGGGACCCAATTTGTTTGACTTTAAATCCCTTCCCCAATCAGTGTTAGTGGTCCTTGAGTCTTAAATTGTTCTTTAAAAAATACGAATTTGGGAAAATCAAATACATTTCAGTATATAAAGTATACAGAGGATTGTATGATCTTGTAACTCTATTAAGTAAAGCTTTAAAATACGTTCAGTTTAGCACGTTATTGCTACCACTGCTTGTCTGTGTTTTCTTTTAAATGCTTTTTCTGTGTATCTGTAAACGTTTCATTGCCATAGCTTTTCTTCTGTTTTTATCACTGTCATTTCCCCCGTAAATGTTCTCATCCCCAACACAAAATAAAATAAAATAAAATCCTTATTGAAATGCTAATTGATTTATGGAACAAAGGGATCCCTCTGGGTCGAGCTGGGGGCGGGTACACCGGGTTCTTGGGCTGTTCACCGGGAGAGACCACGACGACTGCAAGGGGGAGTAGTGCTTCAATCACCCTTTAATAAGGCATAGAAAGTAGAGAAAATGCAGACGCAGCTGCAGAGGGGCGCCCGAGGCATGCACGGTAGAGACAGAGGCAGACGGGTGGGGACCACGATAGGGTGGTGGAGGAGGGGAAGAAAACGCGAAGAGAGACTGACCTAACCTCAGCTCGGACTTGAAGCCCTCGGGCTGCACAGACAGCAGGCACAGGAGGCAGATGAGTGCCCGGAGTAGGGCAGGAGTTTGAAGTCTCGTTTTTTTATGGGGTCCTGGTGGCCGACTGCCCAGCTTAGCCAGCCCACCTTGGGGTTAGCTCCTTACAGGATCCACATCCCCTAAAAGTTGTCAGTAAAACGTTAACGTTCAGTATCCGCCTCATCTCCAAGTGTTCTAGACCATGGGCAGGTCTGACCGCGGATGTCTGGAGCCTCTCAGAGATCTGGGGTTCATAGGACCCAAAGTCCCTAATGGCCAGCCTTGGACGGCTTCCCCGGATTCAGCGCATAGTCTCAGGATGTGGCTTGTAGTGAATTTATGAGAAAGCTTGCAAGTAACCGTTAGGATCTCTTTATCTTTGGGACAGTCTTGTTACTCTATACCCGTTTATAAACTTACTTTACTGTACTAAGGAGGGGGGGGGGAGAGGGGGAGAATACGACTTAAATACACTTACCTTGTAACAAATAAGTAGAATCAAGGAAAACAAATCCACACATTGGCAAGTCAGAAAATGTGCACCTTCTTCTTCACCTCCAGACTATGGCCTTTCTGCCAAGAGGTGGGAATCTCCTGATTGCGCCGACTTTGCTGTACAAGTTCATGAAAGTCCCCAGGGCTCTCCTGAATCCTTCTCTTTCAGCATCTCTTAAAACAAAATAATTTTCCATCACATTGTTTTACTTTAAATCCCTTCCCCAATCAATGTTAGTGGTCCTTGAGTCTTAAATTGTTCTTTAAAAAATACGAATTTGGGAAAATCAAATACATTTCAGTATATATATATATATTTGAATATATATCACAAATATCATAATTTGTTCAGCTATTCTTCAATGGACAGCAATCTATTCCTTCCCCCCTCCCCCAGTTTTTGCTAAGGCAAAAATTGCAATAGTACAAAAAGTACAACAAACTTTCTTTTGTTCATAAATATGGTCTTTCCCCTCTTTCTTTGATTTCCTTGGGAGCAGAAGGGCATATTTTTGTGACTTTGGGGGATATCATTCCAAATTGTTTTCCAGAATGAGAAATACAATTCTCAACTCCAGTAATGATATTTGTTCTCCCAAAATCTCTCCAACAAATATTTTCTTTTTTTTTTTTACATTTTTGTCAGTCTGATGGCCTGTGATGGAATCTCAGTTGTTTTAATTTACATTTCTCTTATTCAGGGAATTTTCTCAGAGAGATGTTGATAGTTTAGAGTTCTGTGCTTGAGAATTGCCTGTTCATATTCTTTGAACATTTATTTACTGGAGCATTGATTGCTCATGTTCTCTCTCTTTCTCTCTCTTTCTCTCTCTCTCTCTCTCTCTCTCTCTCTCTCTCTCTCTCTCAGGCAATCAGGGTTAAGTGACTTGGCCAGGGTCACACAGCTAGGAAGTGTCTAAGGCCAGATGATTTGAAATCAGGTCCTCCTGACTCCGAGGCTGTTTCACCTAGCTGCACCAGAATTGCTCATGTTCTGACATGTTATCATCAATTCTCTACATGACTTGGGTGGGCTGGTTTTATATCTTGCTACTTTGCTAAAGTTGTTAATTGTTTCACTTAATTCTTTAACTGAATATGTAGGGTTTTCTATCACAAACTATTGCATCGTCTGCAAAAGCAGTGATTTTGTTTCCTTCTTGCCTACGCTATTCCATCTATTTATTTTTCTTATTACTGTAACTGGCATCAGGCAGCACAATGGATGGAGCACTAGGGCCTGTAGTCAGGAAGACCTGAGTTCAATTCTGGCCTCAAACACTTACTGGCTGTGTGATCCTGGCCAAGTCACTTCACCCTATTTGCCTCCATTTCCTCATCTGTAAAATGACCTGGAGAAGGAAATGGCCAAACACTCCAGTATCTTTGCCAAGAAAACCTAAATGGGGCCAGGAAGAGTTGGACATTTCCGAAATGACTGAACAACAAACATAACTAACATTTCTACAACTATATAAAGTAATATTCGACTTTGGTTTATTCTTGATCTTTTTGGAAATTACATACAATGCTAACTCTTGGTTTTGAATAAATATGTTGTTGTTGAATTGTTACTGTTCCAAATTAAGAAATGATCCACTTTTTCAAGTATCTTTAACATAAAAGAGTGACTTCATTTTCTCAAGAGCTCTTTCTACATCTATCAATATATTTTTTCTTTTGTAATTAAAATGGTTTATTATGTTCAAAATTTTCCATATGTTGAACCAAACCTACATTCCTTACATACATCCAACCTTGTAATAGATTATAATTTTAAAATTATGTTACTTTAATGTCTTTGCTAATTTTTATTCAATATTTTGGCATCAATATTGATAGAAATATTGGTCTATATTTCTCCCTGTTTTAGGTCATTAGTCATTAAGAAGAAGCAATTGTGGAGAAGAAACCTACCTTCCTTATTACCACTAGAAACAACCGATGACCAACTGCCACCAACAGGAAGATAAACACCCAAACTCTGGTGTAGCATGGCTCCCCAGGCCCACTGGTCTTGATTTCAGCTCACTCTGCATAGCCATCATCTTCTCCTGTGGAGAGGAACCCAGACATCCCACCAACTGCCAACCAACTGCCACTCACAAGGCAACAAGCAGGCCTAGCTGAAACAGGGTATATTGAGGGATTGATGAGAGGCAGCATGTGCCAAGTAGGAAAACCACCTTGACTACCATCTCTGGGACCCTGATGAAGACAATACGGGGCCAGCTTTAGCCCAGAAGCTTTGGAAATAGCAATGTCCTACAAACAAACAGAACTGTTTCCATCTGAGCCCCCATCACCATCATTGGGAGGAGAAATCGTTGTAGAGAAGGGGACCACTATAATGAGAAACAATCGCTCACCAGTTGCCTCCAAAAGGAAGGTGAGCCAAGGAGCTCTGGGAGTGGCAGCTCCCCCCTCCATAGACCCCAAGTCCTCTTCCAGCCCAGCTCTCAAAACTATCATCTCAGGAAGCAACTCCGGAGAGAAAGGGCTAAGCCATCTCCACCAACACCCAATCAGCTGCCACTCACAGGGCAGAAAGACCAGCCTAGCTGAAGTAACAGGGCACTGTGAGGAACAGATAAAAAGCAACGTGTGCCACAAACCTCCACTGTTGTCTCTTTATAGCTATATCTCCTTGGAGCTGAAGGAGACAGCCCAAGATTCTAAACTGTCAAGTGGTTCAACATCAGAAACTGATATGATTTTATCAGTGAAAATAACACTTGGAAAAAGACACATTATTAGCTACCTGCTTATGTGATAGCCATTATGCTAAGTGATAAGGGTGTCAATAAAGCCAGAAGACAGTCTCTCAGGGAGCTGACAGTCTGATGGGGGAGACAAAAATGCAAACAACTTACATAGGGGAGAAGCTGGAGATAATGAATAGAGCAAAGGAGCTAGAGAGGATCAGGAAAAGGCAAGATTTTGGCTAGGACTTGAAGGAAGCGACAGAGATGCAAAAGGAGAGAATCCTAGTCAGAGAAAATAAGATGCTTGAAGCTGAAAGATGGGGTGTCACACTCACGGAATAGCCAGAAGGTCAGTGTCACTGCAGCAAAGAGAATGTGGAGGGGTATAAGGTATGAGAAGACTGGAAAGGTAAAGGGAAGGCAGATTGTAAAGGGCTTTGAATGTCAAACAGGATTTCTAGTTAATACTAGAGGTGACAGGGGGCCACTGGGATTCTTTAAGTAGAGGGGTGACATGGCTGGACATCCACTTTAGGAAAATCACTTTGGCTGCTGAATGGAGGATGGCTGGAGTGGCAAGTCCTTTGGGCAGCCAGACCCATAAGCAGGCTGTTGGAATAGTTTAGACACAAGGTGATGAGTGCCTGTACCAGGCTGGAGGCAGAATCAGAAGAGAAGAAGCAAATTTGAAAGATGTTGCAAAAGTAGAATAGACAAGCCTTGACAACTGATTGGATATGGGTCAGGAAAAAGTGAAGAGTTTAAGATAACAAATAGGTTGCCAGCCCAGGGGACTGGGAGAATGGTGATGCCCTCTACAGTAGTAAGGAAGGTGGGAAGGAGGAAGGGTTTAGGGGAGAAAGATAATGAGTTCAGTTTTGGGCATGTTGAATTTCGGATGTCTCTAGGATCTCCAGTTCAAGATGTCTGAAAGGGAGTTGTTGAGAGACGATGTCAGAAGAGAGGTAAGAGCTTGATAAATAGATGTGGGAATCATCAGCATAAAGATGACAGTTGAATCCATGGGAGCTGATGAGATCACTGAGCAAAATAGGATAGAGGAAGAGATGACCCAAGATAGAGCCCTGAAGGATATATATGGGCAGTTATTAGGTTATAGATGTGTTATATGATTATAATATATGTCATTATATATATATACACATATATGTGTGTATGTATATATATATATATATATATATATAGTTAGTTAGTTAGAGGTTATGGTGAAAAGGACGAGGGTTGAGAAAAGACCATTAGATTTGGCAATGAAGAAATCATCTGTAACTTTGGAGAGAGCAGTTTTGATTTAATTATGAGGTCGGAAACCAGACTGCAGAGCATTAAGAAGAGAATGAGAGGAGAGGAAGTGAAAGTCAACATGAACGTATAATGTGCCGAATTATTGCGGCTATGGGACCGCCACTAGCTCATTTCGTTATCTTGTGAGCAGTGTGATCAGAGAATGTTTGGCCTAACTTTCTTACCATCATTTACATAAGATGAGCAGGTCACATAAGCAGCCCCACCTCTGGTGTTAATGCAGACTCCAGCTACATCTTGGTCATCGCTGACTAGTATCCTGGTTTAACCTTTTAACCTGATATAAATCTTCCTTTTCCATCTGTTCTTTGATGTATCAGTTGTTATGAGAGAAATGTCTCCTCTCTGATTTGAAGTGGGGAGTAACTGATGCCAAATATATTTTTACCACAACATGGAAATTATGGAAGTAAATCCTTAGCTTTTCTTATTATGCTCAAGCACAGGTTCAGACCTCAGAGAAAACCTCAATTATCATGAAGAGTCTGACAAGGCTTCTAAGAGGCAAAATTACATCAGAGTGACAGAGAAATAGCTAATTTACAAACTGCAATCTTGGACACTTCCCTTAGACTGTAAAAATGAAAGAGAAGCAAGATCTATAATCCCATGCTTCCTTCAATGTCATACAAGTTGAACAAATGTAGTTAAACTGGGTTATAATCTCATACATTCCCTAATGAAATTAATTTCATCAAAAAAACTGGGTAAACTAAGTCAAGTTACACATTCAACTACATTTAGAGGGTTCATAAATACACTGAGGAGGAGAATTTACATGTCATCAGGAAGCCAGAGACAGCTGAGATTCTTCCTTGGGCTTCTTATCAAAGCAATGTTTAAGTAAATTTTTATATGCCATGGGACAGATTTCAATCAGGTGAGGTTAATAGTAAGACAGACTTTTAATTAACTAAAATTTGCAAGAAGAATGACCTTGAATCCAAATAATAAAAGGAAATTTTAAATTCCTATGGCAAAATCATTGCTTTTCCCTTCTGCTGTCTGTAAAATTCCTTTGTGACCATCTTGCCTGGGTTATTGAAACCTATATAGAATTGCTTAAACTGCTGCTCATGGCCCATTGTTTTTATACACAACGAGTCTATGCCAGGTTTTTTCTCCATATCTCTTGTGTTGATAAATGTGATTGATGGTAGTAACTATCAATGAATCTTCTGAGAACTTTTCTACCAGTAGGAGTCCAGGAAGAGTTGGTAAGGAGTAATAGAAGACTAGAATTTGTTAAGAAGGAGCTGTGATAGGACAAGCTGGGGAGAAGTCCAAGAGTAGAAGACCTCGTAAAACTGAACTGGCTAAGGAAAGGGTCAAGATTGGGAAGGAAGGAAAGTAAATTCAGAGCAGGAATAATGTTCAGAGAGGTAATAAGGGATGGAGGGACTGGAGATCTCAATGAGGGACAGAACAGATTTGGTGTGGAGCATGAGGAGACATGGAATGAAGGAAGTTATTGTTAGATAAAGGAATGATAATGTCTTTGATCATGGGAGTAAAACAATCACAAGATCTAGTGTATGACTGTCCCTGGGTGTTTTTGAGGCGGAGTGAAGGAATAGAACATGGGATTTATGGATACTGAGGAATTAGGAGTTTAGGGAGTTAGAGGGAGCATCAATACAAATGTTCAAGTCCTTAGAATAAAGGTAAGAGTTGGGGAAAAGAGGAAGATGGTGATCCAGATGCTGTACTCCTTGAGAAAGAAGAGAGAACTTCCTGGAGGCCAGTATATAACAATCACCATGATCTGAATAGCATGGAAGATATTGATACTATCAATGTCAAAAAAAAGTAGAGGTCGCTGACTCATGATGTGTTTCCCTAAAAAATAAAGTTCAGTGGGCTCTTATTCCCCAGACTGTCTTTTGTTCTATTATTTCCAAAGGCTATTTGTATATTTCTAAGGTGTTTCATTTCATGTTGTGAATTGCCTTCCTTTTCAAAATATATTATTACATTCAATTCTGTGGCGTCTAGGGTGCAAGGTAGTCTTAGGTTCTTTGAATTTCATTTCTTTAACATTCAAAGGTCTTTCTCCTGGTTGCATGCAGAATTTGTTGACGTTAGAGCTGATGAATTTAACCAATATGTGCCCAGATTTTTTTCTTCTGGAGTCCATCTGGGGATTCTTTTGATTGACTTGTTGTTTTCTGTATTCAGAAGTTTGGGTACTTTTCTTATATTTTTTTCTTGTGTTGTTGTTTTATCTCAACTTGTGTCTTCTTAAATGATCCTTAAGTTCTCTTATACATTTTGTCCTCAAAGTCAATGTCTGGTTTACATAGAAATCATGTTTTTAAAAAATTATTGTTTTTACTTCTCTTCTTCCAGATTATTCTTTCATTCTCTTTTTTCTTTTTTTCTTTTCTTTTCTTTTTTTTTGCATTTTCCCTTTTGCTTCTCTGGAGGGATTCATCACTGCAGATTTATGTTTTTTGGTTTTGCCAATTATTTTAGCTGTGGATTTATGAATTCTGCCATTTTTTCCTATTTATTGCTTTTTAAGATTTTTATTTCTCTGTTGAACTATTCAGGAATAAACTGCTGTTTTTTCATGCTTTCTTGGAAATCCATAAGATTCTGTTTTAGGAGGGGTTGCTTAAATTCTTTTTGTCTTGAAATATTTATTTAGGGGAGGCTAGGTGGCTCAGTGAATAGAGCACTGGCCCTGGAGTCAGGACGACCTGAGTTCAAATCCAGCAGCAGACACTTAACACAAAACTAGCCATGTGACATTGGGCAAGTCACTTAACCCTAACTGCCCTACCTTCCCTTCTCCAAAAAAAAAAGAGAGAGAGAAAGAAATATTTATTTAGAGAAGTTTCCAGTCAGTTAAATGCTATGACAGATATCTTCCCTTGTGTTTTAATACCTTCTCTATTATTTATTGTAATTTAAATTATTAATTGTAATTTTTAGCTGAGCTTTTTTGTTCCTGAAATCCCTGGTAGTTTTAGATTTTTTCCCCCTTATAGACTCCTATTGTTCATTTTCTGATTCCTTTCTCCTTTGATGTTGGATCCCCAGAGCCTGTTGAGCTCCTTCAACACTGAGGAATTCATTTTGCAATAGCTTCAGTTCCTGCCCCAAGAGGTTTCTGGGGGATATGACTAGTCCTAGGCTTGATGGCCTTGACTGGCTTGATGCCAGTCCCATTTCCCTAAGGTCTGGTGTAGCCACACACACGTTCCTGTTAACACCCTGCTCTAGTCCCTCTGTTCTTTAGTTCTTTGAGTGCTGCCAACCCAGGCAGAACACGTGTCCCCCACCCTCACCCCTTCCTCTACCTCTCTTCCTCTGCAAGTTGGTCTACTGCTTGTTGTGATAGAATGGTGGGGTAAGGACAAGGTCAAGGTGTACCAGCTCAGAGACTAGCAAGGGAATTCCTGAGGAGATCACATAAAACAAGCAACTGAGTTAGGTTGTGCATTATGACAGAGTATAGAGGCTAGTAGAAGGGGTTCTGAAGAAGAAAGTTAGGGATAAGCATTCCTTTCTTTTAATAAGACTGTTGCTTTATTTGGCTTCTTAATGTCTTTACCAGTGGAGAAAGCTACAGTTGCTTTTCCTCTGGTGTATAATTTCTCTTTGGGAGGTGTTTTTGAGAATATAGATTAGAGAAAATCTCTAGTCCTACATCTTATTGGTCATGGGGCCTAGATGTTACCTGAACATTTCCATTTAGACTTCCCCCTCAGCTCAAACTGTACATTTCCAAAATACTACGGATCATGTTGTTGAGTCATTTCCATCTCTGTGACCGACCCCATTTAGAGTTTTCTTGGCAAAGATACTGGAGTGGTTTACCATTTCCTTCTCCAGCTCATTTTACAGGTAAGGAACAGGGTTAAGTGACTTGCCCAGGGTCACATAGCTATTAAGTATCTGAGGCCAGATTTTAACTTACTCCAGGGTCAGTACTCTATCCACTGCACCACCTAGTTGTTCCAACCACCACCAATAATCTTCTCCATCAAATAGCTCTTTTACTCAATACTCTTATTTCTTGGCATGATATTTTTCTTCCATGCTTCCTCTACATCAGCTTCCTCTAATCAGTCATTAAGCCTTGTCATTTCTACCTTAAAAACTCATCTATACCTTTCCCATTCCCATGACCACAACTCCAGTTCCTTTCTCTCTCATATCTGGATTACTAAAATTCAGCTCTCCCAAGGCTCCTTGATTATAGTCTACCATATCTTCAATTCATTCAAAAGTAAACTCCTAGTAGATTGGCTGACTAGTCTTTGAAAATCCAAGAATCACAGAGCTGGTAATTGGCAGAGCCCAGACTTGCACCAAGACCTGTTCCTTCCAGAGATCTTTCGCCACATTGCTGGTCATTAGCTTGAGTTTGTTCTCTTCCAGTTATGAGGGAATGCAAAACTTCATAACTCAGCCTGTTGTGTTATTGGTCACGTCCATTTACTAGAAAATTTTCCAGGGATGGAATCAAGATGGTAGAACAATAGACATACAGCAAGCTCCCTGCCTCCCACTCCCCCCACTAAAAAATCTCCTTAAGACAGATCCAAAAACCACACCAGACCAAATCTCAATGAGGAAATTTGAGAAAAAGTCTCAGTGGGACATTTATCTAGTCCAGATTGGCACAGGGAGATAATCAGAGAAGTCTGTGGATACTGGGGAAGGGGCTGGCCAGGAGGACACTACTAAGAGCACTATTGTCCAAGGAGATCCTATACACCAGGGCAAGACAGGGTACCAGGAGCAAACTGGGGAACCTTGATGAGAACAAGCCCAAACTGGTCCCGGTACTGGGTCCCAGCTCCATAGCAGTCTAAGGAGGGTGCCTGCAGCCTGGGACAGTATTCTGGGGTAAAGGAGAGGTTGGAGGCTCCAGGCAGTGTATAAAGAGAGAGCAGATTCAGAAGTAAGGAGCAACAGCGTAGTTCAGATCTCAGGAGCAGAGCCAGGTCTCACTCCTAGCTTTTAGCCTAGTCTGAATCCTGCCGAAGAATAAACAGGGCAGGAATCCCAGACAAAGGAAACCCTCCTGTTCTGTCGCACTGGACCGGTGGCTAAATCTACTAGCAGTCAGCTGTTGCTCAAACCCAAACCTAGTTCAGGAACTTGCAGAACTCAGACCAGTGGGGGACCTGATCAGACTTTGCCTGGATCAGACCGTTCTGGTAAAACTTACAGGGGAGAATGGAGGTTCTTACAGTTTCCCAACCTGAGCTGTCCCTGAGATATTAGAATAATACAGCACTATATCCTATGAAGGCAGCAAAAGGACTAAACCAGATCTTCCCCCCAGAAGTATGCAGAGTCTGGCCCTTATCAGAGCTCCTGGAGGACTTGCCTGTCACTAGCCCCCAGCCAGTGTGCTGGGAGTGCAGGGGCTACCCTTGGCTTTCCTTTCAAGTCAAGAAGTAATTATTAAGTGATTACTAGGTGTTAGCTGTTGAGCTAAGTGCTGGGGATGCGAACAAGAAAATAAATACAATTATAAATAAACAAAAATAAAATTCCCTGCCCTCACAGTCTAATGAGGGAGATAACATGCAAGCACCGTGTACAAATAAGACACCCATGGGATAAATTGGAGATAATCTCAGAGAGAAGTCATTAAGATTAAGCAAGGCTAGGAAAGGTTTCTTCAGAAGGCAAGGGTGAGACTTAACAGAAACCAGGGAAGCAGGAGATGATATGAAGAAGGAGAAAAGTCCAGTCATTGGGGGTGACCACTGGAAACACCTTCTCTCCAAAGAAGTGCCTCAGACCTCAGATCCTGTCTAGTGATCATATCTGCAACTCATATCTATGATACCACACACAGTCATGTCTATACGTACAACACATGGAGGAAGATGGGGGGGATACTTACCTGAAAGAGATCGGGTAACAGAAACCAAGGGAGGTCACAAAGGTGGCATTTGAACCCAGGTTCTGTGAGTTCAGAGCCAGTATTCATTCCACTATGCCATACTTACGCCATGACCCTCACCACCATGGCCACCTTCATTGGAAAAGCCTTCTAGTGTTTCTCTTAAAATATGGTGGCTAAAGTTAAAAAAAAAAAAATACAGCAGATGGAGCATGGCCTCTCCAGAATTGCATTTCCCTTCATTGCATTCTTTACCATCTGAGAGAGATGAAGGTTAACCAGCAAGAGGCTTAAGCTAGTTATCAGCCACGTGTTTTGAACAAAATGCCAGCAGATGTCCAGAGTTCCAAGTTTCAAACACTCCTGTTGTTCATTCTCTTCCCCTCCTCTGCTCATCTTCCGTTGGCCACCAGAGGGAGCTAAAACCATCTCAAATAAGATATCGCAGCACTTTCTCTGAATGGGAAGGGCTGATGATCGCTTCAAGGCAAAAATAATTTTCAGTTGTTTTTCATATCATAACTTTAAAGTTGGAAGGGACTGGCCGCCCAACTCCAGCCTGCTCCTGATAAGAAGAGCTTTCTGTCTTCCCAGGCAACCATTCTATCAGGCTCTGGGCATTCTCAAGAACCTAAATTCTACAGCAGTTGCTTGTCCCCTCGTGTTTACTTCTTCTATCACTATCTCCATTCTCCCTGTGTACTTGCCATCTGATGCCCGGGGAAAATTTGATCCCCAGGCTAAACCTCTATGGACAACTTCTCTGTTCCCCATGGCCATTTCCAGCCTCACCCTCTACTACTACTATCATGCGATAACTTTTTTTTCTTTTAATCAATTCAATCAATATTTCTTATCCAACCAATCATCTGGTGACTGTTGTCTAGCGACTTCAAGGACACTGCTTGATTTGTAATGTTTCTCTCTTTCCCAACTCCCACCATCACACTAGAGGACTTCAACAGACATTGATATTCCCACAAACACCACAATCTCCAAGTTCCTCAGTTTATTCATTTGTCATGACCTTCTCCCTTACCCCATCACAGCTATACACAGATTAGTCATACCCTTAATCATGAAGAGCTTTGGAATCAATTGTGAGACATGGGAGATGCTGGCACAGGACCGTCCAGCATAGCATGCCTGCATCAAAGAGATGTTGTACTCTATAAGCAAAGAGGAATTGGAGTAGCTCAAAAGAAATGTGAGATGCACAAATTTAGAGACATCTCTATTCCAAATTCTCATATGGACTATTTATGCCTGACCTGTGATGGAGCCTTTTGAGCTCACACTGATCTGATCACACTGTTGAATACACTGTACCTTGACCCCAACCTAGTGATGTCATTTTGGTCTTTTTTGAGAACAAAGGACAACAACCCACCAACCACCAATCTTGCCATCACTCTCAAATGCCCCACTTCACAGTTTAAAAATTCTAGAACCCCTTTACTTGATCACAATCATCTGGCATTCCAGTCCTTCCTCTTGCAATCCCAAGACTTGTTCTTCATCCACATCATATCCTGTAATCCCTCAAACCCCAGTTCTTTCCCTGTCCTTCACCCCTCCACTAGCTATACTCTTCCTTTACATGTTGTGACCTTCTGGTGAACCAGTTCAACTCCATATTGGTTTCTTCTCTTGAGTCCCTTGCCACCTTGTTTCAATGCCAACCTTGTTCTGCCAACCCTCAGCACTGGATTACTCCTGCCATCACTGCCTTCACTCCTACTCATATGCTGCTGAAAAAAAAGATGAAGAAACTAGAGAAACCTTGCTTAGTGTATTCACTACAAATTTGTATTGCATAATCTCAACAGAATCCTCAAGGCTGCAAGGCAGTCCTTTTACACCTCCCCGATTGACTCACTCGGCAGCTAAGTGCAGCCATTGACTTGGAGTCAGGAAGACTCATCTTCCTGAGTTCAAACCTGGCCTTAGGCACTTCCTAGCTGTGTGACCCTGGGCAAATCACTTAACCCTGTCTGCCTCCGCTTCCTCATCTTAAAATGAGCTAGGGAAGGAAATGGCAAACCACTCCATCATCTTTGTCAAGGAAAACCCCAAAATCCGACACAACTGAGCACTACTGAACTGAAACTGACTCACTGTTCCGCTTGCTTAGAGGTTTTCCAGACTTTTTCACCCGTTTTCATACCTACCATGACTTTCCTGCCCCAGACCCCCCCCCCTCAACTAAGAATCTTGACTTAGATTTTGGTAAATAACTTGAAGTCATTTGCAGAGAGCTTCCTCTTCTCCTCATCTATCACCCAGACGCCTTCTGCCACCATCTTTTCCTTTATCTCTGTCTCACATGAAGAGGTGGCCCTTCTTCTTACCAAGGTCCATATAACATGTAATAACTTCCATACCTTCTTCTTCAGCAGATTGTCCCCTCTCTCCTCCTTACTCTCTCATTAGCCTTCAATCTCTCCAGCTACTGGCTTCTCCCTACTACCTACAGAAATGCTCCTCCTCAAAGTCTTTGAGTTCTATATAAAGGGTTTTGTTGGGGTTCAGTCATTTCAGTTGAGTCCAACACTCCATGACCCCATTTGGGGTTTTCTTGGCAAAGATACTAGAGTGGTTTGCCATTTCCTTCTCCAGATCATTTTACAGATGCGGGAACTGAGGCCAACAGGGCGAAGTGACTTGCCCAGGGTCACACAGCTACTATGTGTCTGAGACCAGATTTCAACTCAGGAAGATAGGTCTTCCTGATTCCAGGCCCAGTGTCCTATTCACTGTACAACCTAGCTGCCCATGGAACTTCAGGGATTAGCTGCTTACTTTCTCTGGAGGCTAGGTTTCTCTTCTTGCTTTCTCCCTATTTCTCCTTCTGGCTGGTCTCCTCCAGGTGTGGGGTCTTGCAGCTGGGTCCTATGAAAACAGAATCTTTCTGGTGGAGGACCCTAGAGGAGGGAATCTTGTTTCTGGCCTGCCCAGGATTGGGACCCTGCTTCTGAGTTGCTATGGAAACAGAGTCTCTTTGCTGGTAAGCCTCAGGGGCAGGGTCTCCCTGTTGGCCCATGCCAGGGCAGAATTTCACTGCTGGTCAGTAATGTGATCAAGGCTTGTACTGGGGATGGGATTGTTGGGGTGGGGCCTTGCTGCATTGCACAGACTGCTCATTTGCCTAGGGGGCTACTGGTTTGCACAAGGGCATAGACTCACTGATGGATTTCCCCAGGCTTGGAGCTTTGCTGTAGGTACCTTGCTCTGAGGTTGGAGAAGAACTGGCTCCCCTCCCAGCCCAATGAGACAGACTTTCCTGAAGGGCAGGTAAGCTGCTTTCCTGCTCCTAGATCAGTTCTGAGGTGGTTTCTAGTTATTTGGAGGGGAATCTGGGAGGGCTCCAGAGGGTTCCTTCCTCATTCCACCATCTTGGCACTGAAAGTCCTATTAATACTTGTTGAATTGATCTTAAATCTGTTATAACTTAATTCTTAAATCTCTGACGTCATCCATGAAGGCATTTCTTCCATTGTTAAAATGCTTCTGTAGCTTAGTTAAAATATAGACAATTTCAGTGCCCCAAAGTATTACTACCCGGTCCTACTTAGATAGGTTAGAGTCTGTTGTACCACCAGGTCTGTATTTGAGATATTCCAGTGTTGGGCTCTTCTAAAAGCATTTCTTCTGTCAGCATAACCCAGTAGAAACCAGGGTCTTCTTCATTACCCTGAAAGTCTTCAGAATGGGCAAACTCTCATTTGGTCCAGTCATTCCTATTAGCTACCACTCAATACCTCTTTTCCTTTCCTGGCTAAATTCCTTGAAAAGGTCATCCACTACTGATGCTTCCCCTTCCGTTCCTCTCACTCCCTTCTAAATTTCTAGTCTGGCTTCTGACCTCATCATTTAGCTGAAACTGCCATCTCCAGAATTACCAGTGACTTCCTCATCACCAGATCTATTGAGTTTTTCTCCATCATCATTCTCCTTGACCTCTATGCAGCCTTTGATGCTGCTGATCACTGTCTCCTCCTGGATTCTCTTCTGTTTAGGTTATCACGCTGTTGCTCTCCCCTGGTTCTCTGTATATCTGTCTGAGCATTCCCTCACTATCGCTTTTTACTAGAACGTCTAGCTTGTATCACCTAAACATGGGTGTAATCCAAGGCTCTGCCATGGGCCCTCCTCTCCATTTTCTCTCTCTCTCTCTCTCTCTCTCTCTCTCTCTCTCTCTCTCTCTCTCTCTC
>CM053595.1:294146249-294161575 GCA_028646575.1 Pseudocheirus occidentalis
TGTAACTTGTGTTTGTATTCTCTGGAGTTCAGGGTGCTGACTTTTCCCCCTGAACTAGAAAAATGATACGTTTTTTTGATTAAAGAAATATCGTTAACCCATTTTGAGTTGCTTTCCTTTAGAAAAGCAGATCTAAGAACCTGTGCTAGCAGCTGCCCTGGGTATGTTAGGGTGCTTGCTGATATAACCTGGGGTCAGGAAGACTCACCTTTCTGAGTTCAAATCTGGTCTCAGATACTTACTAGCTATGTGACCCTGGGCAAGTCACTTAACCCTGTTTACCTCAGTTTCCTCATCTGTAAAATGAGCTGGAGAAGGAAATGGCCAAACCACTCTAGTACCTTTGCCAAGAAAACCCCAAATATAGTCATGAAGAATTGAGTATGAGTGAAATGACCAAACATCATCCAAAAGTGGAATAAACTGCTTTGGGGGACAGTGAGTTCTCCCTGATGAGGTATTCAGGTGAAAGTTAGAAGGTGACTTGTTGACTGTATAAGGAGAAAGGATTCTTGTTCAAGGGTGGGTCGGACTGTTGGCTTCTAGGATCCTTACCAACCCTGGGATGTTCTTATTCCTTCAAGGTCCAGCTTAGGTGTCACCTCCTCCGTGAAGCTCCCAGAGCTAAGAACAATCTCTCCCTTTCAAAGCACACTTGTATCACTCCTTTCTTGCATCATATTTAAATATTTATATTATATCACTCTATTCTATTGTTAGCTTCTTGTGGGCAAGGGCTATATTTTTTGTATGCATGTAGGTATGTGCCTTAAACACAGTAGCCCTTAATGAATATTGGTCGAATTGAATCAAATCAATTTAGTTTTTGTCTAGAAGAATAACTAAGGAAATGGCGTTACTTGCAGACATTCTGGCTAGGGGTGAATGCCTAAATGATCAAGTCAAACAGAACAGAGCCTTGTGTGCCAACATCTGGCCTTGTGCAAAATGAACTGAAGCATGCAAATTGATGTGAAGCATGTAAATTGATGTTACCCACAGCTGAGGTAAGAAGTGGCATTAGTGAATATCCACTTGGCTTCCTCAGGATGTTGGACCCAGTATTCTCCTGCCTCATGCAGATGGTGGAATGAATGGGGCAAGGGTCCCACTCCAGCAGCCCAGGCATTGTATTTGGAAATGTTTTACCTACGTAGAAATGAGATGCAAAGGGCTATTTCTCCAGGAGGGATGAGAGAGAATCTGAGCTATGAGTAAGGTCACCCCAAACGCCTTTCCACAAGGTAGCAGTTTTTCCAGCCACCAAGATGGATCATCAAGCCTGGAGAGAGGAAAGAGACAGAAGCTCCCAACAAGTGACGTGGATGAAAAAGCTACCCAGGCTCTTTCTTGAAATCCTCCACCATTAAGAATTCTCCAAAGACCTCTTATTCTAAAGCTGCAGTTCCAGGGGGAGTTGCAACTGACTTCCAGAACCCAAATTTCACCTCCTATCACTGTCTGCTCTTCCCTGGGGAACTTTGGGCCATTTGCCCATTGAATGGGACTCAGGAGCTTGGTTGGTCAAAATGAAGCAGCTGGGAAGGGTGATTGGACACTCAGGGAAGGGTGGATCCAAGGAAAAAGAATCAGCCCCCATGATAAAAAGAATGGGGAACTTCCCATACATCAGGATGGAGGATAAGAGACCCACATTTCCCAGAGGCAGTGAACGCAGTCTGGAAAGGTAAGGAGGTCAAGTTCTGTCTGGCAAGGCTGGATAATGGTGGTTCCCAACCTTTAAATCGTGCTTCGCCTCTGTTTTCCTTCTGTATCTTATTTATTGACCTAAAGTAATGGTATCTAAAATGGTTCAGAGTGGTGTTACAAACTATATGAAGAGATAACTTTTCATCTTGACTTTTGGAAAGTCAAATCTGGGTTCTGTGCTGCTATGCAAGAGAGTTGTTACGGACAAGCATGTTACATAGAATTGTAACGCCGAGAAGTTTCTTTGTAACAGCACGATATGGGCTAGAGAAGTATTAGGGAAGATCTGGGTTCAGATCTTGCCTTTGACACCTACTTTCTGTGTGACCCCGAGCACATCACAAGTTCTCTGAGCTTCAGTTTCCACATATGTAAAATGGGATAAGAGATACCTGTAGTATCTGCCTCCCAAGTGCCTCCCAAGGAAACAGTGTGTGAAGAGTTCTTTGCAAACTAAATCATGATATAAATGTCAGTGACTCTTCTTGTCATACTCTGTTATGCGTGGATAAGGGAATTCCATGAGCATGAAGAGCTGCCAAAGAAAGCAGCCATTTCCTGATAATTTTCCATTTAAAGAGGAGCTCCTTTGCCACATGGGGGTAACATTGTCTGTGAATCCACCCAACTTTTATTTCCTCTGCTTCGGCAGATGGGCTGGGGAAGGGAAATCATAAGGATTTCCTATGAGAAGCACAGTGTTCAAGGACTTGTATGGGAAGAAACAGCTCTATCTGGGATCCAAAGACAGCATGTGGTTACTTCAGTAAACAAAGCAGGGACCTCAGATAAGCTTTTTTGATCTGACCAAATGGACCCATCTTTCTAGTTATTGGGAATTGGAGGGTGCCTTCATACAGAGATGTCCAGCAGAAGTAGGTAGAGGCAGAGAACCCTCCTATAAACCAAATCAGAGAGAGAAAAGCAATGTTTGACTGCTGGGGAACTGAGACAACATGAGGACATACTTTACTTTTTGTATCCCCACAGCTTAGAACCATGGCTGGTACGTAGTGGGGGCTTAATAAATGTCTATTGCTAATTTGATTCTACAGCAAATTGCAAAGAAGAGGCAGCTGGAAATGCTGGACTTTTGGACAAAGATGACCTGGGCTCAAACCCTGGCCTAAAACTAGCTACCCATGTGACCCTGAGGAAGCTGCTTAACCCAAGTCTCAGGCAGTTCCCTAGGAATTTCCTCCTAAGTCATAGATGGGTTGGAATCTGTGTCGGTGCAGGGAATTCCCACACCTAGAGGTATTGGGAATTCTTTCTGCCAACACTGACATCACTAATCCTTCATGTAAATCATAACAGGATATAAAACAGGAAAAAAACAGATGAGCAAGGAACATGGAAAGGATGTTAAAAACAGATGACTACTAAAAGGCTAGACCCAATAATAATTTATTAAGCACCACCATTTATTAAGCATTTATTAGGCACTGATGACCCATAGACTGAATGCTGCTGCTTAAAAGTATTGTTACTCACATGATGGGTCAACCTAAAAAAGGAGATTAAACATACCTTTGTGCTCTCTAACAACTGACTGGGCAAGTTTTCATGAAGCCAGATCATTAAGCAAAGTCCTCATGGGCTTCAGTCATAAGAGCATCCTTCTTTACCTAACCTGGAAAAAGGTACAAGCCAATAAATAAAATTTTAAATTATTGTTCATTTTTCAGTTGGGTCCAACCCTCTGTGACCCCATTTGGGGGTTTTCTTGGCAAAGATACTGGAGTGGTTTGCCATTGCCTTCTCCAGTGGACCCAGTGGATCCATTTTGTCAGACAATCAGAGGTTAAGTGACTTGCCCAGGATCACACAACTATGAAGTGTCTCAGGCTGGATTTTAACTCAGGTCTTCCTGACCCTCACAGTCTAATGAAGGAAACAGCTACAAACATGGATAAGACCAAGCTAATCAGCTAGCACTCAGGAGAATCAGCAAAGGTGTGTTTTGAGAAGCTGAGGAGCAAGAGAGTTCTAGGCATGCAGGACAGCCAGAGAAAGTGCCTGGGGTCAGGAGATGGGATGACGTGTTTGAGGTTTGAGAAGCCCAGTGTTATTGGAACACCGAGGACATGGAAGCAAGGAAGGTGTAGGCTAGAAATGTAGGGCAGGGGTGGGGGAGCAGGTTAGAAAGGGCTTTGAATGCCAGAGATAGACATTGGTTCATTTTGTTACCGGACACTAACACAATAACCCTTTAAAGGAATCTCATATGCCAGCTGACATGTCTCTGCTAAGACGGGTCAGTTCCAGCGGCCCAGAGGAACCATCTACTCAACAGTTAATCTTTGGGCCATGATAGCCATCCTAGAGATGGCTCAGTTCAGGAGGGGCAACATAGATGGTGAAGGTTACACTGATCTTGAAAGCCTTCATCACTTCCTAGTTTTATGACTGTCAGTTTCAATTCACTCATCTGTAACATGGACTGAATAATATTTGCACTCTCTAGTTGATGGGAGTGGCTTATGGCTCAGATGAAGAAACTTTGAAACCACAGTATGTCAGGTTTATCGGTCTGTTTGCTTCAAGAAAACTTTCAAAGAATTAGACTGATTTTAATGAAATGTGTTACCCTGCTAGCAGCTTACCAGACAGACACTTTAAGATGAAGTAATAGTTCAGTCTGTCAACCTGAAAAACATTCTATACAATTGTTCAAACTTTCTAACAATTAGGGAAATGCAAATTAAAACAACTCTCAGATTGGGAACATAATCATGCTGCTGGTAGAAATGGAGATTGGTACAATCTTCTTTGAAAGCAATATGGCCCAAGAACTACAAAACCTTTTTTATTTTTGTTAAATTTCAATGAAGTCTGGAACATGAGTAGTGCCTAAAACTGCACTGAATGAGGTCACCTACTCATGAAAATATTTTTTATTGATTTTGGAAAAATGGGTGGGAAAAAGAGGTGGAAATTTTCTGAAGAAAGTGAAAGAGGAACAATATTCCTGGGATATCACACTCCTGGGGGTAAGGGAGAAGGGGAGAAATGAGACACCTTTAAACAAGAATAAAAGTCCTAATACCACTAACCAAAATAGCACAAAGCTATAAACAGCCTATACGTCTGATGGGAGGGAGCTGGCTGAGTAAATTTAGTACAGGAATGCCGTGGCATACTGTTGTAACCTAAGAAATTATACAAGTAAAAAATACAACAAAACATGCTAAGTCATATGAGAAATAACGCAGATGGAAGAAACCAGGATCAGGAAAAAATGCGTACACATGGACTACAACTATGTAATAAAGAAATAAGCAGGATGATAATAACAGTTAGAAAAGAAAAAATTCAAAGAAGGAAGAAACTCATCAGGAGACTTTGGAGGAAGGAGACATTTTTGTTTTTAAAGTTAATAGTCCCATTTTCTAGTAAACTGTAAATAATGGCACTTATATTTATTTGTTTTGTTTTGTTTATTTATTTATATATTATAAATAAAAAATATTTATATATTTTGAAAATATATTTTTGATATATTTTATTTTCAAGTTTCTGTCCATGAATTTGAAGGCTTGCTTTTTTCATGGTTGTTAAATTCAAATTGACTAAAGGAATAATTTTAAATGACATAATAAATGTTTTGAAGTGGGAATGTCTTCTGTAGTTTTTACTGACTTTCAGTGGTCTTGTCCATAGGTAAACATTATACAATTACACAAAATGGAGTCCTGGGTTCCAAAAAAGATTATCTGTTGATTTGGGGGAAAATATCCCTAAAGCACTGATAAGGAAAGATGGAAATTAATTTATTGAAGAAGGTAGGAGAGGGTTAATATTCCTGAGATACCCCAGGCTTTTGGCATTCTAGGCCTTCCTTGATATGAAGATATTCACACATTTGCCTAAGACCATGAAGGTTGAAGGGACCCACAGGTGTTTGAGAAAGGCTGCAAGTCTCAGCAGATGGCTTTTGGGCTCTGTTCCTCTTCTGCCCGGAGTCTTTTTGTACAGGGAGGTCATAGAGGTCTATCACTGTGGTGGACATTCGGCCAAGGGACCAAGGTGGAAATCAAACGTGAGTAAAATCCCTGTTTTCCTTCTTTGGATGCCTGTTCTTGTGAGTCTGTGTGAGAGTTGCAAAGTCTTCCCAGTCTGAAATTTTGAGCTTTACTATCCAATGTCATGCAATGAAAAAGGAAGAGATGGAAAAATCAATTGACAGCTGTTTTTAATTCAGGGCCAGGGCCACAAAATGAGAGAAATGTGTTGGGACAGTGGTTCAGAGGTGCACTCTGGTTGCAATGGTGAGCTCTGTGTGAAGCTAGAAGGTAGATAAGAAAGGGAAGCTGGGTTTTGGTGCAGTCAGGGCACTGAGAGAAACCACTGTGTATACAGTTTCGGTGCTGGGACCAAGGTGGAGATCAAACGTAAGTGCTTTTTTCCTACTGCTTTTATCACTGTTTGACTTTTTTTCCCCAGTTGGTGCATTTTTCTTCCTTTTTGTGTGTTTGTGGATTTGGGTATCAGGACAGACAACAAAAATTATTCCTAGACCCAGTGGCATAGAGGACAACAGGTAGCCAATTGTTAGATTTCTCCTTCTAAATTGAATTTGGTCAATAAATGGGATTCAAGGCTGGCTGCCCCTCTTAGGGAAGGTTTTTGTAGAGGGTCACATACAGGGAAGAACACTGTGGTTCACTTTCGGCTCTGGGACCAAGGTGGAGATAAAACGTAAGTGCCTTTTTTTCTTCCTTAATTCTTCACAAAAACTTTATGCTCTTTTTGCTGTTTTTACTTGTTTCTGTTGTTTGAGGTGGGATAGAATTGTTCAGTAAGATCAGTAAGAAGCACAAAGGAAAACAAGTTGGGAGAGAAATCTCTCTCTAAGTTAGCCAGCCCAGAGGGATCAACTGTATTTCTATGCATTTTGACTTTAGGCAGATTGTTTTGCTTTGGGTTCTCTCCCCCTATCCCCAACTAAACATTTCCTTATGGAAGGGGTAGCAATTGAGGGGAGAAGATCATCATTTGTTTGCCTTCTAAGCCCTGGGTTTGGTCCTTAAGGCATGAGGCTACGTATATATCATTTTTTGAAAAGAACTGTCACCTCTACTTTCCAATGAGTGGTTGAAAAGCAATTTGTCTCCTTCACTGCAAAAAAAAAAAAAATTGCCAAGATCTGGACATATAGATCATAAAGTTTTCTTGGAATTATAGCCAGCCCAGAGAGAATTAGTGGTAGGAGGAGGTTTTTGTTGAGGTGGAAGTTAGTAAGTCAACACTGTGGATAACTTTCGGTGGAGGGACCAAGGTGGAGATCAAAAGTAAGTGAATTTTTCTCAATCTTTTTTCTAAGACTTTGCGTCTGATCTTTATCCGTCTTTTGGAGATGTATGCTTATGATTTGTCCTGATGAGAGCCAAAAGAGTTATAAATTTATCACTCACAGAAAACCAGTTCATCTCTACCTCAAAAGGCAGATTTCAAGGGTTAGAGGTAAAAAGTCTAGATAATCTTGAAATTAACAGTGGGGTCTAGTTAAACTCTTTTTTATTTCTGGTAATTTTCTGGGTTATTTATTTTATGAAGACATTCACCTTTAGTTTCTGCTTATCATATGAAGTTAATCATCAGATCCTTTATTTAGTGTTATATAGACATAGCCTCAGTTAGAGTAACTCTTGAATGAAAAGAAGTTTTCTAGAAGAGCGGAGTTGTAGGTAACTATGGTTGGTTACTTTCAGCAAAGGGACTAAACTGGAGAAAAAATGTAAGTGAATTTCTTTTTTTATCAAACTAAATATGATCGTTGACTTTGTTCACTGTGATATAGAAAATGTTTTTCTCTTTGTGTCTTTTCTTTCTCCCACTGTCTGAGTATTAATTTGAAATTTAGTTGCAAAAGCTCTATATTATACAACTGCCGTAAGGAGAGAGCCAGAAAAATGTATTTACCTAAAGCCGAGTGTAGTAAGATAGTTAAATATGGGGTTTGTAATCAAATTGTTAATAATAAATTGTTAGAGAAAACCAGGGATGAGTTCTCACAAAGTAAGAAATTTATTTTTTAAAATGGATATTGGGAGATCAACTGGTCTTTTTTGTTCTTTTAAAAAACTATATTTCACTAGACTAAACCTGAAAAATTCCCAGCTTGGGAAGATCTGTCCAGAGAAAGCTAATATTTAAGAAATTTGTAAAAGAAGGAAAGAGAAATAATTAAGATTTGTTTTAAAATATGTGTAGATTTTTATAAAAAGAGAAGGTGTTTAAAATATTATGCTCTTAATTTTTTTTAAACTGGCGGTATGTAGTCAGAAATATAAACCCGTAACCGTGGCACAACGGACTTAGTCTAAGCGGTTTAAGGTGGTGGGTTTGCCCCGTGGACATGGCACAGCAAACAGTCATTGCCTTCACGTAGCGACTGGTGCCTGCTAATAAGACCCACACAGCACAATCTGTTTCTGATGTGTGCTGCTTTGGGAGGAAAAACAGAACATTTTTTATAAAAGTGGGTCAAAATGCATACAACTTGTAGGAAAGAGAATTATTTTCAAATTTATGGATAAATTTGCTCAATATTAAATCTTCCCTTCTTGGAAATTGCAAGAAGGGAAACGAAGGAGATAGAATAATTTAAAGATATCTTTTCTCTTAATAGAAATAATTTAAAAATTATAAAATTTAGTCAAAGAGCGAAGAGCTGGTGAAATAAAGTGCCATGCTCTTTGAGTGACATCCACATAAGAATCAATGAAAGTTAGCTGTTTGATAAATTTTTACTGAATTCATATAACTGCCATAAAATTATTTTTCCTTTGATTATAGCAAATAAATAATTTTGTCTTTCATAGTTTTTCCTCCACTAAAAAACAATGAGTGAATGTGATAGAATTTAGAATAATTAACTCAATAAGTTTGGTGAGATGATGCTAGCGCTAATGGGCTTTCAGCTACAGAAACTTTTTATACATACAAAAATAAAAAATATGATAGTTAAAATATCAAATATTTCTCCATATTTCACTGGAGTGTCTAGAATATATTGATGATTTTTCTTTGACAAATTTAAAAGATGATTTTCTAGAAGTGTTTCATTGCCTATTCCAGCCTATGATGAGTGACAGAGTCTTTTATTTCTCCCAGGAGTCTTGGGTTTTTTAACATCTTTCTAAAAATTCATTTAAAAACAGAAAATGTTTTGAGGATGTTTACCCACATCAAATGTATCTCTTTTAAACCAGTTTAATGCCAAATAAGAAATTTATGTCTCTAAGTCATTTCTGGAGTTTGACTTTAAAAAAAAAAGTATAAAATTTAGCGAATTATTAAAAGATTCTACAGGGTTAGAACTGGAAAGGACTTTAGATTAGCTAGCACAAACTGCTCATTTTACAGATCAAGAAACTGAGGACCAGAGGGGTCCAGTGGTTTGCTTGAGGTCACACAGTGACACAGCCAGGTCTAAAACCATGACCTCCAGACTCCCAGTCCTCCCCAGTATTTCCTCTGTTTCTGAGTCTGACATATTGCTTCAAACTCTATTCGAAAAAGTGAAAAAGAACCATATGGAATTTGTTTTAAAAATGAAAAGCACTTTGGGGTTGCTTTAAAAATACGTCATTTTCCTCTCTGTGAATTTAGCTTTGCTTGTAGCTGAAAATTCACAAGTTAGTGGGGAAAATACCTATGCTGGAAAAAGGACAGACTCTGTGACTCTGTGTGTCTTGGGCAACTGCTTTGTGCCTCAGCTTCCCCATGGGGGATGGACTCCATAGCCCCTAAGGTCCCTTTTAACCCCACATCCCATAGTTTTAAGTTGATTACAATTAAGCTTGCCTTAGTGGTTTCTGGGTATTGCAATGGTTTATGTCCAGGTTGATGATTTGGAAAGGACAATAATTTTGAACGATCAACACACTGAAAAGTGAATTAGTATTAAGAAGAATTCAAGCTGCTTCTTAGTCTGAATGCAGGTTGCTCAAGCTTGTGAAACCCTGAAAACTTCTTATGGGACTTTCCCAGAAACGGACACTTGGTGTTTGTTTTCTGATCTTCTCCTGATTGCTTCTTTATGAACCATTTTAAATAAGAAAAAAAAACCTAAGGGCTGGGGGATTTGCCATAAAAGAGGCTGCCTGCTGGTCTGTGGGCTTCCCTGTCAGCAGCTTGAATTAACCTGGGCAGGGGAGCGGAGTTCCATGCCACCATCTGACAGCTGCTGAGAGTCAGACTGCTTGGGCTAGTTTCTATTAGTTCAGGTGGCCAGATAACCGTTGGCCTCAAGCCACAGCCTTGTGGTGAGCATGGCTGAAAATTCCCCCCTGATTTTGGGAAGCAAGTTCAGGACGTCACTTCATGAAACTCCTATGGTGTGGTCCAAGAGGGAGATGGGCTTTTGAGTTTAGAAAAGAGTTCAGGTGGCATCTGGTCACTCCCAAACTAAGGACACGATGAGGAGGAGGAGGGAATGTGACACCTTGGCTTATAATCAGAGTCCATCCAGATGTCACATTAAGGAAGTAGGATGTCTGGTGTCAGGGGAGCTGAGTTCAAATTCTGCCTCAGGCACTTATTACTTCTGTGACCTTGAGCAAGTCTGTTTCTCCTTAGTGTCCTTGTCTATAAAATGAGCGCATGGAGGAGCTAAGTGGTCTTTGAGGTTCCTTTACACTCTAAATCTATGATCTCTGATTCAGTCCGGGAAGAAACAGAGAAGAATAGAAAGGAACAAGGACCTTGAGTCCATTGCCCCTGGGCCAGCTTCCATTGGAGGGGCCATTGGCCATCCTTCCTGTTGCCTTCTGAGCCGCATGAAGGGCAGCTGTGTCTCTCTGCTTGGCTCATAGGAAACCAGGCTTTGGGGTATGTGTGTGTGTGTGTGTGTGTGTGTGTGTGTGTGTGTGTGTGTGTGTTTAGGGGCAGAGGAGCTTACAGAGCGGGCATTCTCCGGCCTTCAGAAACATAAGGATCATGAGAGAAACAGGAATGATGTCAGAGTCATATCCATATTTAATTAGCTGGCAGAGTCCTGATAGCTTTAAAGGACACTTCTTGTATATGTAGTCTGATATCCTTTAGGTAACTCTTACATTATTGATAACAAGCAAGTCCATTTCCTGTTATTAAACTTATCATTTGGTTATCTTTTTTCCACCTTCTCCTCTGTAGGGGATATAGCTCAACCATCCGCCTTCATCTTCCAACCATCTGATGAGCAATTAAAAACGGGCTCAGCCTCAGTCGTATGCTTTGCGAACAACTTCTACCCAAAAGAAGCCACAGTCCAGTGGAAGGTCGATAACGTGATTGAAACCTCAGGGGTCGCCACCACCTTCACGGAACAGAGTGACCAGGACAATACATACAGCCTGAGCAGCACGCTACAACTCACCGCAAGTGATTACAACTCTCATGATACGTACGCCTGTGAGATCACACATGAAAGCCTGTCCTCTGCCCTAGTGAAATCCTTCCAGAGGAGCCAGTGTTCTGCATGAGGGGGACAACAGGGGCCCACAGATGGGAACCTTCCCCCCATCCCCTCCACCTCACCCCCAGCCTCTCTTTTTCCTCTAGTTTCAATGTCTCCTTTCTTGGCCTAGTGATAAAAGGTCATTCTCCTGTTCAAAGGCCTGTGGTCTCATCAAAGATCCACCCACCCATGGCCTTATCCATTCTTGTCTCCATCTTTGCCTGCTTTAATCATGTCTATATTTGAAAGGAAAAAAAAAACCAAATAAAATCACTTAAATGATCCTTATATTCTGTGTCTTTCTCCCCTCAGTTTAGATTTTAAACATTTTTTTCAAGTTTCTTCATTTACCTTATGACATAAAGACAACCCTCCTCTCACCCAACACACATACACTGGAACCCATTAGCACTGATTAAAACACCACCAAGTAATTGGTTGGAGTTTATGGTGGGCTCTAACCTCCAGAAACCTCATGAGTGGCCAGTATTGTCTGGATGACCTTAGAAGAAATTGGCTGCCCTAAGCCATCACTGTCTGCTCCTTTGTCCAGGCAATAATTTTTCCAGGAGCCGGTCAAAATCTCTCCATAGTGCTGATAAGTCTTCACAAGAGTAACAAAGGTGTGGGAGGATCTGGGGATATTATATAACATTTTCAGAGGGAATTCCTGAAGCCTCACTTCAAAAGGATCAAGTGTAAGGGAAGGGCCTTTCAGTGGAAACCAGGGCCACACTTAGATGCAATATAGTATAACGGACAGGGTCTTGATTTGGAGCCAAGACCTGCGTTCAGGTCCTACATCAGATGAGTGACCTGAAGCGAGTCACTTAAACTCTGATCCTCAGTCTCCTCACCTGTAAAATGAGTGTCCCTTCAGTTGTAGAGCAACGAAAGCACGATGTGCAGCCGGGAGTTTCTTCTGAGAAGTAACTTCATTTTAACCTCTGGCGCCCACAATGGCACCCACTGTCCAACCCCCAAAGCCCCTGTATCTAATAGACCTGTTGACAGGACTCCCTTGTTGGAAGGAAGGAGAGTATTAACAGCAACGCTGGTAGAAACAAAAAGAGAACTGGGGGGTTTGACCCAGGGCTAACACAATTAAAGAGCTAAGGAAAACATTATCAGACTCTTTCAATTGTAATGAAGACCACGGAGAGTTTTTAGGAAAATGCTTTTAAAACATAATTTTGTAAATCCCTCATGTTTCTTTTTCCAACCACCTTTAGTTTCAGTTAGTCAACAAATATTGATTAAGTATTTACTATATTCTAGGCATTGTGCTAAAACCTAGGGATACTAAGAGGGTAAAAGATAGTCCCTGCCCTCAAGGAGCTTACAGTCTAATGGGGGAGACAACGTGAAAGCAGTTATGTACAAAGAAGTCATGAATGGGATAAACAGGAAATAGTCAAGAGAGGGAAGGTACTAGCATTTAAGGGGACTAAGAAAGGCTTCTCATAGAAGATGCCATTGTAGCTAGAATTTGAAGGAAGGTCAGAAAGCCAGGAGGTAGAGGTGAGGAGAGAGAGTGTTTCAGGTATAGGTGACAATCAGGGAAAGTATCTAGAATCTGGTGACAGAGCATCTTGTTCAATAACTAGCCGAGAGACTGGTGTCACCAAAGCCAAGAGTACTCAGAGCGAGGGGTAAGAAAAAAAGGGAGGTCTGGCGGCAAAGGGCTTTGAATGCCAAACAGGGCATCTTGTATTTGATCCTGGAGATGAGAAGGAGCCGCTAGAATTAATTGAATAGGGAGAGATCTGTGACATGGCCAGATCTGCTCTTTAGGAAGATGAGTGTGATACTGAGTGGTGGATGGATTGGAGTGGGCAGAGCCTTGGGGCAGGGCGACCTATCAGCAAGTTGTCACCATAGTTCAGGTGTGACGTGGTGAGGACGGCCACCAGAGTGATGGCAGTGTCTAGCGAGGGAAGAGGGCAAATGAAAGAGAGGTTACAAAGGTCAAATGGACAGCATTTGACAACAGATTGGATACAGGGAATAACAGAGGGGGGAATCGAGGCTGACACTGAGGTTTAGAGTGGGAGTGGGAAACCTTCGGCCTTGAGGCCACATGTGGCCCTCTAGGTCCTCAAGTGCATCCTTTTGACT
This sequence comes from Pseudocheirus occidentalis, assembly GCA_028646575.1. NCBI lineage: Eukaryota > Metazoa > Chordata > Mammalia > Diprotodontia > Pseudocheiridae > Pseudocheirus > Pseudocheirus occidentalis. Next base: position 294,159,526 of record CM053595.1, read on the forward strand.
AAATCCAAACTTCACAGAAAAAATTCCCTTAATAAAAGTATTTGCTCTGTAAAACCTGGACTCAGTCAGAAGGCCACATGTGGCCTCAATACTGCAGATTCTCCACCCCTGATTTAGAGCCTGGGTGCCTGGGAAAATGGTGGTGCTCTTTGGAATTAGTATAATCTGGAAATTTAGAAGGGAGGGAGGGTTTTTGGGAAAAGATAACTTTTCAAGGATTAAAACCCTTCCAAATGGCCTTTCTTAAGGATTTGGGAGCTGAGAGGGGTCTTTGTGGTCTCCTCATCCAACTCACAATTTTACAAATGAGGGTAGTAAATGACCCAGGATCAAGAAGGTAGTAAATAGCAGACTCAGAATTCAGGCCCCTTTCTTCTCTTCTTTTCTTTTCTTTTTATACATTATGAACTTATTCAGTACCAAATTTTAAAAAATCATTTACAGAGTAGAAGAGAAGAAAGTACATGGAATTGAAGATTTCTTTTATAAACAGTCAGTTTTTCTTATTAAACAGAATAAATTCAAAATGTGATTCAAAGCTGTCCTGCTTGATTGTGATTCTGGCTTTCCTTCTGTTCCATTTTTTGAAAAATAAAAATTCTTTTATGACTTTCTTTTCTTTCTTTCCTTTTTCTTCTTTTTGTTGGGGGTGGACTATTCTATCCATACCCTCTCCTGTCTTCATCCAAACAGAAAGAAAAGAAAGAGAAGGGAGAGAGAGACAAAGACACACACACACACACACACACACACACAGACGGAGAGGGAGAGGGAGAGGGAGGAAGGAGGGAAGGGAGGAAGGAAGGAAGGAAGGAAGGAAGGAAGGAAGAAAGAAAGAAAGAAAGAAAGAAAGAAAGAAAGAAAGAAAGAAAGAAAGAAAGAAAGAAGGAAAGAAAGAAAGAAAGAAAAAGAAAGCTCTTGTAACAATATGCCTAGTCAAGCAAAGCCAATTGCCACACTAGCCTTGTCTGAAAACTTGTTTTAGGCTTCATCTTGGGCTTCCTCCCTCTGTCAGGAGGGGAAAGCCCCCTTTCCTCTGATTGTAAATCCAGTGCACTTTCTCTCCCATAGGTCAGGTCCCCTTGGATCAGATATGTTACTGGTTTAAAGGACGCTAATATTTCTGAAGATGGCAGACCAAAGGAAACACCTGAGCTAAAGAATCCCAGGCTCAGTATGAAATGCTGACCTTGTAGTTCCATGACTGGGAGGCTCCCATGATGGGAGGAGGATCATGTTCTTCATGTCATTAGGGAGCAGGTCCCATGATGCGCCATTACTCAGCAGTTGTGCTGGCTGTAAAAGCTTTAAAAATGTTCAGGAACAATGATCCCAGAGGGAGAAGCAGGTCCATTGTACAAAGAGAGCATTCACTTTTCGACTTGTTTTCTACCAAGAGGGGATTTCCCAGAGTTGGTTGTCTTTATGAAAGTTATTGGTCACACTAACAGAAGTAGCTAATGTGAGTTAAGGGTACAAAGTTCAAGTCACATCTCTTTAATTGTGATTTCCATCATAGGATCATAAATTTCTAACTGGAAGGAACCCTAGACATTGACTAGTCTGATCTCTTCATTTTACAGATGAAGAAATGGAGTCTGGAAAGGGGCTAAGTAACTTGCCCAAAGCCACACAGGTACTTTGGGAGCAGGATTTGAACCCAGATTCCTGACTCCAAAGTCAGTTCTTTTTTAATGTTCCTTTCTAGGATATCGACTCTGCTCTCTGACCTCCCTGACTCCCCACTTCATGGAATTACTCAGTGTTTTTGCCTACCTTAAGCACATCACTACTGGCTTCATTGTGAGGGACAAGGAAGGTGGTGGGGCAGAACCAGGGCATTGCTAACAAGTTCATATAGCTATCTCCAGATGCTCTGCTTAACCCAGTGAAGGTGGAATCCCAGAAGAGCCTGTGTGGCATAATGGAGAAAGAGCCAGTCTCAGAGAGACTGAGAAAGACCTAAACTCATGTCCTGCCTCAGAAATATGACTGTGGCCCTGAGCAAATTGCTTAATTTCTCAATGCCCCAGGCAGCTCCCCTCTATCA
>CM053595.1:294161675-294196976 GCA_028646575.1 Pseudocheirus occidentalis
CTTCCCTTCCCTTCCCTTCCCTTCCCTTCCCTTCCCTTCCCTTCCCTTCCCTTCCCTTCCCTTCCCTTCCCTTCCCTTCCCTTCCCTTCCCTTCCCTTCCCTTCCCTTCCCCAAATTCAGTCATAAAGACTGATAACGACAGGACAACAACAGACCACAATGACTAGAACTGTCCAGAATTAGCTGGCGTGAGCACATGTTCTCATTGCCTGTAGCATGTGCGTGAGCACGTGTGCATGCATGAATGCTCTAACAGCGTGAGCTCTTGGCAGTTTCCTGAGGATGCACATATATAAAAGATGCTTGCACACATGAGCATGTGGTGCATGTTTGTATCTATGTATTTATAATATGATAGATGGCACTTCTCTAGCCCCCTGAGGTCTGCAATGGGCTTCACATCACACACACTGTCTCATTCCATTATGTCTACACAATCATTCAGTGAGCATTTATTAGGAGAAAGGAAAGCAAGAGAATCAGCACTGACACAGCACCTGCTACGTGCCAGGCACTGTGCTGAGTAAGCGTTTTATAACAATCATCTCATTGGATCCTCACAACAGCCCTTGGAGGCGGGTTCTGTTAGGATGTCTACTTTACAATTGGGGAAATTGAGGCACAAAAAGTCTCACTGAGCTGGTGGGTGTCTGAGGATGGGTTTGAACTCAGATCTTCCTGACTCTATCCACTTCACCGCCTAAGCACCTACTACGGGCTGGGCATCCCTCTAAGGGCTGAGGATACAATACCTTCCCATACACAAACACCTACCTTTACACGAGTCGATGTACAATACGTGACTGGCAGGGTGATGCCATGGAAAGAGCTCCGACTCTAGAATCCAAAGACACGGGCTCAAATCTTGGTACTGACACTACCCATGTGACCACGGGCAACTTACTTCACATTCTGGGCCCCATCGCCCTCACCTCTACCGTGGGAGGGCTGGAACAGATCAGGGTCTCTTAACCTTTGCTGTGTTCTGGGACCCTTTGGTAGTCTGGTGAAACCTAGGGACCCCTCCTCTGAAGTATGTTGTTAAATGCATGAAGCACAATATATACAGTTACAAAAAGGGGACAGAGCCAAGATGGCGGAGTAGAAGCACAAACTTGGCGTGAGCTCGTGCTCCAATCACTTCCAATACGTGTAAAAAATGACTCTAAACAAACTTTAGCACCACAGACTCCACAAAGTGACAGAGAGAAGCAAATCTCCTGATGAGGGAAGCCTGGCAGGCCAACAGGAAGGGTCTGTCACACAGGGCTGGGAACTGAGCACAGTCCTGTGTGAGCCGCGTGGTTCTGGCCCCAGGGTGACCCCAACCAGGAGTGGCCAGAGCAGATTTCAGGGGAGTGAATCACCAGCAGCTGTGAAGATTTCCAGACTTTTCAACCCATAAACACAAAAGAGAAAGTAAAAGGTCAGTCAGTGTAGAACTCTGTTGGAAGATGGGGATGGAAAAACCCAGTCTGGCCCCTCCCGCCAGGGCGAGAAGCAGTGGAGGCACTGCAGTTGTGCAGCCCTGCTGTGTGGTTGCCTCAGGAGCTCCTAGCCTGCAGATTGTAGGGGGACCAAGTAACCATTCAGAGGGTAATTGCTCTTGCTTTGACCTGCTTGGATCTGGATCACGGTCTTGGGTGGTGGTCCTGGGATGTGTGGCCAGTGAGCCAGAGCTGGTGGGGGCTGTAGAGATGGCACCCTCCTAATAGTTCCAGAAGCTGCAAAAACCCCTGCGATTTGGGACAAAGCTGTCTCCGTTCTCGAAGCAGAGTTCTACTGTGCCAAAGAGCTCAAAAGTCAAATAATCAGCTGGCAATATGAGTAAGCAGAGGAAGTACAAGCAGAGCATAGAATTCTTTTTTGGAGACAAAAAGGATCAAGGCATGGAGTGGGAGGAAGACAGTGAAGTCAGAACTCCTGCATCAAAAGATTCCAAGAAAAATATGAATTAGTTATAGGCCATGGAGGAGCTCAAGAAGGATTTTGAAAATCAAGTAAGAGAAGTAGAGGAAAAATTGGAAATAGAAATGAGAATTATGCAAGAAAATAAAAAGCAAGTCAATGGCCTGTTAAAGGAGACCCAAAAACACACAAGAAAATAACACCTTAAAAATAGACTAACTCAAAATGGCAAAAGAGACCCAAAAAACCAATGAGAAGAAGAATGCCTTTAAAAACCCAATTTGCCAGATGGAAAAGGAATTTCAAAAACTCACTGAAGAGAATAACTCCTTCAAAATTAGATTGGAGTAACTGAAAGCTAATAACTTTTTGAGAAATCAAGATACTATAAAACAGATCCAAATAAATGAAAAAATAGAAGGCAATGTGAAATATCTCATTGGAAAAAAAAACACTGACTTGGAAAATAGATCCAGGAGAGATCATTTTAAATTTACTGGACTACCTGAAAGCCATGATAAAACAAAGAGGCTAGACACCTTCTTTCAAGAAATTATCAAGCAAAATTGCTCCAGTATTCTAGAACCAGAGAGCAAAATAGAAATTGAAAGAATTCACCAATCGCCTCTTCAAAAAGATCCCCAAAAGAAAACTCCTAGGAATATTATAGCCAAATTCCAGAGTTCCCAAGTCAAGAAGAAAATACTGCAAGTAGTCAGGAAGGAACAATTTGAGTATTGTGGAAGCACAATCAGAATAACACAAGACCTGGCAGCTTCTACATTAAGTGATCAAAGGGCTTGAAATATGATATTACGGAGGTTAAAGGAGCTAGGACTAAAACCAAGAATCACCCACCTAGCTAAACTGAGTATAATGCTATAGGGGGGAAAATGGTCATTTAATGAAATAGAGGATTTTCAAACATTCTGGTTTTTTTTTGGAGGGCAATTGGGTTTAAGTGACTTGCTCAAAGTCACACGGCTAGTAAATGTGTCAAGTGTCTGAGGCTGGATTTGAACTCAGGTTCTCCTGACTCCAGGGCCGGTGCTCTATTCACTGTGCCACCTAGCTGTCCCATTTTCAAACATTCTTGATGAAAAAACCAGAGCTGAATAGAAAATTTGACTTTCAAATATGAGAAGCAAGAGAAGCATGAAAAGGTAAACAGGAAAAATAAATCATAAGGAATTTATTAAGGTTGAACTATTTACATTCCTACATGGAAAAATTGTAATTGTAACTCATAAGACTTTTCTCAGTGTGAGGATAGCTGATGGAAATATATACGTATATATACATATATACATATACACATACATATATATGTATGTATAGGAGGGTGGATGTATATATAAACATTTGTGTGAATGTGGGCATATGTATGTTCATGTATCCATAGCCAGAGGGCACAGGATGAGTTGAATATGAAGGGATGATATCTAAAAAAGCAAAATTTAAAAGTGAGAGAGTAATTTATTGGGAGGAAAAAGGGAGAGATAGAATAGGGTAAATTATCTCATAGAAAAGAGGCAAGAGAAAACTGTTACAATGGAGGGAAAGACCAGGAAGGCAAAAGAGAATGGGTCAACCTTATTCTCACTGAATTTGGCTTAAGGAAAGAATAATATATACCCTAAATTGGGTATCTTACCCTATAGGAAAATAGGGGGGTAGGGGATAAGAGGAGGGATGATAGAAGGGAGGGCAGATTGGCGGAGAGGGTAGTTAGAAGCAAACATTTTTGAAAGGCGACATGAACAAAGGAGAAAATAGAATAAGTGGGGGGTGGGATAGTATAAAAGGAAATATAGTTAGCTTTTCAGAATATAACTACTATGGAAGTGATTTGGGTAACTACACATGTATATTGGATTGCTTATTTTCCCAGTGGGGCGAGTGAGGATGGAAGAAGGGAAAAAATCTGGAACTCAAAGTTTTGAAAACAAATGCTTTAAAAAACTGTTTTTTACATGCAACTGGGAAATAAGATATACAGGCACTGGGGTATAGAAATTCATGTTGCCTGACTAGAAAGTTAGGGGGGATTGGGGAGGACATAAGAAAGAACAGATTGGGGGAAGGGGTATTCAGTAGGCTTGATATCTTGGGGTGGGGTAGGAGAAAGATGAGGAGAAAAAAATTGTAGCTCAAAATCTTGCAGAAAAAATGTAGAAAACTAAAAAAATTAATTAATTAAAGGAGAAAAGAAAGATCACAAAGAAAACTAAAGATCAGTGGGAGGAAAAAAAGATGGAATTCCCCTCCCTCCACCAACTAAGTCAGGTCCATCTTAGATTGAAGCCTAGGATCCCAAATAAATGGGGGAGGGGATGATTAAATATTCATCAGTATTGAAATTTGTATATCTGCTATGCATCAGGCTGAGACATAGGTGCTGCAGAGAATCATAAAAGAAAGCCACTGCCAATAAATTGCATACCCTCTGATGACAGCTAGGGTTTCTATAAGCTTTAAAATTCACTTTCTTCACAGCAATGTCTTGAGATAGGTGATATGTTTCATTATTATCTCCATTTAACAGATATGGAGACTGAGGCTCAGAGATGAAGTGGCTTGGTCAAAGTCACATAGTTTGAGGGTCAAAGTCAGGATCTGGAACCATGACTCTCCTGAGTATAGGTCCAAACATCTTTCCTCTCTACCTGACCACATAGTCTCTTCAACCTGGATGAAGGTATCAGACATACACAAGTGGGATGAAAGATAAAAGGGGCCTAGTCTTTAATACTTTGTTTCCAATTCTTTGCTACCACAAAAAGTTCTGCTTTAAGAATTTTGGGGAACAATGGGCCCTTTCTTTTTGTCATTAACTCTCTTGGGGTATATGCCTAACAATGAAATCTCTGAGTCAAAGGGGATGTGTCTTGGGATACACTAAGGGATATGAGAAGTCTATCAAGAGGATATGAAAATTAATTGGTTAATATCTTTTAAAAAATTTCTTATGTCTATATATGTGGTAAACCCTAGAATTTATTTTCTTCATTCTTAGCATAATTTCAAGCGTTGGTTTTTTTTTAACAGCTGGACCAATTCACAGCTCCACCAACAATGCACTAGTATGGGTGTCTTCCCCCAAACCCCTCCGACTTTGGCCATTACCATCTTTTGTCATTTTTGCCAACACAGAGGGTGTGTGAGAACTCCCCAGGAGTTGTTTTGATTTGCATTTCTCTTTTCTTTAGTGATTTGGAGCATTCTTTCGAACGGTTTTTGGTGGTCTTTTGAGGAAAATCTGTTTCTGTCTTTTAATCATTTATCTACTGTCATCTACCCCCACCTCCCAATATTGAAAGAGTCCTTCATAGATATGTTCATAGACTTTAAGTCTATGAGCTCGTTTCTGCTGTCTACCCCCATTCCCATTACCACCAGCACCCTAATATTAGTCTTCACTGACACTTGTCTAAACTCTTTCAACAGTTCCCCAACTGGTCTTCCTCCTTCTACTCAGTTCTACATCCAGTCCATCATACTTACCAATGCCAGAATAATTTTCTGTATTCACAGAACTTATCACGTTATTGTCTGATTCTTTGTCACCCCATTTGTTGGCAGAGATATTAGAATTCTTTGTCATTTCTTTCTCCATCTCATTTTATAGATGAGGAAACTGAGGCAAACAGGGTTAAGTGACTTGCCCAGGATCACACAGCTAGTCAGTCTATGAGGCCAGATTTGAACTCAGGAAGGTGAGTCTTCCTGACTGCAGGCCTGATATTCCAACCACTGGACCACCTAGTTGTCCCAATGGAGTATTCATAAAGGTGGGTTCACGGGGTGTTCAAGGTAGACTAGTACCTCTTGTTTGAGGACTTGCTGAGTCCTTTTCAGGGCTCCTCATCCACCTTTGGTGCCTACTTGGCACTCAACTCACCTGTGTCTCCAAGAAGTTATGGCATGCCCAGTGGCCATGCCCTAGTAAAACCATCTTGGTTGATAATAACCAACAAGCCTCGAAACTGTCATTGAGTTAGTAGGGTGTCTACCCCAAGCACGTAAAGAATGTTGAAATGGGTGGGAAAGCGGTGGAAGCAGCTTTTAGAGCTTGTCAGACATCAGACTCCAAGGGCATCCACTGCATCCTGGGCCAACATCAGCCGTCCTGACTTTTGTCCTGACACTGGACTTTGATGACTCTGGAAGAGAGAGTGAGGCTGACGACTTTGTACAATTCTGCTTCACTTCAATTAGATTCACACAGAAGTCACACAGGATAAAGTCATTGGGCCTCTTCAAAAACAAAGGACAAACCACCACCACCACCACAGGCTATTCCTCCACTCAAAAATCTTCCCTGATTCTTTATTGACCCCTGTCTAAAGTTCAGATTCCATTGTCTGGCATGGCTCCCTTCTGTGTATGGCTGCATAGGGGGGGACCTGCATGCCCATATACTAAGTGTTATAACTGAGTGGTAGAGAAAGGGTACTGAATTTGGAGTCAAAGAACCTGGGGACAAATTCCAGCTCTTGTCTCTGTGTCCTTGAGCAAATGACTAGATCCCTCTGATCCTCAATATCTTCATCAAAAAAATGGGGATGTTAGATTAGATGGTCCCTGAGGTCTCAAAGCCCTTTGACTCATGTTTCTGGGTCCCACATACTTTATTCTCAACTCCATAATATGCCTTTGCACATACCCTTCCTGTTTGTGGAATGTCCTCCCTCTCTCTCTCTCAGCTTGTCTGATTCCTGTCCATGCTTTAAAGTTGAACTGCTCTGGGAAGCCTTCCCTGATCCCCTTCATTGAGAACTGCCTTTCCCCCTTGGACTTCCCATAAGGTTTGGTTCTGCTCCCTCTGATGCACTTAATAAGTAATAGAATACATCATGTTTATCTGGGTTTGGGTCTTACCTCCTTACTGGAATGAGGACAGGGAACCTGTCTTGTCTGAACTCCGTATCTCCCTCAGCACTCTGCACAGGGTAGGTCATTAATAAATGACACTTGAATGCAAAGAACAGATGCCTCAGCTTTTCTCTAAACCCAAAACTAAAAGCCAAATGGCCCTTGACCTCCCTCATATAGTTCTAGATAAGTTGTATGCATCACTCTAGTGTATGAGAAGCTTCTTAAAGGGGGTTAGGAATTAATGAATTAATCTCCTTATTCTATTTCTTATGCATATGCATGGTAAATGCTAGAAGTGATATCTTTTCATATTGAATAAAGTATTTTGGTAAAGCATAGTTTTACTGAAAGATAAAGTACAAGAACCAAAAAAAGTTGGGAACCCTGGTTAAATGACTATATAATCATGGGCTATTAGAACTGGAAGGGTCTTTTAAGATCACCTACTCTAACTCTTGAATTTTACAGATGTTTGTGAAACTGAGGACCAGAGGAGATGAAATGCCAAGTCCAAATTCATACAGCCACATACGGGCAGAATCAGTACTGGCTTGGGTCTGTTCTGTGACCTTGTTTCTCATGATACCCTTGAACATGCAAGTAACAATGAGTCATGTGATAATGGGGCTATATTGTATTAATTAAAATAAAGTATCCTGAAAAAGAAATTCAAGAACCATTGCAGAAATGGAGGGTCTAATTACATAGGGACTAGCCAAGCCTAAGTGAGAAGGGTCCCCTTGGCACGGAAAAAGAACTTGTTCACCTATCCCTGGGCCTCAGTGTCTCTTAGCCCCATGTTTCTAACTCTGCTAAACTGGCTGTTGTCAAGTTTCATGGTGCCTGGCCCAAAGGCACTAAAAAAAGCAACTTTGTCTCAGAAGGGAGAACCCCAGGACTAAGATAGAGGTTTCCACAGCAACGGTCACACTGTTTCAGTTAATGAGACCACACTTGGAGGAACCGAAAGTGCCACCCACCTGCTGGTTTCTCTCCACCCATCTCCTGGAGGCCACGTTGCAACCTCCCTAACCTCTTGGCAGCTCCTGTTTCTGACCTGAGACCTGGGACTGTGCTTGGTTCCTGCACCTGGGAGTACTCCCAGCACCTGCACCCGGACCTGTAGGCTTTCCATGGAAGGATTAGTACTGCTAGTGTTCTTTCATGCTTTTCTCCTCCCCAGAACATATGGCTTAATGAGAACTAATTCAGCCTTGCATCACTCCATGCAGTACAGTGGAAAGAGAAGGGGATTTGAAGTGAGAAAACCTGGATTCCAATCTTAGTTCTTCTACTGCTACCTGGGTGACCTTGGATAATTCATGAAACCTCTCTGGGTCATGGCATTATTGTGTATAAAATGAGGGGGTTGAGGAGATAGTCTTTAAGATTCCTTCAGGATCCAAGACCCTATGATCCTACAAGCTCAGGCCCAAGCCTTTTTTGGTTGTAGCAGGAACCATGTAGGTTAAACTGACTGGGCAGAGCATGAAAAGTGCCTACAAGAAAACCCAAGGTGCCTTCTCCAGCTCACTGAGAGCAGAACCATTCATTTGGGGCTGGCTTGGTGATCCTCCTGCATGGAGTCAGTCAATGTCTTCCAAGCTTTTCTAGTCTATGACCTGGCTCTGCACTGCCCAGGATGTTTCCTCCATTATGAAGAAGACAACGGGTACTTGGCAGACACTGCCCATGGGGCAATTCTCTGCCCACCCAATCCATGGTGATAGTAATGACAGCTAACATACCTATAACAATGTCTGCTTTATAAACCACCGCAGTTTGACCCTTGTGGTACCTCTAGTGAGGTAAGGAGTAGAAATATTATTGTCCCCATTATACAGATGAGGACACTGAGATTTAGAGAGATGAAGTACCCTGGCCCAAGTTAGAGCTTAGGTTCTCTAGCACCAACTGCATGGTCCACAAGACCATACTGGCTCCTTCTTGCTACCCAGGTGAGGGGAGGTGAAGGCAGCCATGTGTCTACACACACACTGGCTCATTCTCTCCACCATTTAATTCAATTCAACCAGCTTTGATAAAGCCCTTAATGTGTGCCAGAAGCTAATATTGGCACTGAATCTGTACATCCTCTCCACCCACCATGTCTATTGATGTCCCTCCTCACTGTGCTTTCCTGAGCAAAATGGGGCCGCTGAGGCCAAGGAGAAGGAGGATTTTTGTTTAGGAGGCACCAAAGGTCAGACCAAATCACCTCTCAGCCCCTGGATTGTGTGAGTATTGGATAAGCAGAGTTAGCATTAGCATTCATCAGATTCCTGGATCCTGTGACTTGGACCAGGTAGCTACCCAGATGCTTTCCGACTCTGAAGTTTGTGATTCTGTGAATCACTGGTTGAGCTCATTCCTTCATGCAACAAATACTCATTCAAGATTCTTCAGTGGCTTCTGGCAGTCAATCAACCCACAAGTCACAATAAGGCATCAGGGGAGGGAATTCTACTTGTGCCTCCTGAAATTGTATATTTTCTTCTGGTGGGCACTGTCTGCTAGAGTACATTGGTGGGGAATCCCTTCTTCCTAGTGGGGCCCACTCACCCACAGAGGTTGTCCTGAGGCCCTCTACAAAAAGTAGCTTCACTGGGAGTCTTTTCTTTTTTTCTCAGGCAGGAAATTGGAAAACATTCAGCTTGCCTGACTTTAAATTAAGAACAGATATTGTAAAACTGGGTTTGGTGATTTTTAAAAGTTCTCTTCATTTCTGTAGTGTGACCAGGAAAGGCTGAGGCGAGAAAGAGAGGGGGGCTGGGGAAGGAGAATGGAGGGGGGGCAGGGAACAGGGGAGGAAAGAAGAAGTGCAGAAAAGAGAGAGGTACCTACGCATCACACACAGGAAGAGAGGAAGATGAGGAAGGAAGAGAAAGACATCAGAGGGAAGCAAGAAAGAGGAAGGCTTTGAAGTGGTAACTGAGGCTAGTTTGCCTTCCTGGAATCTCAGAAGCTGACTAGTCCAGCCCATCCCTCTATGATGTACTGTGCTTGAAGACCTTGGGAGAGTGAGGACTTCCCTCCCTTCCCCCAGCGGCCCATCCCATCCTTAGCTGGCTCCAATTATCTAGATGCTTTTCCTGATATCAATCCTCATTTGGCCTCTTAGCCACTTCCCCCCACTGCTCCTGGCTCTGTTCTCCAAGGCTAAACAGAACAAATCTGATCCTTCCAAATATCTGAAGGCAGCATCACGTCCCACCTAAGTCTCCCTTTGTCCAGGCTAAACATCCCCAGTCCCTTCAAGCAGTCCTCCAATGACAAGAACTTGAGGCCCTTTCCCCTCCTGGGTCTGCTCTTCTCTGGAAAATCTCCAGTTTGTCAATGTCCTTCCTAATGTGGTGCTCAGAACTCAACCCAACCCTCCCCAAATAATATTCCCCTTCTCACTGTAAACTCCTTTAGAGTTTTCTTCTGCCCTCCACCAATGCCCAAGGTCTTTAGCATGGTGCTGTCACTACATGTATGGTAACGTCAGTTCAGGAAATTCTGCCACTCTTGCCTGCTTCTCAGCTTAGCCATTCAAAAGACAATATAATTAAACCTGATTCATTTTGGGGGTAAAAAGAGAGACAGGGATGCCTGAAGTAGTGAAAAGCCTCGTATATTTTAAAACATCATTCTTCTCAGTACTAGGCATATTCTAAATGACATAATACAGAACATTATATATAGTATTAGTAGATAAAATCTCACAAATTCATTTGCCAAATAGCAATGAGCACCAGGTCTACAGTACGTAATTCAGGTGCTAGAACACTTGTTTATGCCACTTATTCCTAACTTTTACTTTATTTGCTGCATGACCCTAGAAAAGCTATTACACCTGCCTGGGCCTTAATTTTCTAGTCTGTGGCGTGCAGTGGGTGGATTTTACAATCTCTAAGTGATATTGACCGTCATTGAGTCAACATTGTATGCTTACAACCAAGAATTACCTCAAATCCCCAAAAAGAAGGTTCTCAGATTACCATAGAATTTTAGAATTGGAAGAATGGATGGATGGATAGGTGGATGGATGGATGAAAAAGCATTTATTAAACACTGTACCAATCACTGTGCTAACCTCTTAGAATATAAATACAAAAGCAAAGTCAGTCCCTGACCTCAAGGAGCTTACATTCTAATGGCCAACCTTCTGAAGGTAGGCATGAGGGTGAATGAGGGTCCTGGGCTAAATTAACTGTTCTGGGAAGGGTCAACACTTACTCTACACGAGCCACCTCGCTTTATACAATAAATCTGAACCTGGAAAGTTGAGTATAAATCAAATCTTTATCCATCTGAAAGGTACTGAGGGCACCTGCTGTTTAAGCAAATATTAAGGTGAAATCTTAGGCTAAGCTAAGTGAAGGGTCACTGAATCATGGCATCTCAGAGTTGGGACATTAGAAGTCATTCAGGTTGACCCATGTCTGAAAAAGAGTCCTTTCTGTAAGTGGCAATCCCATTTTCACTAGAAGACCTCTCATGTTGAGGAGCTCACTGCTCTCTTAGAAAACTCATTCTCTTCTTGGTTAGTGCCAATCAGGAAATTTTCCTTATATTGAAGCGAAACATTTCATAAAGTGAACAGTCCTCTTCCCCAGTGTCATCAGGGTCAGCTGAATGTCTTTACACCAGGTTCTCTCAAAACAGAGATGCCCCTGACTGTGTTTGCTTGCTCACTGATGACTTGTTGTTCTATAGGCACATACCTGGCTGACGAAGAAGCAAGATTCCAAACCAATGAGGAATCAAAAGGCTCCTGGACTCACATCACCTCGGCACCAGAAGGGACTTCAGTGATCATCCAGTCCAATGGCTTCATTCTACAGAGAAACTAAGGCCCAGAAAAGGGAAGTGTCTGGACACAGATGACAAGGGACAAAATAGGTATTTGAACCAGGTCCTCTGATTTCATAGGGTCATAAAATTAGAGCCAGAAGGAAGCCTCAGGGACCACTGGAGTCTAGCAGATGAGGGCCGGTGCTGCCTCTGTGAATAGGGAAAAGGGAATGTATATGAGAGATGGTATGAAGTCAGAAATGGTGAGATTTGGTAACAGGCTGGAAATACAGAGCAAGTTAGAGGGATTAGTGGATTTGTCTCTTTTGCTCTATATGGATGGGTTCACCATGTGCTTTGGAACGTCTATCTTATTGTTGCGCTGCCTAATGTTTCTCTATTTCACGTCTAACTGTTGTCTTTCCCCAAAGACTGGAAGTTCCTTGAGGGCAAAGACCACCTCCTGCTCTTTTCTCTCACCGGCAGGTCCAAGGCTCTCAGGCACATATTAGGTGTTGGATTGTCCGACTTTGTGACAAGGTCTGGTCTGGCCACCGGGTGAACACCACTAATCAGCAAAGTCAACTCACATCCTTTTCCTACCCACAAGAAACTTGGCCTGGGGAGAATGGGAAAGGACTCCTGAAGAAGGTGGAATTTTCACTTTTAGGGTTTACATATCCAGAGACGTTTACCAGTTGCTGGAGGACGCTTAAGAGGTCCATTGATTTACCTGGCAGCAGGTTGGACCAGAGGATTTCTCAGGCCCTTCCCATTTCTGGGATTCTATTACTGTAGTGGAAGTATAGACCACTCTCCAAAGTATGGTTGATCACTTATTGGGTATGTGGATTCTTGTTCAGATACTAGTTATACTAGATGGCCCCAAAAGTCCCTTCCAACTCAGAACTCCTATGATTCTGTTGTGAAAGCCTAAGTAGATTTTTACTCCCAAGATCTCACCATCAGTGTAGGACTGGTGGGGACAGTTGAACTGGACCAAAAGATGACAAGTCCTTGAGTATGGACACACCATCATAAAGGACTGACTTCATCATTGCATCAAACCCAATGGGAAATCATGATGCAGGGGATTTCCACAGGGCAACATCTGATGGAACAAAGTTTTCTATTTTAAGAACCAGGCCCTACCACCTGTTCCAGATGGGCCAGGGGAAATGAGAAATGAGAAAGCATTTTCTTGCTAAGAGCTGGAACCAGAGGCCTGCTCATAAATTGCTCTATCGGAAAAAAAAAAAGGATTTTTTTTAAGAAATGGAGAACAAATTCAAAGACTTGTTAGGTTCAGTTATTTCATCACTAGAACCCTTTCCACCCCAAGGAAACTTCCTGATACACTAATTGTAGTTTAGTCTCCATGTCACTGGAATTGGTAGTCCTTACCTCCCACTATGGTCTGATCAGTTTTTTTGGATGGGAATAAGGATAAGGAATAGGAATCCTGTGTATTAAAGGCAAAAGAATGATACAAAAGGTTCCTATTCAGAATGTCTTAAAAATAACTATTAGAAGACTATTCTTTTAGGTGAAATGGTTAAAGAAACCAATGGAATCTCATTCCTTGGAAAGAACCTTTAGAACATCTCCTGCAAGAGAACACAGCAGAACTGAATAGAATTCAGATTATTTCCCAGCTGTCCAAAGTCACTGGTATACCACCCTGTCTGGAAACAAGGGGCTGGCCTGAATGGCTTTTTGGGCCCTTTGCTTCTCATGAGACATATGAGAATCCAGTTTTCTCTTCCTAGAGACAGAAATGAAAAGTCACACACAGCTCAGCATGTCTCTGATAGAACATAAACTCCTTGAGGGCAAGAACAGATTTACCTTTACCTTTGTATCCCCAGTGCCCACACCTAAGAGGCAATTAATAAATGCTTGTTGATTGACTGATAGATCCAAAAGACCAGGGGGCATGCATTGAAGGCTGGCTTGTACCTCAGCTCCTTATTCAGGCTTGGACCTCAGATAAGTCCTTCTTGTGTTGCCCTTTGCTCAGTTTCCCCATCTGCAAAATGGGAACCTGTTACAGGACTATATGAAAGAACCAACCTTCTAATTTCCACAGCTGAAAGTGATCTCCCCACCCACTCAGTTTTCCTTGAGCATTATCTGAATCTCTTCTTGACACCTCTTATCTTTAAGCTTTGTTACACCAAACAGAATCACAGATCTGGAGTTAGGAGGGGCTGCAGAGGTTCTCTACTCCAGACACTTCAAGCATGGGGCCCACAAACTCCCCCATGCTGCATGAACCAGATTAAAATGTAATTGATAGATGGAGAGCATACCAATTGAAAGATTGCTAAAATCGATAAGGTTAATTGGTGGTTTTTGCTAAGTCATTATGGGACCTATGGGGACCCTTTGTGTACAGTTTAGTGGGCTCTCTCTATTCACGCATGACACCACTGGTCTAGTCCCTTCTCCTTCACTGGGAAGTTGGTTGGCCCAGAGGACCTCTCAGGACCTTTCCGACTCTAGGGTTCTATTACTGTGGGGGAAGGGTAGAGGTTGAGTTGGTCATTTGAGCATGTGGATTCTTATTCAGATACCAACTGAACTAGATGGCCCCCGAAAGTCCAACCTCCTCACTTCATTATAGGGGGAAGTGAAGCCCAAAGAAGCTCCATGCTTTGTCTTAGGTCTTGTAAGAAGTAAGTGGCAGAGCCAAGATTTGAACCCAGGCTTCCATAGCTACTGTACAATGCTGCCTCAGTGAGCAACATACATCACACTCCCCTCCCTCACCCCATGGAGCAGAAGCTCCCTCAGGGCAGGAATTGTTTCACTTTTTGCTTAATTAATGCTTCTTGACTGCATTAATTCTAACTAACATCAATAAATGTTCATAAATGTGTGTTGACTGATCGATTGACTCGATTCATCCCAAGTATGGGGCTATGTCACCCTGGATGAGTCACCGAATGTCTCTGGGTCAGCTCACTTCTGTGTAACTCCACAGACATCTATTCAGCTAGGTGGAGTCTAGGCATTCTCATCTGTAGAACAGGGATAATCATAGTAAAATACATAAGGCAATTTTCAAACCTTAAAATGTGCTAGAAAGGCTAGTTATTATTAATATTATCAATATTGTTGACATTAATGTTATTAATTATTCATTAATATTATCTGATAATATTACTAATTATATTATTAGTGTTAATATTATTCATATGGGCAGGTAGGAGGCACAGTAGATAGAATCCCAGGCCTGGAGTCAGAAAGACTGAGTTCAAATCTAGCTTCAGACATTTAAGAGCTGTGTGACCCGGTTTGCCTCAGTTTCCTCATCTGTAAAGTGAGCTGGAGAGGGAAATGGCAAACACTCCATTATTTTTGCCAAGAAAACCCCAAATGGGGTCGTGAAGAATCAGACACAACTGCAAATGACCAAACAACAACAAATTATTAACAATACTATGAGAGGACACGTCATGCTAACATAACATCATATAATGATTGCATGATAATAGAATCATACCGCGTGATTATTTACTAAGTGGGTCCAACAGAGAAAGGCAGTAATGGCCTGGCTTTGCCATCAGGGTGGAGAAAGGGATTAAAACCCACATGGCTAGCCTCAGTCCTTAGAAACCTCATTACTTTAATGAGTTAAAAAAAAATAGGAACATTGTGGCAGATATTGGAGGTACAAAGACGAAAAAAACCACGATCCCTGCCCTTCCCTAAGTTACAAATTAGCATGCAGTCAGTGCCCAGGAGATGGTCATTCAGAGCTAGAAGAGACTTTAGAACCCAATTCTCTCATTTTATAGATAAAGAATGAGTGATTGGCCAAAGTCACCACGAGAGCCTCAAAGGTGAGACTGGGATCCAGATCCTCTGAATCCAGAGCCGCCCCTTGCTCTACTCTGGACAAAGGGGTTTAAGAGGTCTGCAATGGGACAGTTCATTCCAGCGAGGGTCAGGGGAGGCTAGCACTAGAGTGAGGACTTGAACAATGAATATGAACCACAGATACACGTATCGCACACTGAGAGAAGGTTCTGCAGTTGATAAAAGACCAGATTAATAAGACTGTACTCTGAATTTCGCCTTTGTTCCTAGGATCTTAGAAGCTTCCTCTTACAAATACTCTCCCAGAAGAGGAGCAAACATCCTCCTGGTAAGAGGTAAGTTATCTGAGCATTGTAGCTCAGCTGAAGGATCTCTGTTCTTTCTGATTACTCCCCTACAGTATATACATAAACCCTACCTCTCCTCTCTCATGACAAACAGAACTCTAAATATGTCAAATCATGCTTACAGAGACTTTTTAAAGCTTCACCAGTGAGAAGGCCCACAGAGAGGCAGGCACCATTTTAACCAAGTAAGTAGAGATAATGTGTGACATAGGAGTATGGAGGTGGGTGATGGTTTAGCCAAACTATCACAGGAAGAAGCCTCAGCAGGAAGACTAGAACCCTGGGCTTGAGTCCCAGCTCTGCTGCTAATGAACAAATCACTTCTTTCTGGGGCTCGGTGTCCCCACTTTCAAAATGAGGGAGACTTAGACTAAATATTCTTTGAGGTCCCCTAGGATAGGACCTCCAAAAGCAAATCAAGATGTCATCCCTGAGAAAGATGGATTATCCTCTCATTATCATCATTAAGAAGCCTTTATTAAGCACCTAATTAGGCATGCTAGCCTCAGCTTGTTTCTGTCTTGTGGACACCCACGAATAGCACATGGAGAAGAGGGTAGAAGGAACACTGAGATCATTTATTTAATATAAACCAAAAAAAGGGCATGAAGTAGCCCGAGCTACCTGCTTTGGCAAATCAAATTATCCAGGTGGTTGGCAAAGTACTATTTTGTGCCCATATGGAAACAGCAAACTCTATGTCACTAGACTCAGAAACAAGCTGGCCTTCTTGGCCTGAGTCAGTCTCAAAAGTCATGTTGTTTGTTTGAGTGGCCTTAGAAAGAGGATAAAATTCTAACCCCTGTATACTGTTGCTGTCTGATTTTTAGCATATGAGGGCATGCCTGGTTTGAAAGTCTCTGGACCTCAGTTCCTTCATCTGGAGGTCATATTAACTTTAAGCTACATAATCTCCAGGGCAATTCTAGAGAATCAAAGGATCACAGATTTGGGGCTAGATGAGACCTCATGGGGTATTTAGACCACTTCTTCCATCTTACAGAAGAGGAAACCTCCATGGAGTGCTTATGAGAAAGACTTATCCAAAGTCACAAGAGACTTGTCCAAGGTCAGGTAGTAAGTGAGGAAGTCAGAATTTGAAAAGAGGTTCTCTGACTCCAAAGCCTATGGTCTCTCTTTCTTCCTTGTCTTTTCTAACTCGGACTGTCTCCAAGTCTATGACCATCTCTTATCTTTCTTTGTCCCCTCAGCTCTAAGCACAGCTCCTAGAGCACAGTATAAACCTAGTAAATGTTTATTAACTGAATAACCAAATATGGCAGCATTAACTTAAAGAAAAACTGCCTCTTTGGGGGGCCATGGAGAGAGAAATAAAGATGTTTTCTTATTCTTTGATGCTGTTCACAACGCGACTTTTGAGACTGACACATGCCAGGAAGGCCAGCTTGTTTCTGAGTCTAGAAATGAGATTTACCACCCCCAACTCCCCTGAATTGCTTCTCCCTAGGTAGTAAACATCAGTCACAGCACATGCACAAAAAGAAAGCAAAACTTTCCACTTAATGGCTCAGAAGTGATGTTACCAAGTTAACTAACAAAATATGAACTCAAACCAAGACAGATTTTGAAAATGGAGTTTAATGAATTGTTATGGGTTTTTCCTCAATGAAAAATAGCCTGAACTTAATAAAAGAATAAATTTATAGACTATATATAACATACATGTCAAACATATTTCAAGATCTGTGGAATTTCAGAGATGTAAAAATATTTTAGAGGTCATTTCATCCATCATTTTAAAGAGGTGGAAACAGACAAAACTGAAGTCCAGAGAGGGGCTACTGCATGTTTAAGATGACATAGGAAGTTAGCAGCGGTCTCTGGGCTGTAAGCCATGTTACCTAGAACTTCAAACTTTTGTTCTTTTCTGGACCAGTCGAGGAGGTCATTGATCTGAAGAATCAGAAGCTACAAAATCATTTTGCCTTGGCTACCATTTAATACTCACAATGTAAAACGCTAACATCAAACATAGACATGTTTATATCATGATTTCATGTTCAGAGATACTCATTTCCTGTGTGATCTTGGGGAAATCATTTGATTTCCCTAGTTCTTGGTTTCCTCATTTAGAAATTGAAAAGGTTGAACCAGACCAAGGATTTAGAACAATTTTTATGTCCCAGATCCCTTAGCAGTCTGGTGAAGCCTATGTACCCCTTCTCAAAATAATGATTTAAATGCATAAAATAAAATGCATAGCATTACAAAAGAAACCAGTTACTTCAAAATACAGTTACTAAAATATTTTTTAAAACAAGGCCCTTTATAGGCAGTCTTAGAGATACCTTCCAGCTCATCAATTGTAATTCTGGGAGCCTACAAACTTTGACCCAGGCTGAGAAACAAGCACGAAGAACAGGACTGGGTAGAAAACAGAGAGCCGGCCTCAGATTGAGGAAGACATGGTCTCAAGCCTAGCCTTTGATGCATTCTAACTGAGAGGCCAAGTGTAAGTTCAGTTGCATAGAATTATACATTTTGAGCTGGAAGGGATTCTAGACATTATCCATCCTCCTAATTTTACATATGAGGAAATGATGTGTTGGAGCAACTGGTCCAAGGTCATGCAGGTGGGAAAGCAGCAGAGCAACTACCTGAAATTCCTCTGAATTCCAAGTCCATTGCTTTTCCCACTGAAAATGAGGCAATTCTATGAGATGGCCCCAAGATGCTTTCCAGTCCTAAATCCAGGACTATAGGCTATAAATTCCAGAAGAGCTGCTAAGCTGGATTGATTAAGGGAGTTTCCACACTAGAACTTCCCTACGTGGATAGAATCACAGGGTAAGAACCAAACAAGAAATAAGAATCATGATTATGGCCATGAAATGTGAATGTCAGTGGACAATCATAATGAGCTGGAAATCTTACTAATGAATTTAGTTCTAAATTGGAATTACAGTCCTGAGGTGGGACTCAGGAGCCCCAAGTTTCAATCCTACCCATCTTTAGTTCATTGTCACCTTTACCGTGAAGCCTGACTCAAACAATAATCAAGCAATCAATCCCAGTCAAAAAGGACCAAGTTTAGCAAGCAGTATGATGGGTGCTCTGGGCTGAGCAGTGCAAATATTAAGGATTTTTTTAAAATTAGCAGTTAGGGATAGGGACTGCACCTTTGATTTTGCTAGCACAGGGAACTCTCTGCCAATGCAGGTCAACACCTCCTCTGCAACTCAGTCACAGAGATCTGCCTAGAGAACTGAGAAGTGAAGAGATTTCTTTTTTCAAGGTCACATAGCCAGGATATGTCAGAGGCAGAATTCAATCCTAGGTCTTCCTGACTCAGAAGCCAGATCTCCTGATCTCTTAGAAGTAAAGGATAGGTGGTTAGGTGATGCAGTGAAGAGAGCACTGGCCCTGGAGTCAGGAGGCCCTGAGTTCAAATTTGGCCTCAGACACTTTACACACACACACACACACACACACACACACACACACACACACACACACACACCCCTAGCCGTGTGACTTTGGACAAGTCACTTAACCCCAACTGCCCTCCAAAAAGCAAAAAATAAATAAATAAATAAAAGATAATTAGAATATTCTACTCTGTCATCTTAAGTCGTATTTCACTAGTTCCATTTTTAAGGTTATTCAAAACAGTTCATCAACATTTAAAGTAAAGATTTCAGAATTTAGCAAATTTCATATTTCATGTATTGATCAGAAAATCTTTTCTTCATGAAAGGACTTTAAATATGGACTAAAACCAAAAGGCTGATAGTGTTGTCAGTAGCTATGGTTTTATTGTGTTGCACATTAGAAATAATGATGAAGGAGGTAGACACTGGGGTGTGTCAATTGGAAAGGCAGAGGTCCCTGGCCTGTGAATCTCCTTCCACTTAACGAGCCCTGGCCTAGGAATGAGAAGCCCTGTTCTGCCAGGAAGTAGCTTCAAGAGCTCAAAGAGCTATTGTCTCATGGGCTGTTTCTTCTTTCCTAAAATAATGAGACTGAATTAAAGCCTCTCTAAGGTTCCCTGTGATTCCTAGGAGCTCTGGATGTGAATCCCAGCTCTGGGGAAGTGAGGACGCCTTTGTGGCCTCCAGTTTTCTCATCTGCAAAATGACAGGTTTGAATGAAAGCATTTGCAAATTCCCTTCCAGCCTGGGAGAAGGTTAAGAGCCTGCTCACAGTCGGTGAGTACTGTCGGGTTTGGAAAAATGAGGAATTACAAAAGGTCCCCTTGGGGAATGGGATTTCTTGAGCCAAGTCTCACGCTGTATCTGGATGGCCAGAGATGAAGATGTTTAAGAATTGGTCACACTTTAATAGCTTTTGATTTTCAAAACATTAGGCTAAGAATAAAGAACCAAAGAAAATCCTGTGCGTGGGGGTGAGGGCCGTGTGTTAAAGATGATCACAAGTTCCTGTTGTACATCAGGGCAAAGGTCACAGAAGGCCCCCAAACAAGGGTGACGTGGGCATTCAGCAAAAAACCACCACACACCTCTTCTGGGGTGGGGTGATTGACAAGTGATAACAGAAGTTACAGACACGTGTACAAATCATTTATGCTCTCTCCTTGTTTGTTTCATCTCGTCCCTTGTTTCTCACCTGTTCTCGTTTCTATATTCGAATACGTGTACTTATCGGTGAAATCAAAACAAAATGCTTATCAAAAATAAGATAAGATTGTAGAAAAAAACTTAGATTTTTTTTTTTTTGCCTATTGGAGCAAAAAATTAAGCCCAGCTTTTATTTGAATAAGCATTTTGGTTCATTGGGGAGCAAATGTGAGCTAAGAAATTGACTGAGTTTTGAGGAACCTTAGGAAGGCAATATGGTAAAAAAAAAAGAAAGAAGAATGAATTTGGAATAATCCCTAGCAAAAGAGAGCCCTTCAAAGTTTTCAAAATGTTTTATAAATATGATTTCATATCATCCCCAATGACACCAGAAAATAGGTGCAATTATTATCCCCATTTCATAGATGGTAAAATGGAGGCAGACAGAGGAAGGTACTATTTTATCCCTATTTCACAGATCAGGAAACTGAGGCAGACAAAGGCAAGTGCTCTTATTTATCCCTGTTTCCCAGATGAGGAAACTGAGGAAGATGGTGGTTAAGAGACCCAACTAGGATCACACAAGCTAGCAAGTTCAGGGGCTGAATTTGAACTCAGAAGTCTCAGGTTCAAATCCAGATCTATGCATAAGGTTGGGTAAGTACCTGGCCTTCTCTAGGCTTTAATTTCCTCACCTATAAGATGAAAAGCCTAGACTAAATGCACTCAAAGGTCCTTCCCAAACTCTGAACCTATGACCCTAAAAAAGGTGCTGGCATAAGAAAGCAACACACACACACACACACACACACACACACACACACACACACGCGCACACACACACACACACAAAGTGCTATTTGGCTTTCATTTCCACTGTGAGTCAAATGCAGTCTAAGGTCCTAGGAAACCCAACTGTAGGATACTTCAGGGGCAAGCTCTGCCATTTATCTCACAGGAGTACTTCTTTACCCACACACACCCCTTTTATTCTGCACAAATTAAGCATGTCCTGCTTACCCCTTTGATGCTCCCCACCGTCCAGTGAAATGCAGAGGAAATATTATTTCCTCCCTTTTAAGATAAGAAAAACTGAAGTTCAGAGAAGTTAAATATTTTGCTCAAAACCACTCACCAGTAAGCAATCAAGGCCAGACTTAAAGCACAGTCCTTGCAATTTTTAATCCAGTACTTTGATCTTAGAATTGCACTTGAGAATAGATTTCCTTTAATTGGTGGTAATAACCCCCTTCTTATTTGTAATGTCACCAAAGAGGTCAATATTGCTGGAAAAGTTTGTTTCAAATTCATTGTTTTAATTAAAATATCCCACTGGAATAACTCACTAAAGCTCCTCCTTTCAAAAGGCCCTAAGAAAAGATCCAGGACTGTGGCTGGGCAGGGAGACCACTAGTGTGCTCCGGGACACTCCCAATACCCTGAAAGGATGTGGGGCCATCCAAGGGCCAAAGAGAAGGTACTTCTATATTTAATTGTCTCATTTAGAAAAGTAGCATAGGTTAGCCTGGCTTCCTTAATCCTTCCAAATCCCTTTGGACTTCATTGTCTCCTGCAGTAAAGGCAGTGGTGATTTTCCACATCTTAGTGGACAGGTGTTTGCTTTAAACCAGGATAAGAAGGTCTTCTCAGGGGGAAAAAAAAAAGCAGCTCAAAAAAACCCCAGCAGCAACAACAAAACAAACCTTCCCTCCCTCCATGAGTCTGGGCAAGTTTAATAAACTGATTAGTATTCCATCAAGAGCTGTGCTGAAGGGGCTAGTCCTTCCCCAGGACGATATTCTTCCAAATTCAGCAAGCATTTGTCAGCATGGTAACCAGAAAAACATGCAGAGGTGAACAAATCATGTTTTCAGTTCATTTTCTAATTGTAATGCAATGTCTCGTGGACTTGTGATACTGTTTTTGGTTAACAATTAAACAATTTTTAAGAAATGCTTTGTCAGGAAAAGATCACTTTGGAAAAGGGTTACAATTTTCTGTTCAAATCCTTTTTAAAGAAAGATGTGGATAATTTTTAAATGCTCAACTGAACACACACATACACCTGTTAGGCCAGGGGGTCTTAACCTGGGGTCCACAAACCCCCAAGGGATCTGTGGGTGGATTTCAGCATCTGGGAACTTGGTGAGGGGTAGAAATGACCTCTTTATTTTTACTAACCACTGACTGAAATTTAGTATTTCCTTCAATTATTTAAATTATTTATTAGTATTAATATTAATATTATTCATTATCCTGAGAAGTCCATAGATATCACTAGATGGCCAAAGGCATCCATTTCACAAAGTTAAGAACCACTGCCTTGCAAAGTGATACAGAATCTATTTTGTAGATTCTGAAAGCCTAAGAACAAAGTCAAAGGATTTCACACTCAGGAAAAAGTATCTGGGCAGAGTTCAGGATAAGCTTTTTTTTTCAGCTCCACAAAATTACCTTAAGCCAGTATTTTCAAACATCACAGCCTATGATGCTCTGAAGTCAAAGTACTTCAGAGACTTTTAATTTTAAGATAATAGTAAATAAACTAAGTATCATTTATTTCTATGAAATTATTCCTGTTGTAGCCAATGGCTGCCCTCCACCCATCCCACTGGGCACCCCCTCCACACAAATAGCTGGGAATTCATGGCTGAAACTGCCCCCAAAATTGATACCAACTTCTATAAAAGTTTGTAATTCAGTGTAGTCTCTGTTAGCCTCTGGTTCTCACTCAAGTGTTTTGAGGATTGAGGAAGTCAAAGTCTGCCATGAAACCATTCCTCCAAACCCCTCTGCCCTCATCCTCCCTCTGCCCATACTCCACGAAGGCCACCCCCTAATCAGCCACTGAAGACGCAGCCCAGCTGGCAGAGGCCACTCTTACCCCCGGGTTTCTGCTCGGGCATCAGACTGACAGCAACCACAGTGGGGAAGGAACACAAGCCTAGCAAGCAACCCCTGGTGGAGCCACAGGGTTCTGAGAGAGAGACCCTCTCCAGGATTCAGTAGACTCCCCTGGGGTTGCTTGTTGAGTGACCCATCCCCTCCCTGATTTCCATCAACCACAAAGGGCCTACGCGGGTATAGATGGAAAACTCTGGAAGGGATCACCTTGATACAGAAGGAGAAACTAAAGAGTTTCAGCTTCAGCAAAAGGCCTATTTCCAAGGTCACTGAAAACCCCATGGGATAAGAGGATCACAGATAAATCTGGAAGAGGTCATAAAGCTCATTTAATAGAACCCCTGCAATTTACAGATGAAGAAACCGCCCAGAGAGGTCAGGGAACTCTCTCAGCATCACACAGGGAATGGCAGATCCAGGATTGGAACTCAGTTCCACTAACTCCAAATCCGTCATCTTTCCCCCTCACTACACCACTCTGTCCCCTCGTAACCTACTGACACCCAAGCTGGTCATCATGGAAAGAGTCTCAGTGGGGCTGAGAGTCAAAGCACTCTGCTTCTGATCCTGGTTCTGCCAATGACTGGGTGTCTGATTTGGGTGGGTCCTTTAGATCCTCCCAGCATTCAAAAGGTGCTGGGCAAAGATCCCTTGAGGCTAAATGACATTGAGCTGGAAATGCTGCTTCCTGTGGGCACATAGCTGAAGTGAGGAGCCGCCCTGCTCTTGGACCCTAAACCATAGGGATCATGGGGACTGAGACTGGGAGCTAGAAGGGGCCTTCTAGCCTTTAGTTCAACCCCTTTCACTGACAGAATGAAGTGATTGGCCCTGGATCACACAGGTTTCAGAGCTGGGATTCAGGCTTGGATTTTCCCCGTTCCAAATATACTCATTTCTATGGTGCCCAAAAGACAAGGGGGCTCTAGGGTGACAGCTGAAGCAGACGAGGCCTGCTGGAGGAAGGCAGCTAAGCCAGGTGTTGGGGTGGTATGTTCCTGGGGGTCCCAGGTTCAGTGGTTACACGCTAGAAATCCAAGCTATAGGGGAGGTCAGCCAGCCAGAAGCCCCCAGCAGAGGGGATTCCAGTTCTATGGGTTTGGAGCTCCCTCTGCTGACCCCTGGAAAGGGGCAGGGGGCTCATGGCCTTTGATGGGGCCTCAGCCTATACTGACTTAGCAGCCTTCGACGGAAGCCTGGGGCTAGCTTTCTATACTGTACGTTTTGATTATTTCATACCTTTTCTAACACACACACACTCACAACTCAGCTCAGGGATCTGCTTTATACCTAAGTAAGGTTGTAGAGGTAAAGTTCTACCTTGAAATCTGGGTTTGAATCCAGTGTCTCAGACATTGATGAGCTATGTGATCTCTGGTAAAACCACAGCCCCTCTGGGCCCCAACTGTCTAATCTGTAAAAGAATTTAATAATCTCTAAAATCCCTTTGAGTTCTCAATCTATGGTCCTATGAAACCTCCTCTCTAATTAGTCTGAATAATATTATCTTACATTCAAATACCATTTTATAAAGTACTCCCCCACCCCACTCTGTTGGATCTCAACTTATTTCCACAACCACCGTGTAAAGCATCACCATTCTCCTTTTTTAGATGAGGCAACGGAGACCATGACTTGCCCAAAGTCACCCAATGGTGACTGACAGACTTTCTGAAGTCTCTAGCCTCAGGGGTCTTGCTAAGTAAGGTTCAAAGTGTTTAAGGGATTTACTCAGGACCCTGGCTGATACTAACCTGGGTCTAAAGCTGGCTTGCCTAGAGGGAAGGGGCTCATTTTTGATTTTCTTTCATTGTCATAAAGGGTTAGTTTCTTCTCACCTGTCCCCAGGGAAGGAAGTAGCTAACTCCGGTGTGGGGCTGGGATGATGCTAGTGGTGGACAGTAGGGCCTTTGTTCCTTTGTGGGTGGACCTCCCTGGAGACGAATAGAGGAGCCTGTCTTGGTTCCTAAGACCATCGCAAATATGTGTTTTCTGATGGTCTTAGGCCATCCTAGAATGAATGGGTAGAATGCAGGGTTCTTTAGGCAGGAACTGAGTTATTTTTATAGTCCTAACATCAAGCTGCAAACCCTAGCACACAGTGGGCACTTATCTGAATAAACATATTAATTAACTAATCTGTAATGGCTCTGAAAACCTTTAAGTTAAAGCATTCTAAAGTCTGCAAGCTCTTTCACTACCTACTTGTCATGGTTATCCTGAAGATTAAATGACCGTGATGTACATGGAAGTACTTTGTTGTAAATCTTAAGGATAGAGGACACAGACAGACCCTCTGAGAGTCTCCAGGGTGTGGGAGAACTAGGGAAAGGCTTTCCTTGAGCTGGCTATCTTCTCAATGAAAGATCTGCAGAAAGACAGACAGAAACTGAACAGGACTCCAGGCAGCACACACTTACCGAGGGCCCAACATGTGCATGAAGCCGGAGTGCCAGGTACAAATCATCCCCTGCCTTCAAGGGGCTTCCATTCTGGGGGTGAAAGATAACAGAGGTACAAAAGTAAGTACCACTAGGAAACCGGAGGAGGAGGAAAATCGAATAAAGCCCTGAGGGCATCAAGGAAAGCAGAGCAAGATGAGAATCTCAGGAATGGTTCTGCCTCAGGGCAGGAAGGACCCTCCCAAGGGTCTCAAGGATTGTAAGGAATAGACCAATATTAGGGGCACTAAGTGACACAGTGAACGGCCCAGTGGATAGAGTGCTCAGCCTGGAGTTGGAAAGACCTGAGTTCAAATCTGACCCCAGGCACTTACTAGCTGTGTGATTCTGGGCAAGTCACTTGACCCTGTTTGCCTCAGTTTCCTCATATGTAAAATGGGTGTAAGTAATAGCATTTACCTCCCAAGACTGTTATGAGAATCAAAAGAAATGATATTTGTAAAACACTTTGCAAATTCTGAAGTGCTCTCTAAATGCTAGTGATTATCACCAACAAATGGTCGTGCACTCTTTGCTTGAGTACCTCCCACAATCACACTCCCGTTGGCAGGGCAGCCTCTGGCCCTCCTGTAAAACTGTTTCCAAATTCTTCCTCACATCATTTCTCCTACCTCTGTCGTCTGGGGCCAGAAACAACATGCCTAATTCCTCTTCCATATGAGTACTCTTAAATACCTTAAGAGAACTAACCCATCTCCCTGCATCTTCCTCTTCTCCAGTTTAAAGGTCCTGATTTCCTTCTGCATCCCTCGGGATTCTCCTCAGGATGCTTATCTATGCCCTTCCTAAAATGCGGCCCCCAGAACTGCTCATAATGCTCTAGTGGAACCTGACCAGGGCAGTGTGACCAACAGAAACAGGACCATCGTTTCATTCTCTTTTTTTTTTTTCAATGAGATTCACATACAAATGGTCCTGGGGCAATTCTCTGTCCTGCTGTTGTTCCTTTATATTTGATGTTCTGTAGACTAAAAGGACGGGTGGATAAAATAAAGTGCTTTTTACGGTTGAATGTAATCCAAAAAAGAAATCCACATGACTCAGCCTTCAACTGAACACTGCTGTGTCCATATGACGTAGGTTGGGTTCATGCAGAAGTTACCCACGAAGGGCCTTTTGATTCCATATTTGGATAGCAGACTTTTCATAGACGTCATCCAGAAGAAAACCAGTTTCCTGTTATCATATACCTTGACAGGTTAAGTAATTCCTGCTTCTTCCAAAGGTATTTCTGTAGACCTTTGTCATTTATTATGAACTCTGAGAATATTTATCAATACTCTTTCTCCTACTGGTTAAGGAAGCATTCATCTTTCTGTAACTTCCTTAGGGTCACGGGCTCTGTGTTTCATTAATATTGTACAGGTTTTTGTTAGGATTCTTTTTGAGTCTGTTATGATCCATTTTATACTCTCTAAAACATAAATTTAGTTGTCTTGATTTTAGTTGACTTACATGTGTTCTTCCCATTTCGCTTTATAATCTTAAAAGTATTACCTAGAATGTTGAGAAGTTAAGTGACCCACCCAGGGTCACCACAGTCGGCATGTGTCAAATGTGGGGCTTGCCCCCAAGTCCTCCTGATTTACAGGCTAGTTCTCTACCTACTACACCACACTGCCTTGAACGTTAAAAAAAAACAACCAACTAACAACAAAACATGAAAATTTCCTTTTAGATTCTGGAACTTTATTCTAGATCAATATTGTCACGTAAGGTCTTTGGAGGTGAGGAGCCTCATCTTTCTTGGGAATTTGGCCAGGTCTTTTCCAGGATTATAATCTGAGGGTACTGAGGAAAAAGGTCTCAGGTCAGACAAGGACTCTTGGATTGCTTGAACTTCCTGATGAGGTCCTCGGACACAGGCAGTCTTTATAGGTTCTAAAAGTCACTTGGAGCAATTTAGGAGTGGTCAGTTTTCTTTGGACAATTCTAAATGTTTATTAAGATCCTTGAACTTAATCTGATTCAAACGGGGACCTCTGTTGCCATTCAAGAGTCTCTGAACTAACTCTCCAACCAAAGACCAGTTGCGTCTTAAGAAGATCAGCGCTTCTTAAAGTGTGGGTTGTGACCCCATACAGGGCTGGGTAACTGAATGTGGGGAGGGGTCACTAAAAATTTGGCAACAGTAACCAAAACTGAATTCAAAATCAAACACATGATGAATCCGCAGTGTTTCTGGCAGCACTGCCCATGTCATGTTACATGACTTCATTGCAGCCTTTAGTTCTGAACTCAAAGCATGCACACTTTGTGCTGCACACGTAGTCATGCCATACAACACCAGCAAATGCTGCCAACACCTCGGTTCAGATTCAAAACTATCATATGTCATGAATTGCAGTGTTTTTACCGTATGTGCAAAGTTTTCTGCTCTTACAGAAACATAATAGTTTAATTATGGAAAATAAAGTCTTTTAATACTTTCCTACCATTATTCCTCAGCATGTAAGTATCAAATTATTTTATCTTTGGGTTGTATTGTGTTAAAATGGTTTTTAAAATTGCTATTATCTCCTTCTTTTATAGAAACATAAGTGTTTAATTGCAGCAAGTAAAGGCAAAAGTCCTTTAATACTATTTCTCCTCTATCACTGCTGGACGTGTGAATGGCAATTTCTTAAATTATGCCTGAACAAATGTAATTTCATAAACTAAAGCAAGTATTTATTTGAGAAATTATTAGCAATATTTATTTATATTTTAGAACAATAAATAACATCTTTTGGTTATGGATAAGTGGTTACATTTAGACAGAAAAGGGAATAATACTGATGACAACATGGCAGTTTTTGCTATCAGACTGTTGTACATCTAAATTTTGAATCATATGGCTCTCAAAAGGGCAAAATGTAAGCAGATTATTGAAATTGAAAGATGAAGTTGTCAGATTTTTAACTGAACCCAAATTCAATTTTGTTCATTTTTTTCAGAATGATTTATGGCTTTCAAAACTGTTATTTGTCAGATATTTTTAAAAAACTCAATGATTTAAACATGTTGCTTCAAGGAAAAAATTATAACATTTATGTTAAAAGATAAAATTGAAAGTTTTACTTAAAAAGCTAACAAATGGAATAGAGCGGAAAGTGGTTCTTTAGAAATGTTTATAGCTAGAGATGATTTTATAATTGAGAATAACCTTCCCAAAAATTTAACTGTAAGAGTTATAATTGATCATCTGAAGTGCCTGGAGATAACAGTTTCAGAAATACTTCCCTTCAAATTTTGATTCTAAAAAACTAAGTTGGGTTCAGAAATCATACTCAGTTGAAATTAGAAACATCACATCTGCCATTAAAAGTTCAAGAAGAATTTGCCAAGTTATCAAGGAACACAGGTTTAAAACTTGAATTTCCTAAAAAAAATCATTAAATGAATTTTGGCTTGGGAATAGGACAGAATATCCAACAATTTCTGAAATGGCCCTGAACATCTTTCTGCCACTTTGTGCTATGTATTTATGTGAAGTGGTATTCTCAGTATTGATGATTATAAAACCAAAATATCAATCAACTGAAAATGTCAGTCCTCTACATCTGGCAGTCCCCAGTAGTCTGCCAACATTTACTTTTTATGTCAAAATAAATGAGTACATCCATCTCATTAGTATGCAAATTTACTTTAATAAATGGTAAAAATTATATGTATACCAAAAATTATTTTAAAATAATTTTCTTTATGATTTATTATCAGTAAATGTTTGATTTGTATAGCTGTTTTATATACCAATGTCCCTGGGGTGGGGTAAAAGGGGTTGAGAGTGGGAAAAGTTTAAGAAGTCCTGGTCTATATTATACATAGGATGGTCTAAAGTCCCCCATGGGGCATCTCACAAGATCTTGGAAGGAAACCCCACATTTTAAGTGATACCACTAGAGAGAAGGCAGAATCATGGCAAAGGGGAAAAGCAAGTATTTCTTAAGCAACAATTATGTACCAGGAACTATACAAAGGTAAGGCGAAAGCCAGCCCCTACACCCGAGGAGCTTTCACTCTGATTTATCAAACTACTTACTACAAGACTCATCCTTCTGATGCATCACCCCTCTGCTCAAAGCCCTTCAGTGGCTCCTAATGCCCTACTGTGACAAGTTCAGAACCACAGAATCTCAGATCCTTAGAACCACTACTCCACCCATGCCTGAACAAACATCACTTCTGCAGCCTACCTGGCCAGCGGTCACTCAACCTTTGAATGAAGACCTCCAAGGAGAGGCAGCCGATTCCACGTCTGGCTCTAGTTGCTAGGAAATTGCCTGACATCGGCCTAAACTGGTCTCATTGCAACTTTTATCTGCTGCTCCTGAATCTGTTCTCTGGAGTCGGAGAACATGGTTAATCCTTCCTCTATACAGCAATCCTTCAAAAATCTGAAGACAGTTATGATGTCCCAGCAGGTCTTCTCCAGGCTTCATTCAGTCCTCGTGTGGTGTGGACTAGAGGACTGTCCCCATCCTGGCTGGCCTCCTCTGAACACTCCCCTTCTCATTCATGTCCTTCTTTATACGAGGCACCCAGAATTCAACACGATACTCCAGACAGCTCTGACCAGGGCAGGACAGTGGGGTTATCCCCATCCTGGTCCTGATGTCCCTCCCTTGTACAGACTAATATCATAGGATTTTTTCTGCTGATGCTTCCGTTACCATATGCCAGCTTTTAATAACTACTTAAACCTATAGAGTATACACAATTTTTGGTTGTTCGGGCATTTTAGTTGTATCAGACTCTTCATGACCCCATTTAGGGTTTTCTTGGCAAAGATACTAGAGTGGTTGGGCCATTTTCTTCTCCAGCTCATTTTACAGATGAGGAAACTGAGGCAAACAGGGCTCAGTGACTTGCCCAGGGTCACACAGCTAGTAAGTGTCTGAGGCCGGATTTGAACTCAGGAAGATGAGTCTTGCTCATTGCAGGCCCAGGGCTCTATGCACTGCATTATCTAGCTTCCCCAGAGTATACACTATAATCATGATTTATATTCACATACTCACTCCCACTTGACCCTTAGCTCGTGGCCCAAGCCCTTTTCAGACAAACTTGTCCGAAATTGCTGCCTCCCACAATGTTGAGTTTGAGGAGTTTGTGGGACACCCACAAGGGACAAGTGCTGAAGGTATCAAGAGATGCTGGCCTGAGGGTCAGATGAAAGCCTGTCCTAGAGAAATAGATTCATATGCACTCACGCTAAATATGAAGTCCTTCGCCTTGTATTCAAGTACCTCCACAATCTGACCCCATTTAACTTCCAAAACCTTTTTTCAAACTAATTTCCTCCAAATTTTCCAATACTCTAGCCCATGTAGGCCATAAGCTACGCCTATATAGGCCCTGTACTTTCCCACCTGCAGGCCTTTGCTTAAAATAGTCCCTGTGCCTGGATGGGGCTGTTCAGTCCTCCTGTTACAAATTCCTACTACTCCTTTAAAGCCCGGCTCAAATTCTCTATTTCCCCTTTGAGCAGTTCTCCTTGGTCCTCCAGCTGCTAGTGACTTCCCTCTCCAGATGTTACACCATTGCTTACACATTGATTATACACTCATTCAGAACTACTCCTTTTTAAAAATTCATTTCAACAAATACTTATTAAAATGCCCGATGTGAACAGGGCACGGTGCTGGATTGGGACCTCTGTTCTATCACTTCCCTCTGCTAGGATGAAAGCCTCATGATGGCAGAGACTAAGTCTTTTCTAAAGCTGGTGAGATTTAGGAGAGACAGTTCAGGGAGAGGACCCAGGAGAGCACATCACTTGGCACACAGCAGACACATGGCAAGTATTGGTTCAATGAGATTGAACACGGAGCCTTCAGAACCGATGAAGTCAACTCCAGTGGTGAGCTGCCGTTTTGTGATTCTCGATTCTCATATAATAGTTTCTAACAAAATAGAAACCCATCCATCAAGTGGTTTAACTAACTACCGGTGGTACATGAATGTCACGGAATATGACTGTGCTATAAGAAATAATAATGAATACGAGGAATGCAGAGGAACACAGGAAGATTAATGTGAACTGATTCAGTGTAAAGTGGGCAGAACCAAGAAAATACACATGACAAAACAATCCACGCCAGATGCTGGAAGGTGATAATGGCCCCAAAGGATGGATGGGAGAAGACACCTCTGTCAGCTTCTTGGCAAAGGTGAGGGCCATGGACATGGGACACTATATATGTCAGACATTTCTCAGATCTTAGCTTTGCTGAATATTTTATTGTAAGGTATTTTATTATAGGGAATGGTTCTCAGGGAGTCATACAGTGGGAAATGGAGGCAATGTAAAAGCAAAATGTATTTTAATATTAAAAAAAAGAATGGCTTTTAAGTACATGTAAGGAATTCAGAGGAAAAGGGAAGATTTATTTATTTGAACTGATCCAGAGTGAAATAATGGAACCAAGAGAACAATGTACACGGCCACCAGAGCAGTGAAAATGAAAAGATCACTCATAGGAAGCCAAACTCTTAAAAAATGAAAACCATTAATGGTCCCAGAGCAAAGTTGATGAAACATCCCTCCCTGAGCCACCCCACCCCTGCCATCTAGGGCAAAATGTAGCTGACGCTGTCAAACAAGGTCACTGTAATGAATTTTTTGCATGCCTGTTTTTCTTTGCTACAGGGGAGAGTTCAGCTTTGGGAGAGGGGAGTGATTTTCAGTGACTGATAAAAATTGTAAAAGTCAAGAATATATAAACTATTTACATACATACATTATATATGTGTGTTTACATATATACATACACATATTTAAATACAAATTACTTCTAAGGCTGTGAGAATGAGCAGAGTTGTTCCAAGGTGGAAAGGGCACTGACCCTAGAATCAGGAAACCTGGATTCAAAACCCTCCAATCCTACTTATGCAACTGTAGGCAAGCGACTTTGTCACCTATTCCTCAGTTTCCTCATCTGTAAAATGAAGGAGTTGGATGTCTGGCGTCCCTTCCAACTTTAGCTCTACAATCCTAGGAGCCCATAAACTCAATCCCAGACACCCATACTCCTCCTCCCCCACCTGAGAATTCCCCAGACAATCTGAATTTAGCATTTCCTCGGTTGTCATGGAAGCTGCTGATTGATAATGGAATTAAATTTATCAGGCTCCAGCTAGCTGGATCCTCTGGTCTGCAAAGCAGTGTTTGTCTTCACAGCCTGGGCCTTCCAGCTGAAATATGTCTCCTGAGCTCTCTCCCCATCCCCTCCTGAGGACCGCCTGACTGCACCTGCAACAAGGATCTCCTAGCCCACCAAGACATAGCACACCCCTGTTTACATCCTCTCAAAAACAGGCTATTCCAGTTGATGTTTATGTCTTGTAAGCCGGTGTAAACAGGCACCCATTTGAATGCTGCGCTATATCAGAGTGTTTTGCTGTCTTGCAGGCGACCCAGAGGGACTATTTTTTAAAAGGCCCCAGTACAAGTTAAAAACATCTGATCAGGCCTAAAAATGAAGTCAGTGGAGAGTGAAGGCTGACGCAATGCCTAATTCAGCCGCTTCAGTTCTCCTGGGCAGGATGTGAAGAGAACAGAAGCAGCTCCTCAGAGGGGCTGAGGGTCACTGGAGGGCCCTGTCAAGGCAAAGGTCAGCTATAGACTGCCTTCAGACCTTCTAAACCAGAGGTCAGCCCCATCCTGAACCCTCTGAGTGTCTCCCTACCCACCCCAAGCCCACAAGCCTGAGGCAAAGGCAGGGGAGAAGAGGGGACATATTTAGTCCACACTCCAGAGACAGATCTAGGCCTATCACTTCCTGTAACTCCCCTTTGCCTTCCAAGCAATGGTACAAATTAACTTTGTGCTTCCTCACTGTGTCCAATTTCCAAGTATCTGAAGGGCAGCCACTTGGAATGGGGATAAGACTTCTAGTCTCCTCCCTCGGCCTAAGATAAAAGCCTCCCACATTCTGACACCACCCTACTTTTCCAGTCTGATTTCATAACTGCCTGATGTGAATGTTATACTCTGGCCAGACTGGATACACCACCATGCCCTACAAACTCCCCATACCTCACTGGCTTAATTTACAATGTTCCTTATGCCCAGAATGCCCACCAGTCAAGTCCTGGACCTGCCAGTTATCAGCCCTGTGCATGTGGGCAAGCAGTTTTGACCAAGACTTGGTTTCCTAATCCATAAAATGGGAATAATAGGAATTGAACCTGTGATTTCATTCATTTAAGGAACTCCCAGGTGTGAAAATTCCCTTCTGCCAACGTAAGTCAGTATCTTCTCTTCGACTTACAATTTGTTGTTGGGGTTTTTTTTGTTTTGTTTTTGAAGCAATCAGGATTAAGCAACAAGGTCACAGAGTTAGTAAATGTCTAGGGCTGGATTTGATCTCAGGTCTTCCAACTCCAGGGCTGGTGCTCTACCCATTGCACCACCTAGCTGCCTCCACTTACAGTGTTAGAGAAAGTTACCTAGAGCACTGGAGGGAGAGTCAGGTCACCCCTGAATCCAAAGCCAGTGTTCTTTCCCCTATGCTACACTTTGTCTCTCTTCTGAGTCACGGAGTTATGACTTAGGAAGGTGTGGTGGGTCACAAGGCTCTTGGAAGCCAGAAGACCTAGGTTTGGATGCCAGTTCTGCCAGTTACTAACCCCATGCCCTGAATGACCTACCCTCTCAGTCTCTGTCTCCTCCTCTACAAAATGGGGCACGTGGGCCAAATGATCTCCAAGGCCTCTTCTGGTTCTTAACGTTGTGAATCTGTGATAGAAAAATACAAAAAAGGGCCCTAGCTGCCAAAAGGAACCGATAAAAACAGGATTACTCTTTAGCGCTGATCACTCGTCTGGGGAGTGGGGAAAGGGATGGCGGATACTGATTTATCCATCCTGGCCCTCCGTAGGCTATAGATACACTCACACCCATGTGTGTATACACACACATCTGAATGTACATATAGATACTGAGATATACAGATAGACACAAACACAAGGGCTTGGGGCAACATGGGGGTGTTCACAATGGCTACACACACACACATACACATATAAACATACATATACATATAAAATTTCATGAAATATATACATATAATATGTATATATAAACATGCATGTGTATATGTATAAAGTATATGTGATACAATATATACATATCCATACACACACACACACACACACACACACATCCATTAGAAACTATCACCCGTCAGCTGGGAGCTTTTTCTCTTCACCCCTGCAGGCCTCAGACACAGACCCTTTGACCTCCGGTTAAATGTGCTCTCCACCACGATACTGCTCTGAGTAACTAGGGCCGGGGTCAGTCCCTCACCATCTCTGGCCTCTATTTCTGGACCTATAACACTAAGGGCTTAGACCAGCTGGTCCCTTGAGTGACACTGCTTCTAGCTTTAACAGATTTTTAGTTCTGCGACAGCAAATGGCCTCTGTTAACTAAAAGGTGGTAGCATGGTAAAAGGAAGATGGATTTGGAGGTCTGAGGATCCACGTCCCAGTGTCTGTTTCCTCTACAAAATGAGTTCAAAAAGGACCCTTCCAGCTCTTAATCTCTGATCCCATGTTCAGCAATGACTATCGAAAGGCCATCACCACAGACTATCTCAAGTACAGGGATACATAAGGAGCTTGTCCTAAAAAAGAGATGTGGGAGGGAGGGAGGGAGGGAGAGAGAGAGAGAGA